>CM052798.1:57951673-58025874 GCA_028533885.1 Nasua narica
TTAAGCAAAAACTAAAAATTTTCAATCTAAAAACATTTTAAAACAAATTTCTTTATTATATTGCCCTAGTATATTTTTCCAGTTTCATTTTTTGATTCTTCCTTAATCTGCCATCTTTGTTCTGGACATACTAAATTTCCCCCAATTTCTTCAAAATACTGTGCTCTCAGTCCAGCTCTAGACCTTCGTAAATGCTGAACGAAACTTGCCCCTCTTTCCTCTCCCTATGCTCTGCTGTGCTGTCTTCTATTCATATTTCTGTTTCCTCTGGGAAGCATTTCCTGAGAACACAAGTTCCCAAGATGTGTTCCTTCTATGCATTCTTACTTACAGCATTTAGTACTCCGCCGGCACAGGACTAATGCTTTGTCGTTATTGCTTGTTAATGCTTACAGCTTCCGCTCTCGCTCATGAGGCTGGGACTATTCATCAGGCACGGGGCACAAAGCATTCTAGCATAACAAATTTCCTATAAGTATTTGTGGAGTATATTAAAACTCTTTTAAAAAAATAATTAACTTACTTACTTGCTCAGTAGATTCTACCCCTGACGTGGCACTTAACCTGACAACCCCAAGTTCAAGAGTTGCATCTGTACTGACTGAGCCAGCCAGGGGCCCCTTAAAACTATCTTGGGTGTATTACTAGGTAATCCTTGACCCACAAATGATTTCTACACAGAAACCCCATAAATATTGTGAAGGTATTTAATTTGTGGAGAATAAGCAGGTTCAGAAGTGATAGACAAGTAGCAGCTGCAAAGATCAGGCGATCTAGGCCCAGGGACAGATTTTTAGGCTGAAACTGCCATGATTCATTAGTAGAAAAAGTGCAGGGAAGGAAAACGGCATTAAACTGAAACTCTAGTTTCCTAGAGATGTTTCGGTATCAGGAAAGAGGAACTTTTTCCTTCACTTATGTTGTTTTCTTATCCAGAGCCATATTTTAATTTGTATTGCAGCTCAGTTAGCTCATATATTAATAAAAAATTTTGGCACTCTTTGGATTGTAAGACCATATAAACATTGTTTCTGAGTTGAACTTATTCTTTGGTAAAGCCTATCATATATAAAACTTTGGAATAAACAAATAATTACTCCTTTTATTACCCTATGTCTCCTTTAGACACAGGGTCATAATTCAGGCCAGAGGTTTATTTTCTACTTTCATGGGGTAGAAAATCGAATTAGGCAATTGCTTTTCGTGGTAAAATGTATCCCAAGTCAGTGATTTAAAAAGCAAAATTTCTATTTGCAATTTAGGGATTACCTTTATTGCAGGGAATGATAATGTAATAATAAAACTGCCATTGCATTGGGGGATGCCTGGGTGGCTCAGTTGGTTAAGCTACTGCCTTCAGTTTGGGTCATGATCCCAGGGTCCTGGGATCAAGTCCCATATGGGGTTCCCTGCTCAGTGGGGAGCCTGCTTCTCCCTCTGCCTCTGCCCCTCCTCCCTGCTCATGATCTCTCTCTCTGAAAAATAAGCAAATCTTAAAAAAACACACACACAAAACTGCCATTGGTAGCTTACCATTGAGTATCAAGCACACTATAAGTGTTTCCAAACTTTGATTCCCGTGACAACCATACAAAAAGTCATCACAGATAGGGAAACTCACAGAGGCTGGGTAACTTGCCCAAGGCCACAACTTAATGGCAGTTAAACATGTAATTCATGAAATTACAAAAAGATAATCTAAATCATTACTTATAATTGTATTAGACTTTTGAAGGTTTGAATATTTGTGTTGACTTTGGAAAAGTTATTTTTCAGTGCCTCAGTTTCTCATCTATAAAATGGAGGATATTAGTAATATCTACTTCATCGGATTACAGCATTAAATAAGTCAATACATGTAAAGTGCTTAGCATTTTACGTGGCAGCTCTAAGTAAGTATTAACTATTATTATTTAATTAACCAAACAGTAAATAGTACAAAAAAATTACAGCATTAAGAGTGATTTTTACTTGTTATGAAAGAATCATGATGGATTATCTAATTATTCAGACAAAACCATGATTTAATGGAAATGCTCTATTTTAATTAGCAGAATGGAAATTGATTTTAATTCAAAGTTCTCAGTATCAGAAAATCTTAATATCTAATTCAAATTACTCATAATACAAATTCAGAGGATTTCTTTGTGTTCACTGAGGAGGAAAACAGATGGCCCCCATTTCCTGTGTAACCACAAAATACCTTTGTGTTATATTTTCTAGTAATTTCTCCCTTGTTTATTGTTTTATACTTTTGAAGAGATTTAGGTCTTCAGATTTTTAGTTCAGTGTGAAACCTTTCTACTCAAGTGATCACAATTTCTACAAAAAAAAAATTTCCTCTTTAGTTTGTATAATTTGGCAAAAGTAATGAAAGAATTATTTTCAATAGGTAGTAGATGATGACTTCCCAGAGATGTATAAAACCATGTCTCAAGAATCTATTACACCAGGAAAACTGGAAATTAATTTTGAAGAATTATTAAAACAAAAAATGGAAGAAGAAAAACGACGAACAGAGGAGGAAAGGAAACATAAGCTAGAGATGGAAAAACAGGAATTTGAACAACTGAGACAAGAAATGGGAGAGGTGAGATTTAAAGAAATACTTATATTCTCCAAATATTTATAAGTATTTTACATGTAGTATCTTATAATAACTTTTTAAATATTATTCACATAAAGGACACTCAGCATATTATGAGGCACTTGGTATAAGTTTTGGCATAGTTACGAGCACTTTCTAGCTTGCTGTAACTCTGCTTCTTCCTTACTAGGTTAAAACATATATAATTGCATGTGACTTAGATATTACTATGGTACCTTAAGTAAATATTTCTTCCTATATACCTCACAATTATGTAGTTACATTATGATGGAGAATTTTTCCTAAAGTGCTTAATATGCCTATTTATTATTTGTTTGTTTGTTTGTCAGCCATCAGTGGCATTTTATTTGGAAAGTTTCTATGTATTCCAGATGTTCACTTCCTTCCTCTTACCAACCACCCCCCGACCCCAATAAAAAAAAAAAAAATCAGAAAGACTTAAAAAACTTAACATTAAAAAAATCTCTTATCTCGTTTCTCTAGTCTTAGGTTAAAAAAACTTAAGTAAGGCTTCTCCTTTATGCCAATACTGCTTTTTAAGGAGAATAAGGAATAAGAATTCCTTAAGCTCGCTATGGATTTCTACTCCTTCCTGGGGGAAAAATGGTCAGTGTTTCTGCTGCCTGTTAATAAATCCCTTTCTTGATTGTTACACATTATCATTCTCCACTTGACACCTTCTTGGAAACTTGATTGTTGGATGCATTTTTCATTTGGCAAAAATTCAATGTGGCTTTGCGTGGGATGTCTCGGTGTCAGAAACAGCAGTGTTGATGTTCTCGTTTTGAGAAGGAAAATATAGAGAGAGAGATGCATACGTTCCCGGAAGAACAAATGTAGGAGACTGAAATAGGGTGAGCACAGAGTCAAGAAGGCTGATAGACACTACTTGGTTTCGAATGCTGTGGCTGTCTGCCACCGAAGCCTGCGCTGTGGGCCAGAATACAAATCCCTGCAGGGAGAAGTTTGGTTCGGCACCAGGGAATGAGAGTTGGTTTCCTCTTGTCCCAAGTGTACTGGCACAGACACATGCGAGGAGAGCAGGATGTGCTCACTTGCAATGAGTGGTTCCCCATGAGTGATCACTTGTGAGCATTTCTGCGAACGCTCTATCAAACCTAGGCTCCGGTGGAAGAGAAAAGAAGCATCCTCTTAAAATATACTTCCAGATCTAACTCACCCAAGACCCCAGGTCTCCTCAGCTCTGTGATTTGCAAGGCCAAAAGGAAGTTTAGGTACTTGTCCTATAGGTCATCTGGAAGCTGGCTCACTGGGGCCATCTTGGAATATCCGGGCGTGCCCATGACAGCAGCAAGCCTACCCAGAAGGGTACGCCTTAATGATCTTCACATCGTGCACGGGATGGCCCTGGGAGTTTGTTTCCACCATTCCTACTCGATTCACCATTCCTATACCCTGGCAGACGCGGCCAAAAATGGTGTGCTTGCCATCGAGCCACTGGGTGGGGGCGAGGGTCACGAAAAACTGGCTGCCGTTGGTGTCCAGCCCAGCATTGGCCATGGCAAGGATTCCAGCCCCCATGAACTTCAAACTGCTTGCCATAGATAGATGCACCACCTGGACCTGTCCCTGTTGGGTCACCTCCCTGGATCATGAAGTCTTTGATGATCCTGTGGAACTTGGTGCCATTGTAGTAACCTCGACGTGTCAACTCAGCAAAATTCTTACAGGTCTTCGGGGCATGCTCCCAGTACAACTCCAGCACAATGATTCCCATGCTGGTCTCCAAGTATACGTTGGGTGGCTGCCAAGAGTCTGGGGGGATCACCGCCATAGCGCAGCCAACGGAATCTTGCCTAATATGCCCATTTATATTTATTTTCTTTGAAATAAACTGATTAGTCAAAATAAAATTACAATAGTATTGTGGATATTAATAGAAACATCAGTTTGCAAGTCTTTGAATCATTTTATTTTACTAAATTAGAAGATAGAACTCTCATAAATATTTCAGTATGATTTCTCTAGTATTTTTGATCCAAATGAAATAAATACATAAATATATATCTACATAAATATAGACTGTATAGGGTCAGCTTCATGGGTATGCAGCTTGTGCCCTCCCAGGACCCTATGCTCAGACAGGCCGTGCATAAGGTTTAATGTTCTAAGGTATTAAATTTAATGTTCAATTTATGTTTAATGTTCATTTAACATTAAATGAAATTTATTTTTTTTAAAGATTTTATTTATTTATTTATTTGACAGAGAGAGATAACAAGTAGGCAGAGAGGCAGGCATAGAGAGAGGGGGAAGCAGGCTCCCTGCTGAGCAGAGAGCAGAGAGCCTGATGTGGGGCTCGATCCCAGGACCCTGAGATCATGACCTGAGCCAAAGGCAGAGGCTTTAACCCACTGAGCCACCCAGGTGCCCCATAACATTAAATGAAATTTAATGTTCATTTAATATTCTATTAAAATCTTGATTTTAATTAAAAAATTTTAAGTAAAATTTAAAAAATAAAATTTAATTAAAACTGTAATCATCTTATCTTTAAATGTATGTGTGGACAATGGAGCATGTGTTAGACTTTGAGCCATGGCTCACTCAAACCTCCTGATCTCCCTTGCCTCTCTATGGTGCATTCTCAGCCTTTTTCCACCTCCTGATGCCCCAAGGCCCTGTCTAAACACTTGATTCCCATGGCTGCCACCCTCCATCTGGATGGCCAGTTGTGTAGGCAGAAGTGGGGAGATAGAAAAAGGGGCCAGCATTCCACTGTCACCCTTGGCCTCTGATTGCAGGGGCTCTTGGCAGCAACATGATCAGGGTCAGGGATCAGCACACAGCCCGGTGACTTGGGGTAAAAGGAGCGGTGCTTGTCCCAGACTCAAACTGGCAGTGACACGGCATGTTTGACAGGCAATTTGGCGGGGACCTCTTGCTAACTCCTAATCTAGGAACTGAATGGGATCCTATGCAGAGGTTACAATCTCTTAGAAGTTGCGTCTTTTGGGGCACCTGGGTGGCTCAGTGAGTTAGGCCTCTGCCTTTGGCTCAGGTCGTGATCTCGGGGTCCTGGGATCGAGCCCCGCATCGGGCTCTCTGCTCGGCGGGGAGCCTGCTTTCCCCTCTCAGCCTGCCTCTCTGCCTACTTGTGATCTCTTCCTCACTGTCAAATAAATAAATAAAATCTTAAGAAAAAAAAAAAAAGTTGCGTCTTTTGTCATGGCTTGGGGCAGTGGGCCTGTGGGGATATTTACTTCCTTGCCCCAGACAACCAAGAGACTATAAATACTATATAAATATATAGGTAATAATAAAATATCATGACTATGCTGTAGGAAATATTCCAAGGTCTAGCCTTAAAATTGCTTTTTTTTTTTAAAAGATTTTATTTATTTGACAGAGAGAACAAGTAGGCAGAGCCGCAGGCAGAGGGAGACAGGGAAGCAGGCTCTCTGCTGAGCAGGGAGCCCGATGTGGGGCTCCATCCCAGGACTCTGGGATCATGAGCTGAACTGAAGGCAGCCACTTAACCGACTGAGCCACCCAGACACCCTAGCCTTAAAATTCTTAAAAATGTAATAGCATTTATTTTATAAATGATGCTGAAAATGATTTGTCTAGAAAACTTCTAAGTTATATATATATATATTTTAAATTTTATTTATTTATTTGATAGAGAGAGAGAGTGTGAGAGAGAGGACAAGAGGGGAGAAGGTTAGAGGGAGAAGCACACTCCTCGTGGAGCCGGGAGCCCGATGCGGGACTCGATCCCGGGACTCCAGGATCATGACCTGAGCTGAAGGCAGTTGCTCAACCAACTGAACCACCCAGGCGCACCCTAAGTTATATTTATATTTGTTCAATCATTAATTTTCACCAGAATGATTCGGGAACCAATGATATGAGGTACATGACAAATTTGTTAGGTTTCTGGTATTTTAGTTGTCTGTTTTCACCCCCATAGACTAAAAAAGTGAAGGTAGTATAAAGGAATGTTTTCTTTTTCCCCTCTGGTTGAACCAAGAAATTAAGCCTCATGTCCTATCATCCACTGTGACCCCACACCTCCGCACCTTCATTTCCCTTCCCTACTACCCCCTCCCCACACCTTGAATTCTAGGCCTTCTCCAGGAAGAGTATACCAGGAATAACTACTGTTTTTTTTTTTTTTTTTTTACCACTTCATATATAGTGAGATTTGGGTTTAGTGTTAATAAGTGTACAAATAACTAGTAATAAATTGAAAAGCTAAGGGAAACCAGAATAAAAAGTATTTAAAATAAAATGGTTTAAAGAACTAGAGCCCAATTTTGGTGGACTCCTTTTCTCTTTCTTGGCAGAATATAAAATTGAGAATAAAAGTGATATGTATTGAATATAGGGATTTTGCCAGACTGTAGTGTAGAAAGCCCTCATTCAGTTAACTTGAGTATTAAGAGTGATATTTAACTGTATTAGACTATTATCAAAACAAAAATAAGGAGGAATTTTAGGATACTCTGGCTCTATATAGAGATAAAAAAAAAATCATGTCCAGGGGGCTAAGAGACAAGGCAAAAGGCCACACGGTATCAAAGTGAGAACTAGAACTTATATCTGACTCTCAGCCCACTGTTCTTATAATTATAGTTCTTCATCTTCCCCTAAACATGGATTATCCTATGGTTCCTAGTAAAAGCTAATCTTGATATGCATATTTTAGTTTCAGGAGGTTATCATGAAATATTAAATGAAGTTTTGAGCCATTATTCCGTAATGAAATATTTTAAATAAGATGTTATCTCAAGTTTTAAATTTGTAGCATTACTTTTAATCAGTAAATTTAGGCATTGTATTTAGGGAACAGGTTGTTTAAGCTTTGTTTTTAGCTTCAAATAAGAAATGTACACTTTTGGGGCACCTGGGTGGCTCAGTGGGTTAAAAGCCTCTGCCCTCGGCTCAGGTCATGATCCCAGGGTCCTGGGATCAAGCCCCGTATTGGGCTCCCTGCTCAGCAGGGAGCCTGCTTCCCCTCTCTCTGCCTGCCTCTCTGCCTGCTTGTGATCTCTCTCTCTCTGTCAAATAAATAAATAAAATCTTAAAAAAAAAAGATATGTACACTTTTTGGATGGTTATTATATAAACTAATTTTCTGGTATTTAGTATGTAAAAATCTTATTTTTTTTTTTTTGAAGGAAGAGGAAGAACATGAAACCTTTGAGTTGAGTAGAGAATATGAAGAATTAATCAAACTGAAAAGAAGTGGCTCTATTCAAGCCAAAAATCTAAAAAGCAAGTTTGAAAAGATTGGACAACTGTCTGAAAAAGAAATACAGAAAAAGATAGAAGAAGAACGAGCAAGAAGGAGAGCAATTGACCTCGAAATTAAAGAGCGAGAAGCAGAAAACTTTCATGAGGTATACTATATTTACTAGTTACCGCATAGTAATTATGATGAACTTAAAGAAATATACCATTGACTTTGAAGTAAGTTTTGGTACTTAAAATTAACCATAGTTATAAATAATAACTTGAGAACTAAATAGCAAAAGCACATTAAGATTTTAAGAGACTTTGAAAGATTGCCTCAGTCTAGCATTGTTTCAAAATGGCTTTTATCAGAATTAAATAGCTTAGGGCGCCTGGGGTGGCTCAGTTGGTTAAGCGACTGCCTTCGACTCAGGTCATGATCCCGGAGTCCCGGGATCAAGTCCCATATCCAAGTCCCATATCCGACTCCCGGCTCTGCGGGAAGTCTGCTTCTCCCTCTGACCTTCTCCCCTCTCATTCTCAGTCTCTCTCTCTCTAATAAATAAATAAAATCTTTTAAAAAAAAAGAATTAAATAGCTTATAGTGAACATCAAGTAGCTCACTCTGGAGAAAGTAGTTTAAAAATATTTAGGGCACAGGATGCCTGGGTGGCAAAGTTGGTGAAGTGTCTGCCTTTGGTTCAGGTCATGATCCCAGGGTGCTGGCACTGAGTCCCGAGATGGGCTGCTTGCTCAGTGGGGAGTCTGCTTCTCTCTCCCTCTTTGCCGTTTTGCCTGCTTGTGCTCTTTTTCTAACAAATAAATGAATAAACCTTAAAAAATATATTTATGGCACAAGTTTTAGTTTGACTCATTAGAACCAGTGTACATATAGGTTAAAATAAACTCCAGAGATTATTCATACTTACTTTCTTATTTAAGGATAAGGCCAGTAAAGCTTAATGACCTGCTCAAAGTCATGCCAACAATTCAGTGGCAGAGCCTAAATTAGAATTCAGAGGACATGAATTTGAAGTACCTCCAGTGTTAAAATGGTAATTACTAGATGACCCATAATGTTCCTTCCAGCCCAAGGTCAAGTTCATGATTATGAATATTGCTTCAAATAGGATCTGGAAACTTTTTTCTGCCAGAATTGCCATTTTATAATACTTAACAGCATTTAACTTATGTTCTTCTAGCAATGAATTTTCATCAAATATTCAACTAATAAAGCGAGTGTGGGAAGTTGGGCAGGCCTTCAGAGGAGACTGTGAGTTAGAAGATAGAATGAAGAAATTATGTGCAAATTCTTGGAACTGTAAGCAGTTCATTATTATTGAAGCAAGCAGACTGTAAGAATAGCAAAGGATAATGATGAAGATGATCCAAGCACAAGCAAGATGGCCATGCAAGGTCTTAGGTGCCATGTTAAGGAACTTTGCTTTATTATTCATCGAAGGGATTTTTAAGATATGAAGTGATATTGTCAGATAGACATCTTTATACATAGATTATACTTAAGCTAAAGATGGTTTTAGATTAATGCATTAAAAATTTTTTTGAATGCCTACTACGTTCCAGGGACTGTTTTGGACACTGGGACTACTACATTGGTAAATAAACCTAGAGTCTTTGCTCATGTTGTGTTTAGAATCTAACAGGTAGGGAGGATAGGAAACAATTATTGGGTAGTAGGTAAAAGCTCTGGAAATTAACAAAGTAGGGTACTCTTTTGTATAGGATGGTCAGAGAAGGCTTGATGAGGATTTGAACTAGGGATTGAATGGAGAAAACAGATAAAAATGTAGGATATAAAACTAAGAAGACTTGGGGATGGTAGTGGAGATGAGAAGAAGAGGAATTAAAATGGGTATACACAAACATAGGTAATATGGGAATAAAGAGTTTGGAAGGAAGAGAAGTCACAAGCTATTTTAGACAAATGGAGATGCTGTGGAACATCAGATATTCATCAATGAAGTTGATAGGCATTTTAGAAAGATTTATTTATTTTTGAGAGGCACGAGGAAGGGCAGCGGGAGAGGAAGAGAAACTTAAGCAGACTCCACACTAAGCCCAGAGCCCGATGCGGGGCTCAACTTCATAACCCCGAAATCATGACCTGAAACAAAACCGAGTTGGTTTCTTAAGTGACTGCATTACCCAGGTGCCTTGAAGTTGATATGGATTTGAACTGTGTGACATACACTAAACTTTGAGGACTTAGGGCCTGGGCTGGTAGGAAATAATTTCGTCACTGCTAAAAGCAAATGCTATTGCTAACAGCTTCTATGTTGCGCCTTGTGTTGTTTTGGGTACATGAAAGTGAATATATTATGCCTTCAAAAAGTTCAGCCTGAGATGTAGGAAAATAATTTTAGCTTTAAGTGTTAAAATAGGAGTTATGTATTTAATGTTATGGGATTAAATAAGATAGAATCAATAATTGTATGAGAGATTTAACAGTGCTGAGAAAATGACATTTAAGCTAAGTGTGAAGGTTGAATAGAACTTAAAGAAGAGAAGCATTCTAGATCAGAGGGATGAGTACCCCTTTATAACTTTACACGAAGATTGTAAAAACTTATCTGGGGAATAGAAATTTTGCTCAAAGGCATGATTCATAGCATAATGGATGGTTAAGTTGTAAATGTAGTGGCTAGCTAATACTGGGTGTTTTTAATCTTACAGGGACTATGATCTGGGAACAATGTTAACAATTAGTTTTTGGACAGAGTAATAAAAGGCTGGTATTTTTAAAGAATCCGGGGATCATGGAGAAGGAACTGAAAGACAGGGATAAGGCATGAAGTTAGCATCCAGGGAGAAAAATGGACCCAACTTTTAACCAAACTGGGTAATAGGCTGCTTATGGGTTAGTGGTTGCTGAAGCCCAACATTACTCAAGATTACCAGGGAAACTAGGTGATACTACAAAGAATTGAGGAGATCTGGAGGTCAATGAATAGTTTTGGACACACAAAGTTTGAACTGTATTTGGATAAGGTAAAGGCATTCTGGAGCATAGATACTGAGTTCAGGTGAGAGGCTGGAGCTATAGAGTCTAACTGTTATGGATAGTATTTAAATCTATCAAAGTAGTGGGGCACCTGGATAGCTCAGATGGTTGAGCATCGGACTCTTGGTTTAGGCTCAGGTCATGATTTCAGGGTTCTGAGGTCTGCACTCAGCTGGGACTCTGCCTAAAATTCTCTCCCTCTGCCCCTCCCCTTACTCTCTAAAATAAATCTTTTTTTTAAAGATTTTATTTATTTATTTATTAGGAAAGAGAGAGAGTGAGAGAGAGCAGGTCAGAGTGAAAAGCGGACTCCCCATGGAGCTGGGAGCCCGATGTGGGACTCGATCCCGGGACTCCGGGACCATGACCTGAGCCGAAGGCAGTCACTCAACCAACTGCGCCACCCAGGGGCCCTAAAATAAATCTTTAAAGAAATAAATATCAAGGCAGATAAAGCCATCTTCAAAGAATTAATAGCTGGAAGGTGAATGATAAAACTGGAGAACACCAATATTTAATGGTTGGATGGCCACAAGATCAGATCATTTTTTTAGAGAAATGTATCACAGAAGGTAGAAAAGTTGTCAGCATGCACTTGCTTTCCTTCTTGTGTTAAAAGTAGTGAAACCTCAACAACAGTCATACCTGCAGAATATTTAGGTATGATTAAAAATGAGGTCGGTGACTTACTGTTTTATTGCTATTACTGGCATACAAAAGACAGATTAGGACATGGCTAATCTCCTGTAACCTGTGAAACTGTCAAGGATGCTGACATCCTTCCTCTCTCTCCAGATTAAGGGTCACTGAGATATCCTTAAAGCATTGTTTGGTCATTGAGTGTAATCAACTTCTAGAGGACTCTCCTGTCCCTCATCTAATATTATCTGGTTTCCTTTTAAAAATGTCCGTATTCAACATGTCTTCTGCTTATATTCCAGACATCTTTCAAGGTCTACCTCATCCATATAACCTCCTCTAATCGAAGAATTTTATCCCAGATCCTTGTAGCCCTTAATCTGTACCACTTACTTGGCATTTAAATCGCTTAATTGCCTTGTGGTGTTTTATTTTCTAGTTTTCCAATAAGGCATACTCCAAAACTATCTCTTATGCTTACTTTTATCTCGGGCTCACTGCCCGACTGTGCTTCCTTTGCTATTCTTATGGTAGATATCAATACTCTAAGAATGCACCTAGAGAACAAAGATCATTCCATTTAACATGACTCAGTAGATTCATTTCCCAGAAACATTTTTAACCTGGCTTTTCAAGGAGTCAAGAAAAAGTAACACTTAATAACTGAGACTGTTCATAGACATTCTCTCAAGCTTATGAGGAATTCTCTCACTTATTGAATTTATTTTCTAAAGGCAGGTCTGAAGTAGCTGAGTTAACAGTTAACGGATTTGCACAGAATTTTTATCCTTAAATCCAGAAAGCAAGATAAACTGGAGGGATTCAGTCAGAACAGTAATTATCGTACCTGCCAAGATACTATTATCTTGAAGATTTGATAAAGAATAAAATTAACTGTATCATATGAACAGATGTCCTTTTTAAACCTCAGAAAAGCCCATTGAGATAAACCAGCAGTAAGCAAACTGGTATTTAATGTATCTTTTGGCTTTTTTATTAATAAAAAACCATAGCAACATCATTCATTAGCATTTAACTGTAATCTGGCATTATGTTTATCAACAGGCTTTAGGTTTATCATTTCAAACTCAAGTATTTGTGTTAATGGCACAAGTAGTAGAATTCACCCATTAGGTTGTGTCTAATTTCTAGGATTTTCCAACATTAAATAAAAATCTGATTCAAGAAAACAAAAACTATCCAACTCCTCCTTCTATATTCATTGAATTGAGGTATAATACTTCAAATTGATGCAAAACATCCATGCACCAATGTGTTTCTTATATAGGGAATTATTTTAGAGCTTATTTCAGAATGTCCTTCAGGTGGATGTGGGATCCTGAAGCAATTTCTTTAGTACTGTGAAATATAAATGGTGAGATTTCCAGACAGATCCATAAAAGTCTAAAGTAGTTTAGAAACTATAGCTTAAGTACTTTAGAAACCCTGAATTAACTGTACCTATAAACCCTACTCTAAAACCTTCCTCTAAATCCACAAGTGACCTCATGATCACTAAATCGTTTTATAGATTCAAGTTTTAATAGTTGAATCTACTCTTAATCTCTTATTTCCATGGTTCCTAGCTCTTACCCTAACCAACCACCTGCTTCAACTCAGGGGTTTTCCCTACTTCCAGCCACTGCCTCTTCCAGTTGTCTTCCTATTTATTCTACCTGCAAATACTCTCGTCTCCCATTTGACCATCAATAAATTTTGTTGGATGAAATTCATTGCAAAGACCGTTATTAGCTAAGAAGGGTGAGGAAGGAAACCATGAAGCGGGAAGTAACATTTTCTGTATTACATAGGAGGGTGAAGAGTGATGGACAACCTTGTGACAAGGGAGTAGTTTAACAGTTGTTAAGATGTATAATATCCCCACCCTTTTCTATTAATTAGTACTATCAGCCAGCACGAAGAGTTCGTTAAGCAAATAAAAACACTGGGACTCCAGTGATGTTGTTTAATTTTTACACTGGGAGGAAAGGGTTCTTATTGTCAAGAAACTTATTCAAATAAGACTTTAATCTTTTGCAAATTAGGGGATAGTGAAAATCTCTCTACATCCAAGCATAGCACAAATATGTATAAATGACAACTTCATAACTATTAATGCTTTAGTTCTTGTTGGTTTCTAGAAATAAGCAATTCTTATTCTTGGCCCCCTTTTCATAAAGGAAGATGATGTTGATGTCAAGCCTGCAAAAAAAAGTGAGGCCCCATTTACTCATAAAGTGAATATGAAAGCTAGATTTGAACAAATGGCTAAGGCAAGAGAAGAAGAAGAACAAAGAAGAATTGAAGAGCAAAAGTTACTACGGATGCAGTTTGAACAAAAGGAAATTGATGCGGCACTACAAAAGGTACCAGGCTTACGTATTCTTTATTTTTCAAATATGCTCTTAAAATTTTGAGGGATTAAAAATAATTTTTTAATAGCTTTAAAGTAGTGGAATATTTTTTTTAAAGTACACATTGTAGTAGGCATAGTTACATGTTCTTTGGGAAGCAAAAACCCATTTACTCATGAAATTCTATTACTAAACCATTGTCCTGAAAATGCTACTTTAAATGCCAACTTGAATGCACTTATTTTAATATAGAAAAGAGAAGAGGAAGAGGAAGAAGAGAGTGGTAGTATCATGAATGGTTCCACTATTGAAGATGAGGAGCAAACGAGATCAGGAGCTCCGTGGTTCAAGAAGCCTCTAAAAAACACATCGGTTGTAGACAGTGAGCCAGTTAGATTTACTGTTAAAGTAACCGGAGAACCCAAACCAGAAATTACATGGTGGTTTGAAGGAGAAATACTGCAGGATGGAGAAGACTACCAATATATTGAAAGAGGAGAAACTTACTGCCTTTATTTACCAGAAACTTTCCCAGAAGATGAGGGAGAATATATGTGTAAAGCGGTCAACAACAAAGGCTCTGCAGCCAGTACCTGTATTCTTACAATTGAAAGTAAGAATTAATCACTTAATCTAGAACTTTTATTCTATTTCAATTTTTTTTCCTTTAAAAAAATCACTTTTCTTCTTCTCTTTTTTAGCTGACGACTACTAGCTCCCCTTCCCTCTCTCTGGAACTTTCTCTCTCCCCCTCCCCATCCCCCTTCCTACTACATCCATGTTTTCTGTGGCGGGGCCAAAATGGAAACCAGAAGTGCCACTATGTTGACTTTTTATTCCTTTTCATAATAGTCTTCAAAACACAAGCTCATCTAAAGAATTCCTTCTTCCTTTCCAAATGATCACCAGATTCGTCGCCTTATTAAATGCAGAAGTTAATGTGTATCTAATTGGGGTAAAGTGGAAAATATACTCAATTATTCTAAGTTTACAGCAATGTTTTAAAAATTATATTATTTTGCATGAAAAAATGTCTTTTATGAGCTATTTATACCTAAAATTAATCCGAAATAGCAGAGACTTAATGAATTTGGAACCTATCAATTTGAGTTTTCCTTAATACATCATTTCCTTGTAGTTTCAAAGTCTTTCTGAAGCCGATAGGGGGTGCCATTCCTTTCAAAGGAAAGCGGGAGCATGGAGAACAAAAGTAAGACTTTTAAGAAACAATTTTCAGAGAAAATTTAATGGAAACCACTGCCTATATAGAGTTCTGAGTGTTGAGAACAAATATTAACATGTACTTTCCAAATGTGTGTAATATATATTCAAGCTTACAAAGCAAATTTACATTGTGACCTTGCCTGAACAAATTATATTTTAGTGAGAAAACTTTGTTATCAGTAGTTTATGCAGGAGAAAACACTTTTAACATAATGGACAATTTCAGGATCTAAGAGGAAAAATATTGCACAGTCTTCAATTTTAAAATCTGGTCTTTGAGTTTGTAAATAGTCTCCATGTTCTATTACCAAGTTGTTTTATATTTTAGTTTTCTGGAAGACAATTTTACTTTACAATGTAAACTCAATAAAGTAACTTCTGTATTAAAAAATAGTCTTTCAATATTTTAGAAAAGAAACAAAACACTCCTTTATAATATTGATCAATGTACATTTATTGTTTTTATTGAGGAAACCATAATCAATACAAAATTACAGCAATCATGTGCCCTTTTACATACAATGTCATTAAAGCAAACTCTAAACCACAGTTTGTAAAGTATTCAATTTACCTCAAGTCCAAGCTGCATCTCCCTAAGACACTGTTCCCATCACAGTAGCCATTTTAAGCCAATCTTCTTTTTACACACGGGTAGTTTCTGTAGAGAACACTTTTCTCAGGACGAAAATGCATCGAGCATGCATAAGAAAAAATATATATATATATGCGCAAATACATTTAAGAGTTTCTATAGGGCTATCATTGAAGAAAATAAAACCTTCGGATTTGCTTCTTAAAAGCACCAATTTAAAAAATCCCTCAGAAATTTATACTGTGGCAAGAAAACTCAAGTGACTAAATGAAAAATAAGGTTATTTTCAGAGTCAAAATTATCTTTAGGTATTGATAAAATACATTTTAAAATGAGGCAGAATTTTCATAAAATAAAAAGACATCCTCATTGATCATTTCTACATCCTTATTCTAGACAACAGACGTTTGCAGATAGAGCTGGTTTCTCCTGGCAGAGTATTCAAACAAATGTTATCACTTCTGCATATATTCCTACTTCCCTCTTAAGGTACTCTGATACTCCTACCCAAACCCACCCTTATGAATTAACTACCAAGGTACTTGTCTAAGGAAATATTTTATGTTTATAAACAACTAGTATTAAATCACTAGTTTTAGTATTAAAACCATTTTCATTAATTAAAAGTATACTTTGCATTTTTAAAAGAAACATGAAACCATAAGAATTCTACTTTTCACCACACTAAAATATCTTTAAAAAATGAAACACATTGTCAAGTTTTTAAGTGCTAAATAAAATAAATCAATTTCAAACTAAACATTGTTTCTACCACTCCTAACATCCATTGCATTCAAGTCAACTGGCTCACCTTTTCTGCTTTCCATTTATTTCAAGGTTAAGATTAGCGCCATTTTAAAAAATGCAGTATCAGTGAAGGATTATGGTAATGAATAAAAAAACTTGAGATAGAAACAATGCCCCAATATCTATTAGCATTCATCTATATTTTATAAAAATGCAATCTACAACTAACCAAAACTTGACAGGCTCTTGAGTTTCAAAGAGCTCCTTTATATTATCAGTCTTAACATACCTATCATCTATTAAAACAATACATACACACACATAAATGTGGTGCAGTAACTACATAACTTACAAAATTTAACAGTTCATGGAACATTTAAGATCAAGCGAATAGCACTTTAAAATGAAAAGTGATCAAAAGCAGGTACATTACACCCTACACCATATTATGTATGGGAATACATTTCATATTTCTCAATTATGATTTGCCAATTTTACCTTCTACATTGAGCCCTTCTATGGTCCATGCTCATCGGCTCACCAATGGCATACACTCAAAGGATTCCTCTTTATGGGTAACTATCTCAGGACCTGATTTTATGAGCTATGATTTGGTGCTTGCAGCATCTTCAGCACTGTGTGTGAAAATGAAGGCAGTATTTTTGAATATTTTTCTTTGTTGCAGAGATAAGCAGGAGTTTTTAAAAGGATCAGCACATTTTAGAAATTGAATAAACAAAACTGATATGATGCTGCTTTAATACATTCATCTTAACTCAAAATATGTACCAGTTAAAATCATCTACAAGAACACAAACATTTTAAACTGGCAAAAATTAAAATAAATGCAGCGTCAGTTATTAAAGTATTATAAATCAGAAAAATACTGGTTGCTATACAGATTATGAAAGGTTATTTGCTATACAGTTAACATTTCACTGATGCACATGCCTTATCAAAAACATACTGCCAGTATTCCTTATAAATTTTTCTTTTTCAGGGTATATAAAAATTATGAAAACTGAATTGTCTAAAAAAAAAGTCATAATAAAACTCTGACCCATAATGTCCTTACTGAGTTATTATATTTCAAGAATAAGAAAAAAAGACTCCATAGCTTTGGAAGGCAAAGAAAATGTCCTGCCAATCATAAAAAGATTGTGAAGGCTGTTGACGTTTCTAACCAAGTGATTTCCTAAATCTAGAAAACTATGTAATTGCTCTTTCTTAATTTTAACAATCCTTCTATAGTTGGGAAGAGATTACAAAAAGTTTGGATATAGTTCAATTATAGCAGCAATCTACTCATTTCTTTTTTCTTGTTTTCATTGAAAAAAAAAAAAAACAAAAACCAAAAAACAACAAAAACAAAAACAAAAAAACACAAAAAACCCCAAAAACCATTACCCAGAAATGTAAACAGTTGTTTGAACAACTTACAGACTTTCCACTGAAATGGTAGCATAAATAACAAAATACATTTTGGGGAAGCAGTAGCAGATTGCTTTTGAATTACACAACCACAAAAACCTCACAGGGACAACATTAATGTACTGAAATATTTATTTATATATGTCCTTAGGTTGTGCTTACCTGTTGCTTTTTGCAGCAGAACCTAAGGTGGAAGGTCTGGGAAGGCACTGTGAAGTATAAATAATTGCACTGTTTGCAATTAATAAAGATTTTAAACCTTAAATGAATCAAAATCAACAGCCTCCAATTTGTGAGTTATGATACTGAATCCAACTGAACTATTTCTGCAGTTTAATTAATAAATGCACCACTTTCCTAAAAGGTCATCTATAAAACAGTATCATGCAAAATACTGAAATTGTTCATGTCAATAACCCTACCCTTAAAGATAACATATAACTAACTCCTTAACTATTAAACTTGAAACTAGAACTATATATCCATATCTAAAGGGCAAGGGAAGTCACTCCAGGTTCTATAAAACAATCAAAAACATTTCAAAATATCTATAATGAACTGAACTGCTATCTTCTACCCTGTAAGTAATCTCAACATTTATGTCCTTGTACATCTCCCTTAACAGTATATTCAGAACTGGTGCTCCCCACCAATGAAAGAATTAATATATATTTATGAAATGGTGTTAAACTGCTACATTGCTTAATATTTGCAAACTGAAAACCACTGTCTTGATACATTTCAAGTCTTTCATATTAATATAGAAGATATGCATACTGTACACTGAAAAACAATATATTTTAGGAGCACCAATGAGTAATACTATTCAATTTTAATGATCAGTTTTCTTTAGCTATAGCTAAAGCATATCAAAAATACTTACCCATTAAGCTCACTTAAAAAAAAATACAGACCTATGTATTATTCTATGTTAAATTAAGAAGCAGTTATGGTTTTCCAAGATATCAGCACTGTATTCCAACATAATATTCACACAAAGTATGGCATTTACATTATGTGGAACATTGACAAAAAGATACTGTTGCAGTTCATCAATTTGTCATTCTGATGTACTTACAGTGCAATGCTCCTTGAAGGAACACAATCAAGGATGATACACAGCACAGTCCTCCTCACCCCTACAGAGCTAGTTCTATACTGGCTGGATCAAACCTGCACTTCAACAGACAATGGCAAGACAGACTGTATTTGCATGTAGTCTAATATATTAATATGCAAAGAGCCAACAAATATGCAAAGAGTAAACAATGGATTTCAACAAAATATCAGAACTTCAGCATGAGTGTTATAGAGTAATAAAGTGATTTCAAGTACATAAAAAATTAAGTTGATTCAATGATTGGACTTGTGCATTTACAAAACAAAGCTTATCTATACTGCAAAAAGAAAAAAAAAGGAAAAAGCTTGAACATTTCCATACCCCAATAATGTTTCAATGGCAGATGCACTGTAGCTATACTTTTTGCATACTATTCACTTTTCTACCCTAAATTTAAAAAGAAACACACTAATATTGTATACATTGAAAGTTTCTTTACATGAAAAAAACTTCTTATTCAACTATTCATATGCACTATCCGAAAACTGTTTAAAATTAGTTATGCTGAAACAAGTCTTGGAAATCAAGTAATTATTAAATTAAGAACAGAAAGGTTAACTGTTATAGCAGCAGTACAGATCTGAAACAGTGGTCATGTATAAAAGGAAATTTCACTGTTAATTCAATGGAAGTATGCCAAAAGATCATTGTACACACATGCAGGTTTTAATCAAACAGAAGGAAAAAAAATGAAGATATCAGGATTACTTGTGCTGAAACAGCCAAATACAATAAATGGAAAAGATCCTCCAATCTACTACTATACTGCAAGGGGGAAAAAACATGCCAGTGTTTAAAAACTCAATATTTCATGGGGAAAGCTTATATATTTGTGTATATGTATCTTAATTTATCATTGCTAAGAAATTATGAATCCTTTAAATACCCACATATCCAACTTACCGACACAGGAGGTTTCATATCATTTATTGTAAAGCACAAAACAGGCATTTTAAAAGTGAAAGTATACATTGAAAAAGTACATTTATATCACAAAGCATTGACCACATAATAGTTGCAAATACATTTGCTGGAATGTGTACATCTACACTAAATACTAAAAACAAACCAATTTTCATTTCTACACAGAAATATTAACCTCCTATCAGTAGTGATAGATATTTTGTACATTTTCAAAAAAAAAAAAAACACTATTTTAAACCAAAAACAAATTAAGATCTTCATCAAGTCGTCTGCATCCATATATTTAACAAAGGTTTTTTTCCCCCACACAATGAAGCAAATACTGTATTGTCCACTTCTTATTATTGGCCCTGTGCAGAAGAGATACATAAGAAATACACAAAAAGTTAAAGAAAATCCTTTAAATGGAGCTAACTCAGGAGTGAATCCTTTAAGAAAGAAAAACTGGTTAATATAAATGGTGGTGGCTTCTTGCATGATTTGCAAATCCCTGGGGGAAAAAAATTTATTTTTAAAATCAAAGGCATTGTAGAAATATTCAGCACTCAGATGCCAGAAAGCATTTATAAAAAACAAACAAAAAACCCAAACAATACACCACGGTACTTCATTTAGTTATGCTATGCCAGATAAAAATTAAAAAAGGCAAACATAATCCCAGACAAAACATGCAGAAAACATGATTGGAGTAGAAATCAATACATTAGCAATTTTAGTATACCTGAGGTGCTGGAGGATGCTGTGGCATTCCCTGGGGACTTGTCTGGGCATAGTAGGCTGCTTGTTGTCTATAGTACTCTGCCCAGGCTGCACTATAATCTGGCTGACCACCTGGTGGAGCACCAGTAGGAGCAGGAACCGCTTGACCTTTGAGAAAACAGAACAACTTTGTTGCTGTAACCACAATTAAAAGCCCAAAAGAATCTCATTTCTAATAAAAACAATACCTTGCTTCTTGTAATATTCCTCCCAAGCTTTTGAATAATCTTGTGTCTGCCCTTGTTGACCTAAAAAAAACCCCCTAAATTTTAATACAAAATTATATCCACTGTAAGTACAGGTTATAAAGACAAGCACAGAGGGTCAGAATTGCTCCTATTTATATATTCATTAGTGTCCTATTTTAAATATTCATTAGAAAACGATTCTTGCAATTCAAAAAAATAAGAATGCTGTTTCTGTCTTATATTAATCATTAACTTTTAGTTCTAGAGTACCACTATCAATAAAAAGCAAAATCAAAACTATCCACATAGTTTTAACTAGGAAAGGAGATTTAGGTATCCTGATTCAATACAAAATTTAAATATTAATGTTCTAAAATGAGTTTGGAAAGCATTTCAAGTAAGCAATCTATGGTACCCTGGTACTGATATTGGGCACAGGGATGGGAGAGACCTTTATTTTTTGTCTTATTCATTTGGATATCACACTATAGGTTTTAAATAAAACGTAAATCCTTGATGGAGAAAAAGAACATTTTTGAGAAAAACAACAACAAAAAACACCTGAAAGGTTTTAAAGATTTTATTATTTTAAGATATGGTCAAGACTTTTGTTTGCTGATTAGTATCCTATAAATTGTATGTACAAAGACTAATCTTCAAGATACCCTTTAATAAGATGTTAAGAGTTTCAATACAATGTATTCAAATCACAACAAAATTATATTAAAAGTAACTGACAAAGGACATAAAGAACAATTACTGAAGAGATTCAAAGCAACAAGACCAATGATACACAAAACTCAGCTTTCATGAGCAGCTATTTTTCTAGGTAGTGTAACTTCTGAATTTAGAGACTAAACAGACCTAATCACCTAAATATATGCACGAAACTAAAATTGGTTCTGGATTAAAATAAACTTAACAGAACTCACACACACAGCTATAAAAGACACTTTCCTGACAACCAATGAAATTTAAATATCGTCTGTACACTGATAATATTACTGAAATAATTTATTTAAAAGTCTGCAACTTACTTTGTAAAGGCTCAGGCACAATAAATACACACACACAGACACAAAGTACATATGTTAAGTTTTTAAAAAGTGTTGAATTTGAGTAGAAAATATAAATATGGGTATCTGCTGTACTATTTTCCAGTTTTCAGAAGGTATAAAATTTTTGAAATAAAAAGGTGGGAAGAACAGGTGTTTTCTTATTTAGCTCCTTTGAGAATTTTATTTAGCTTATAATTACTTGACCTGATGAATTATGGTTAGATGAAAAATACTGAAGTATAGACACAGACAAAGCTGTTTTTATGTTTTGCTGGATACTGCCAACAAGGGAACTTTATATAGTTGCAGAAATTAGTGTCTATCAGTATCACAAAACTGGCTGAACAGAAATTTAGTGAATAAAATTTTAACATTTATGAGTAACTTTAAAAACCCAAGAAAAACCCCCCTTCTATAAATACAGGCAACAGCAGAGGAATTCCATGTAATATAAACAAAATTCTCTTATTTTTGCTTTCCCTAATTCTCTTCAAAGAAGAATTGAGTTTAACATTCTGATCCTATGAGACACAACTAAAGCGAATCTGAAACAGGTTTCAACAAGTGCCAAAATACCCCAGATTATCAACAGTAATAAAACTACACAATGTCTCTTACAAACTTTATACCTGAAACCTGCTGACTTAGGCCAAACTTGGTTAAGACACCAACAATTTTTACTTTGTGTTTACAAAAAGGAACTGATCACTGTTAAGATACTCATTTTAGAGGCAAGATAACGTAAGATGATAGAAACGGAGACACATTAAGAAAATTCAAACCCAAACGTTCCCTACCCTCCCCCTAACTCAATTATTTCTGTGGAAAGTGAAAGGTAAACATATTAGACTCTAAGAAAAACAAACACTTGGTAAGTCGTAAGCACCTCACACTCCAGTCTTGAAGGTGTCCAAAGAAAAACTCAACTCATTCCTCCAAACTGGGGGACTTCATCTTGCTCTGCAGAAAGTAACGAAAGAACTCTACCTATCTACTTCAGACTTGGCTATCCCCGAGCCTCTGTCCCGTTTAGGAATGTCCTTTTGCTCCCTTTATCCTTAGTTCAAAGTGTTTTGAGGCCAGATAGTTTATACTTCAGAACATTACTTAATATTTACATACAGGTTTGCAATATATAAGGTTTTACTTTCATTCAAGAGATGAGACTTGCCCTAAAGTTCATACATAACATTCTATTATTACAGCCCAACACTCTAAATTCTCTCTCTAAACACCTGCACCTTTCCCACAACCACTTTCCCTACCACTCACCCTCCACCACCCATCCCCCCAGCCTTTACCCATTAAGGTACCACACACCAAAGGTGCAGAGTCCACCATATCAGCACTTAACATTATAAGGGCCTTCCTCAACTCTCAACTTTTCCAAAAAATGCCTTCACTATCCCTCTTCCAAAGGTAACTGCCGGTCTGTACTTTGAAATCCTGTTTCATCTCTTTAGGTTGTTTACTTATTACAGAAGTTCCCTTCATTCTAGTTTCAAAAGTATCTACTCTTCCACGTTGGCTGCCATTCCTTATTAAGACAAAATTTCCGAGGCACCCAGGTGGCTCAGACACTAAAGGTCTGCCTTCGGCTCAGGTCATGATCCCAGGGTTCTGGGATCAAGCCCTGTATCGGGCTCCTTGCTCGACAGGAAGCCTGCTTCTTCTTTCACTCCCCCTGCTTGTGTTCTTCCTCTCTCTCTGTCAAATAAATAAAAATCTTAAAAAAAAAAAAAAAAAATGTAAGCCTTAAAATTTCCTCCATTAACTTTCTACAATCTCATCTTTATGGCTTTCTCTCCTAAATTCTGTTGGCGTTAATCCTAGGAAATTCAGAATTGTTTAGAAGACGAAATTAATTTAAAAACTTAACTCGTTTTGAGAGACTTATCTACTTTTATAAGCAAACAATGACAAATTTATAGTGTTAGTATTTTCTGTTAACAGAAAAAGCTGAAATTTGCCTTCAAAAGCTGGGACAGCCCTGCCTAGTTTGGTAAAGAGGTAAATCCCAGTTCTGCCACCGGAGGAGTTCAAGTGGCCTCTCCAAACAAGGCAGTTGGATTATGGAGATAAAGATTTTATCTCCCTAATCTTTTATTACTTTCTTCCCTTTCATTTAAAAATCTTGAGAGCATCTGGGTGGCCCAACTGACAGGTTAAGCATTGACTCTTGATTTGGCTCAAGTCACGATCTCAGGGTAGAGGGATCAAGCCCGCATCGCGATCCACACTTGGCACGGAGTCTGCTTCTCTCCCCATCTGCCCCTCCCCTTGCTCACAAGCTCTTTCTCTAAAATAAACATATAAATCTTAATAAAAAAGTAAAATATAAAAATTTTGAAAACTGTCTAGGTAAAGATCTAGGTAAAACTCGATCTTGGGGTTGTGTGTTCAAGTTCCACAATGGTATACAGATTACTTTAAATACACAATACACGCACATACATACGTACACAAAAATCAATCTTGAAAACTAAACTATATTAGTTTTATGCTCTAAGATCGCTTATGAGCAGTTGTTCTAAAAGGATCCTAAGGACAGTAATGCACCTAGGAGAAATTAAGGTAGTTAAAGCAACCAGTCATTTAACAAAAGAACTTTTTTTTTTTTTTTTACAAAAGAACTTTTACAGGAAAAAATAAATTGACTTTGTAGCTATCATTAAAGACCTGGCAATTTAATATTATTTTTTTTAAAGATTTACATGTGAGAGAATCATTCAACTAATCCTTTGCTCCATAAATTAACAGGTGATCACTGTCATGCTACAGAAAAACACACAAGGGGGGGGGAAGGTAGGGGGTTAAGGAGGATCTTAAGCCAAACATGGTGTTAATTATTTCTGTAACATTTTTTTCTCCACAAAGGATCCAACAGAGTCCAGTGTACTATCTATAAAATTAAAATTTTATAGCCAGTAAAGGTAGAAAACGAAAAATTATAAGAATGGCAAGGTGAGAAGTCTATCCTTAAAATCTGATTGGTAGGGGTGCCTGGGTGGCTCAGTGGGTTAAAGCCTCTGCCTTCCGCTCAGGTCATGACCTCAGAGTCCTGGGATTGAGCCCGCCGTGCATCAGGCTCTCTGCTCAGCAGGGAGCCTGCTTCCCCCCCCATCCCCCCTCCCCCACCTGCCTCTCTGTCTACTTGTGATCTCTCTCTGTCAAATTAAAAAAAAAAAAAAAAAAACACATCTGAACGGTATTAAGACCTCACAGATGACATTCAACGCGCATCCCTCACTTTGGGAAAGTATAAAAAAGCCAAACAGTAATTAATGGCCATGCTGCAAATGAATAATAAAATATACTAAAAACAAGTTGCACTAATTCCCCAATTAATTCTCTAGTCCACAAACAGGCCTATTTGTAATATTAATGTAGGGAACATCTTTGGCATATTAACCACTGTGAAAATATCAGTTGGACCCAATGATTTTTAATTGCAGCAACTGCAAATGTTCAAATCTTTAAAATGGTGACACTATTTCATATAAGTTAGAGTGACCATAAGTCCTCAGAGAATAGCATCTTCAGTTATTCTCAAAACTATCCATATCTGGACAATAAATTATATGATCACCCTAAATAGAATATACAGTTTGGGAGGAAAAACAATTTTTCTTTCTTTAAACAGAAATCAAGCTGTGTAAAACATTCTTATCACCAGGTAAATGTATCCCCTGCAAAAAAGATTAATGTAACTACCCTTCTGGAATTTTTTTTTTCCTGTGGAGGATGATAAAACATTGAAATTTACATTGAGAGATACATTGTATCTTATGAGAAAATCCTACCATCTATAGATTTGTTCTATACCAGTGAAGGATGGGTTAAGTCTGTTTAGCTATCATTTATGACAAGTGGCTGTGGTATACATGTGTTAATTTTAAATGACTAACACCATAGGCTTCTAAAAGAAAAAACTCTTTTTTTTTTTTTTTAAGAAAAAACTCTTTGTTCAGAAATACAGTTGACCCTTGAACAACTCAGGGGTTATGGGCACCGACCCCTGTACAGTTGAAAACCCACATGTAACTGTGACTTCCCAAAAACTTAATTACTAACAGCCTTTTGTTAACCAGATGTCTTTCAGATAACAAGTCAATTAACACATATTTTGCATGTTTAAGTATTACACACTGTACAATAAGCTAGAAAAAAATACTAAGAATTCATTTACAGTACTGTAAAAAAAAAAATCTACTTAGAAGTAGTCCCACTAAGTTAAAACTTACATTGTTATTCAAAGGTTAACAGTATAATTACCAGGTTCCAAGGGGCCCCAGGAAAAAGCAAATTTGGGAGACAGACTTGGGATTTATGCCCTCTTGGGAGTTCAAATTCTGCTTCTACCACTTAGTAGCTATACATGTGTTCTGTTAAGTGGAAATACAGTTCTTTTCATTCCTAACAGTTTATATAGATATACTTGGCAAAGTACTTGATGAACAATTGTATCCTCTATGAGAATATGACCAGAAGGGCAGGGGCTCCGAGCTATTATGCCCACAATCACATTCTCAGCTCTATCACTATGTCTGGCATATAGTATGTGCTCTACAGTTATTGAATGGAAATGGCCTTTCTGGGTGACTTTCTCCTTTTTCATATATTCAAATGTTAAGTAATTAATGTAGTATGTCACTGTCAGTTTTATTTTGCAGCAGAAAATACACACAATCCATTTTTGCTTGGCATTCCAGAATTTAATCTATGCCAGTTAGGCTAATATACATAACTATCTTTGACAAAAGCCAAGTTATATCCAATGTTATGTGTGCCAATGGGGCAATTTTTAGTTTCAATTATTAAGTGGTTGAAAAATGCATTTAGAAATAAAAAGATTTCCTTGTTATGTGACTGCAAACTTAAGAATTATCTGTAACAACCCTGATACACCTAAAAGTTCAGTGATTTTAGAATGCATTCAATTATTCTTCACTTAAGATTTTAAAAGTTAAAAATAAAAGAAGTCCCAGTAAAAACATGATTCAGAGATGGTTTTATCATAATCTTCATCCTTCTATGTGGTATTTACTAAATGCTTCAATTTCAATTTAATTAAATGTATAAAAAAGAAATGTAGAACATACCCATTTTCTTGTAATACTCTTCCCAAGCCTTGGTATAATCAACCTGTCCAGCTGGAGCTGGATTCTGCTGATCTCCTTGTTTAAGAAAAACAAAAACAAACAAAAATATAGTAAGATTAAGGGTCTCAAAAGACATTCTTGGCCCTTCCCTTTTGTTCTTTGAGTGGAGAAACTGGGAGCAGCCTGCCATAGTGACTGAGGGTGCTGTGTGGTAGTGGGACTCTTTTGTGCCAAAGACACAGGAAGCAGGAGGTGTAAAGGCAGTCAACAGAGAAAATCTGTCTATATACAATGGAAATAGTCACACTGAGCATTTAAGTAAAGTCTTTGGTTAAATAAGGAAACACACTGAAGATACACGGTCTTTCACACTTTATAAGCATGGAAAGGGAAAAAGCTGGAAAGGACCCTAAAGTGTTATAATGGAATTGCACGGGATACAAGAGTCTTAGAAATATATAAATAGATATTTATGTTGTTTGATGTATGTGTATGCAGATACACATACAGGTATATTTCCTAGCTCCGTATGCTCAAAGGATTTAGAAGCAATGACCCCTTGGTAAAAATGAACACACTGAGTTTGGTTTCTTAGATGATGGTATTTACTAAAAGGAATCAGGACTCCTTGGACAAATGGCAGATTCTAGCAGCTTGAGCCCAGGAAGCACAAAGCCCAAAGTAAGAATCTTATTGTGCAAGAAAGTAAGGATGTGCTTAAAGAATGACAGATATGTCAAAAGGATACAGGAGCCATCTTGAAGGTACTCCTGATTGGCCAAAGTTATGGCAATCTGATAATCAAATAGTAAGAATAGTTTAAACACAACATGTTGAATAAAACAGGAGTCCATAATGATATAAACAGGAAAAATACTTCTTTCTTACAGTACGATACTAATATATATATAATTATAAAATTAATGATGTAAATAAAAATCATAGCTTTAGCTGAATCAGGAACGTTATTCGAGAAGTTACTATGAAGAATAGAATACTCCTATATTCCCAGTGTAATTTTTCAAAAATTATTAAAATCTCAAAAGAAAAAAATGCAATTTTATGGTATAGAAACCTGGCAAACACCAACATGATGAAGTGACTAAGGTTACCATCTCCAGGAATGAAGGTCAACATTATATGACCCCATTATATAATGTCTAAGAGCACAGGATTATTTGTGAGGTATTGCCAACTCCCAAGTAGGACCTCAAGAGCATGACCTTATCTCTGTGAGAAAAAGTTAAAGGAACCTATGTTGATTTGATTGTCATTTCGTAAAATAAAAGGTTTGTACTATTTTGCTGGATGGGATCCGGATTAGAAAAGAGAAACTGAGGGGACCACTGGTGAAATATGGGTAAGGGTTCTGCATTGGGACAGTAATGATATATCAATGTTGAATGACTGTTTTAAGAGGGCTGTATGATGGTAATGTATTTTTGGAGTAATGCAGAAAGTGTACTTAAGGTTACTGGGACATGATGTGTCCAGCCTGATCTTAAATAGTTCTGAAAACTGGTAATGGATATGAATACATATGACAGGTTAATTGGACAAATGGGAGGCGGGGGATAAAATACTTACAGGTATATTTATATGTATAGGCATATATAATATATATATAAATATATATAGCTAGGTTACCTGGGTATTCTGTAACGTATCTTACAACTTAAACTTTTATGAAAGTTTGCAATTATTTCAAACTTATTTTAAACAAGAAAAGTCTGCTCACTGAAGCTATAATTAAATATTATAAATTTTTAGGTTTTATACATTGATGTACTTCATATATAATTCCAAACACAAGTTTCTACTTCTACATACAAAATAAATTCTTTAATTACCATAGTTACCTTGTCCATTGGTTTGGGTTGTAGTTGGTGCACCAGCAGGAGCTGCAGGTGGTGGCTGTGCTTGCTGTTGATAATAGTGAGCATAATAGGCAGCCCAAGCTGCTGAATTTGGATCCGTTCCTGCCTTAGCTAGAATAAAAACAAGTTCAACGTTTGCATCTAAAGTCTGTAATCTCATTCTCTCACACACACACACTCTCTTTCTCTCTTTGGCAAACCCCCAAATTAACTGGATATCAAAAAATAAATAGTAATGGAAAGTTTTCAATTCTATTATTTTAATTGTCATTAGCTTTAATTACAGAAAAGTGAGGTGCAGAAGTGATATTCCTAAAAAACTAGCAGAGTGGCAGAATTAGGATAGGAATAAACATCTTTTGTCTCCAAATTTGATGCTTTGCCTCAAACCATCGTGTGGCCTTGGTTTTTTCCTTAACTGGTTTTGCCTCAGGCACAGCAGTTCTACGTGGCAGATGACTAAAGGAAAAGATTTCTAGGAACTCATCTGTACAAGAAACAATTATCTTGGAACTATGAACACTGTCCTGTCTTGTTTTCAATGTAAAGACAACATAAAAATCTTACAATAAACAGATTAGTCATATTTCATCTCATCGTATTTTACAGTAATTATCCTAATACATACGCTTGATTTACTGCCCTACTTGAAATTCTTCATTTATTCCATAGTCTTCAGGGCTGTCAAAGTATAACATTATCAACCCAGTATCTTTAACGATTTAACCCCCTGGCTTTTCCTTTCCATTTTAGCCACATCTTCCCCCATTTGTCAATATTTTTCAACACTCAAGTTCTGGTCACAGTAAACTGCTTGTACTTTTCAGAGGTTGCCATGTTCATTATCTGGCCTTTGACCATTATACTTCCTCTGCACTTGCACCCTCATTTCATCCTTCATAAAAATCAAACTCATGCAGTAACCGTTTGAGATCTCTCAAACAGAAATCCTCTTCTTGAATCTGTCCTTTCAATGAAGAATATCATGACACTACAGATATATCTTTATAGGTTTATATTATCAAGAAAAATATAATTTCCTTAGCCAGAGTCTGTATCTATATGAAATCTGTGTAGCCTTTATCCCAAATGGGCATCAAGTCTCAGTTGTTTAATACAGTTTGAGAAAAAAGCAGCAAGGATTTCTAGAGTGATACAATGTCTAAGGTAATACAATTTTAAGGCATTATCCACCCTCCGAACCTTCCTCAAGTAATAAATGTATTGCTTTTCTAAGTTGGATGTTTAGGTCTTAATTGTATGATTACCTATATACTAATACAAGTATTTCATTTGACACCATCTCTGGCTGGAGAAACTGAGATAAAACAGACTTCAGAAAATGATACTTGTACTCCTCAATGTGTAGAGGGTATAACAGAACCAGTCTCACAGTTAGACATAACTAATATATACAGAGACTTTATTAATTATTCAATATGATTATCTTTATCATTTTAAAGGTAAGAAAAAAGATATAGAGGGATTAAAAAACTTGCTTACTATCGCACAATTACTAAAGGTGCAGCACTAGGACTTATCTAGGTCTGTCTCACTTTGACATCTAAGTTCTTGACTACTACATAAATCCTGAACAGTCCATTTATTTTATTTTATTTTTTTAAAGATTTTATTTATTTATTAGAGAGAGAGAGACTGAGAATGAGAGGGGAGAAGGTCAGAGGGAGAAGCAGACATCCCGCAGAGCCGGGAGTCCGATATGGGACTCGATCCCGGGACTCCGGGACCATGACCTGAGCCGAAGGCAGTCGCCCAACCAACTGAGCCACCCAGGCGCCCAAGTCCATTTATTTTTTTATAGAAAAAGATTTAGTTCAGAAAATATGGACTTTATCATGGGCCACACTTAAATACCAGAATGTTAATAAATTCACCAGAAGTTTCATCTAAATAATTAAAGTCTAATATAAGCAACATCTAACCCTAGCTGCTATCTTTTAGCTAAATGGGTTACTTCTTTTTCGAAGGACAATGCTGCAAGCCATATTCATCAACCAATTCTTACTGTGATGACTTCATTACTACTCCCAGTGGGAAATTGAGACTGTGATAGAGACTACTACTGACTCCCAATATATTTCTCAATCATGTTACTGACCCAAACAGTGTTTATAAGGTGCAGTCCTACAAATCCAAGTTTCTTAATATAAATTCACCCCTTAACTTGCTCAAACTCTTGAATCTCTTAAATTATGTGATTTTTCTGCCTAATCACACCATCTCAGTTAGCTTACAAGAGGGAAGGAAGTCTTTTCATTCTTAAAAGACGTTTATACTATTACACACTAAATTGTATTTAACTCTCTCTCAGTCTATCACAGCATCGCTAACATTTAGAGTGCACTCTTCTGCTATAGAACATTAACTAATATTTGCATACCCACATCCTAGCACACTGAAGTTGTTTCTTGAATGAGTGTAAGTTATGGTTATTTGCTTACTGTCATGCTATGCCATCATATTCCAAAGAGCACACTTCCTATGGAACTAAAGTTATAATATAGGGCCACATTTAAATAACAGAATGTTTAATCAAATTCACTAAAACAATTTCATTTAAATCGATTATTTAGGTTTTTTTAAGAAATAAATACACTAGTGTGGAAAGGAATCCGTAATTCAGTACCTTCCTTGAAACTACTCCAGTGAAAGAGGCCTAAAAGATAGGTAGTAGGTGAGAAAGAAGGATCATAAATAAATGTTAATTGGTTTTGATGAATCCCCCTTTGACCATCATGGAAAGAAAACCAGAGGATGGCAGATGTAATAACAGAATAGAATGTATATATAAAATCCAGATCTGAACAGAGAAAACATATATAGCTAAATGTATTTTTGAGTTCTAACATGCAGACATTAAACATAGCCCTGATTTTTACTAATACGTGAAGTTACCATAACAGGAATACGAAAACAGCTTTTATATCTTATTTGAGAACTTCAAAGTTTAATACTCAAGTATTAAATGCTCCATTAGACACATAATTCTATAAATAAACGTACACTACTCTTTCATGGAAAATGTCACAATTAACACATTATACATTTTGATAGCACTGGTATTTAAAACTAAGACTATATTTCTTCCTGTAGCTTTTGGCTTTTAGCACTCCACTCTTACCACTTTGAATGGACAGAAAGCCAAATTCAAGTAGAAAAAAGTTCACTGAAAACAAACCATATTCACACAAATCTTATAACACCATGGTAAAACCAGAAACTAAGACTCCCGCTAAAAGAGTGAAACAAGTGCAGAAAAATGCACACAATGTAGAATTGATACTAGAAAACCTAGGAGGACAACAGGAATGATAAACAAACAATATAGATTACACATGAATGATAAATGTCTTTTACCTGGATCAGGAGGGGCCTGCTGCTGCCAGTGTGGATATGCATTTCCCCACCCCTGGGGAGCATAAGGAGCTGGAGGACCACTGAAAAGACAGAAATCAATATAAAAATACAATTTACCTAAAGCTATAATCTTTGGGGGAAAACCCCAGAACAAACTCAATACTTACTGAGGAGCAGGGCCAGGTGGTCCTGGATTATAAGGTGCAGGGTTGTATGGTCCCATTGGAGTTCCAGGCCCTGGAGGCCCAGGAGGCCCATGGGGGCCTGGGACACCATGGGGCCCATGGGGTACAGGCGGCCCTAAAGGATTTACTGGACCCTATAAAAAAGCAAAAAGATGTAAAAAAAAAAAAAAAAAATCAGCAAAATGGTAATGGCTGAACAATTCAAAGACTGAATTAACCTCCCATTTCTACCCCTTTTATATAGCCATAAGCAACACATTTTAGATCTTCCATTTCCTCATTCAAGTTGCTTAAACTTTCCCACATCGAGACGTGTAAATTCATTAAAATCAACAGCATCAGCAAAGAACTGAAACATCTTTACCTTCCATTCTATTCCTTCCACACTACTCCCTTTTGATACTTCCTTTTCCTTTTTATAGTTCTTACTTTTACTCCTCCTTTATCACTTTAATCATGAAAGCATATCAAATATGTTATCTCTAGCTTTTCTTTTTCTGTATCCATTCTCTATCTGCTTTCGTAACAATCAGACCATCACATTGACAATATATTCCCCAAATTGCTTAGGGCTTATATTGTGAATTGTCTACTGGGTACTTTACCAATAAAGTAACAACCAGTTCTCATTCAAAAAAACTAGCATCCTTGGGGCGCCTGGGTGGCTCAGTGGGTTAAGCCTCTGCCTTCAGCTCAGGTCATGATCTCAGGGTCCTGGGATTGAGCCCCGCATCAGGCTCTCTGCTCAGCAGGGAGCCTGCTTCCCCCTCTCTCTCTGCCAGCCTCTCTGCCTACTTGTGATCTCTCTCTGTCAAATAAATAAATAAAATCTTTGAAAAAAAAAAACAAAAAACTAGCATCCTTGAACCCCATTTACATCAATAATTTTAATTCATTTCCTCTTTTGCTCTCTATCATTTTCCAAATACTGTATCTTCATATTTATATCATACCACATAATTAATGCTTATTTGATTTTCCTGTTCATGATCCAATTTGTAAAGACCACCAGACTATATTTAACTATCCTAAACACAGCTCTTGTGCAGTTAAATCAGATCATGACATTTTAGAGCACACTGCTCAAACCACATTTGGTTGTCTATTTTCTCACTACGAAATACTGAAACTAAACTTCATGACTTTTAAAATCCTTTCTATTATTTTATTAAGTTTCTAACTCTTGGGGTGCCTGGGTGGTTCAGTCGTTAAGCGGCTGCCTTCGGCTCATGTTATGATCCCAGGGTCCTTGGGTCAAGTCCCTCATCGGGCTCTCTGCTCAGCGGGAGGCCTGCTTCTCCCTCTCCAACTCCCCCTGTTTGAGTTCCCTCTCTTGCTGGCCCTCTGTCAAAAAAAAAAAAAAAGTCTCTAACTCTTGTCATTATCACTCTAATTCTCCATAAAAAATCCTTTCCAAAAAGGATTTTTTGGAATAACCCAAAACTGGATTACTGAAAAAGTATCAGTATTTTTATGGGGCTATGTGCCAGATACTCTTTTAAGTGACACACATTTCATTTAATCCCTACAACCCTGTAAAGTAGCTATTATTCTCATTTATAGAAGAAGAAATAGGAGGCAAACAAGAGTATAAATAGCTTACCCCAAGGTCACAAAGTCAGTAAATGACTCAGAGTTTCTGACCCCTAACAACATGACTCCAGAGTCCATACTCAACCACCATACTAAACTGCTTTTTTTTTTAAGATTTTATTTATTTGACAGAGAGAGATCACAAGTAGGCAGAGAGGCAGGCCGAGAGAGGGGGAAGCAGGTTCCCTGCTGAGCAGGGAGCCCAATGCAGAACTTGATCCCAGGACCCTGAGACCATGACCTGAGCTGAAGGCAGAGGCTTTAACCCACTGAGCCACCCAGGCGCCCCTCACTATGTGACATTCTTTAAGCATCTTTTATACATCTATTTGTCTTTCTCTGTAGACAGAAACAGTGCAGTGTCAAACTTCTTTTGTACCCCATCCACAGCACGGCAAACATCAAGGAGAATTTTCCTAAGAGATTTTAATTGTTATTAATAACTCAAGATGCTCCCTTACGTCCTACAGTAAAAGAATGCAAGAAAGCACTAGTTCCTCATTTACAAGAAAGTGCAATTAAGACTCTACACATTTTTTATACTACCATGAGGAAACTGTTCTAAAGGAAAAATTTGCACATTTGGCCATGTATCTGAATCACCTGAAACACCCTTCTAAAATTAAATGCTGGGCCCTGTTCCAGACATTCTGAATCAGAGCTGTGTGGTATGTGTAGAGGTGGAAAGCATTCAAGTAGTATACATTTTAAAACTTGGGGTTGGATTTGTAAATTTCTAAAGTAGGGGATGCATATAATTCATATTTACCTCACGAGGGTTGAGTAAAGTAAGCCCTTACTAAATAATGAATTTCGATTAACTATGTCCTTCAAGTATATTCTGTAACCCTCCACCAACCTTAACATCATTATCTGCAAGTAACGTTATCCATTTCCTACTTATCCACACCCAAATACAAGGTTCTGAACCCTTATAAATGTGTATTAATTAGGTTATTTTTCACTGCTGGAGAATCTTCTCTGTTATATGTATCCATTATATGATGAAACCTATAATCTTAGACTAGAAATTGGCATTTTTCTATATAGCAATTATAGGAACATGTGAATTAATATCTTATTTAACCAAGAGGGTCTATGTATAAACTGAAGTTAGTTACCTATTTATGTATTTGGGTTTTTTGAACTTTTTTTTTTTTAAAGATTTTATTTATTCATTGGAGACTGAGCACACTAGCGGGGTCAGGGATAGGGAGAGGCAGGCTCCCCGCTGAGCAGGGAACCCAATATGGGGCTCAATCCCAGGAACCCAGGATCATGACCCCCAGCCAAAGGTAGATGCCCAACCGACTGAACCAGGTGCCCCTATCTATTCATTTTTTAAGTAAGCTCTATGCCCAATTTGGGGCTTGAACTCACTACCTGGAGATCAAGATTCACATACTCTACCAACTGAGCCAGGCATGCACCCCTAGAAATTAAAGTTTAAAGCATACTCACACCAATCTTTTCTTCTATAAGTTGTCGTGCATAGTCTATTTGCTGTGGAGTGCCACGAATTGTAAATAATTTCATATTAGGATCTGCGTTAGGTGGAGGATTTCTCTGAAGTTCTATTCTTGCACCAGACTGCTGGCTTATGCTTTTTATGGTTTCACCTCCTAAAGTCAAAACACAGTAATTTCTCTAAAGAGTCAAAGGATACAAAAAGAACTATCCAAATGAAAATGGTCACAATTTAAAAAGTCATTAAAAAAAAAGTTTTGAGCAGTATCCCATCTGCCAATATTCTTTTAGGATTTTCCATTTATCCTACACTTTAAATCAAGTTCGATAAGGCATTTCATGTTTCTCCTAAAACACATTCAAGTTTTTAAGACATAAAGTAGTATGTCTACACCCAACCTTAAGATGAATTATTAACAAAAAAACCCCTAACATCAGAATATTTGGTTCAAATAAATTCCTTTTACAAGTAGCATAAACCAATGCTTATTAAAAAATTCTAAATTTTAAGAAAATATGAGTCAGGAAAAAGCAAATGACACAAACATCCAAAACACTTTTTGGGTCAAAGGTTCTTACACTAATAATTGAAACTGTTGGTTCCTTCTCTAGTAGCCAGTATGATTCAAATCCCATTTTTATTTTATATATAATGCCCTTCATTTATGTTTTTGTTACAAATCAATATAAGATATGGCCAAGGAAAAATCACTGCTACTGGTTTACATTAGAAATAGCATTCAGAAAAATCAAGTCATGTGTTAAATTTTTACCCATATATCAAAACATTAAGAATTAAGAATACATTGCCTTTTCCTATTATTAATCCAGTTTTCCCAGTTGGTACAATGAAATTAAATTCCTGTAGTCCACCAGGTGGTCCCATGTTCCAGTTGCCTTGACCTCTACCTCTTCCTCGACCACCAGGTCCAGGTCCACCAGGATTACCAGCCTAAAAAAGGAAAGAAGTAGTCAAGATAGAAGTGTACTCTTCTTTCCATGACAAATTCATTACATGTCTATGTTCCTCAACCTTCATTTTCCTAAACCAGAAATTTAAAGAGGCTGAGAGATGACATGGCCCAAACAGTCAACAAGTAATACCCGCCATTTTTACACTGTGATAAACAAGACAATCCACTTATGTTAGCTACCTTCCTGCTCCAAGATGTCTACCTAAAAGCAACTTAAACTTTAAGCTATTAACAAAGTATCATCAGACAGATTCTGACACAAAACTAAAGGGGAAGAGGGACTCTTTTAGACTAAAAGGAAAATATTTTTTAAATGAAAACAAAACAATGAAAATATTAACATCTGTCTAACCTGAACACTTCGAAGAAGGTCTGTAATAATTTCTGCAGCATGCTGACATCGGTCTGGAGGTCCTGTTATTTGTGCTATTCTATCAGGTGTTGTTCCATCATCTTCAAAACAAAGAAACAAATTGGACTGAGTTAGCAACGAATGTGTTTTTAAAAAGTAATTGCTAGAAACACATAGATAATGAAATATGTACTCACCTGGCTTAAACTGAATTCGAACACCAGCATCATTTTGTATTTTTTTAATCATCTCTCCATTTCTTCCTATTACAATGCCAACAGCAAATCTTGGAATGGGGACCTTATACAAAGAAGAATAAGTATTAAAGAAAGCCATTTCCTGAAAATTAATCCACCTCAAATCGTAAAAGTATATAGAGCACTGTGGTTACATCAAATAGGGTAACAAGATTTACATTCTGTACTCTCAGGTATAAGTTACGGGGGAGGGCGGTGGGGGACCGGAATCCTATGTTAGAGAAGGCTACGTAACACAGAACAGGAAAAACACATGTATTTGTGAATTAGTATATAACCATTTCTAAATGGGTATTTTTACTTACATCTATCCCTTCATTTCCTCCTATTCTTGACCCATACTCATTTCGAACTTCTCTGAAACCACCTTGATCACGGATTAACTCTAACACCATTTCCTTGGCTTGCTGAAGTACAAACAAAACACAAAACACTCAATTTACAAGGCATGTCTCAAAACACTAATTATTCATACATGTCTTGCCCATTCTGCCCCCAAATCCTTCTATGTAAAATATAAACTTAAGTTTACCTGAACTTTGTATGGGTCTCCTGTAATCCTAAGAGGTTTGTCAGCACCAGTGTTCTGAGGTCCATCTTGAATCATAACCATTTTAACTCCAGCCCGCTCCTATTAATCACAGAAATCGTATGTATTAACAAAGGGAAGTGGAAATAAACTAGCTTCAAAACAGATGAAAACTAATCACTTTATAGACAGAGTAATACCTGGAGTTGTTTAATAGTTTCTCCCCCCTTTCCAATAACTAATCCTGCCTTGCTAGCTGGAATCATGATTTCTTGAACTGCATTTCCTGGTCCATCACCATGGTGGAAGCCAGGGGCTGGTCTTCCTTTTTCAACAATCTGGTCCAATAACCGTTTTGCTGATCTGTTAACAAATTGGGAATCAAACAATAAGTTATAGCATACTCAAAAGCTTATCCAAATACAGAAATACAAGATAATATAATCAGGTACTTCTTCCATCCCAATTCAGGTTTAGGTGGCTTAAAACTAATTTAACAATTTTAATTAAGAGAAAATGCCATCGGGGCAAAGAATGAAACAATGCAATAAATTTTCTAGCTATACAATTTGCAGTATTTTTGAGGACAGTCCTACATCCAAGAAGTAGCACTCTACTTTTTTTCCCTCACTTTACTTCGAAAGTTATCTAAGAATTAAGCTACTTTGCCAATAACTGAATGATGTATTTCCAATTTTAAAACATCACTTTGGTCACTCACACATTAAAATTTATTTATCCATTCAAAAATACTTAAAAAATGTTAACTATATACCAGGTACTATTCTAGATAATAGAGTTGCAACATTGAATGAAACACACAGAGTCCCTGCTGGTACAGCTTACCTTGATTAAATAACTAAAAACAGCATGTCTGGTTAAGTGCTACAAACAAAATCAAAACAGGATAAGGGCGACAGAATGTGTATGCATAAAGGTATGCTATTTCATGCAAAGCAGAAAAGACTTTCCTGATAAGGAGACATTCGAACTAAAATGTAGAGGAAGAGAGGGAGTAACTATAAAAATATCAGAGGGAAAAATGTTCCAGAGAGAAGAAACGGAATTTGCAAAGGTCTCAGATGAGAAGCATACTTGGTGTACTGAAAGAATAGAAGCTAAATGGGGCTTGAACAGAGTGAGCTGGGAGAAGAGAGGTAAAAAATGAAGTAAGAAAGGTGGGAGGTAAATCAGGCCATGACATGGTGAAGCATTAGAGGATTTAAGCAAAGTAATGACATGAATGGATTCAATTTTGAAAAAATCATATGGCTATACTATTCTAAGAATAAACTATTGCTGAACAAGGCTAAAAAGAATGGAAAAATGTTGAAATAGAGAATAAATGGTCATAGACAAGGTGATAGTATAGAAGATGGCAAGAAGAGGCTGGATTTCAAATAAATTTTGAAGAAAAATGACCAAAGAGTTGCTTATGTATAAATGAAGAGAAGGAAAAGGTAAAGTTACTTAAAAAAAATTATTTATTTTAGAGTGCCCACGTGCAGGGGTGCGGTGGTGGAAGTGGCAGAGGAAGAGTCTCAAGCTGACTCCGTGCTGAGCGCAGAGCCCAACCTCACAACCCTGAGATCAAGACCTAAGCTGAAACCAAGAGTCGGGTACTTAAGGGACTGTGCCAACCAGGTACCCAAAGAAAAAGATACAAGTATTAAAACAGTGTTGCCATATACTTAGATGAATAGAGGACAAAGCAAGCTGGGAATGGGGTGGAAAACAATTATTAATAATCCAAAATCTGAAACATCTAGTACACATTCAAGTGGAAATACTAAGTGAGCAGCTTGATAGGAGTCTATAAGTTAGAAAAAGAGAGCAAGACTAAAAATAACAATTTAGGAGCACATAAAAATTATGATATATAAAGCTATATATTTAAGTTTATAAAAGAGTAAATGAAGTCATCTAAGGAGTACATGTAGATAGACTGTAGGAGGACTGAATTTTGTGGCACTTTCATACTGAAAGGCCAGGAGGATAAAGCTGGACAACCAAGAATGACTGAGAAAGCAGCTAGGGAGGAAATATCTCTAGGAAAGTGGTTCACTGTGTCAGACAAAGTTGACAGGTGGAAAGATGCAGAGGCCATATGTTATCCTGAAAAGAGCAATTTCAATGGAACCATGGGAATAAAAGCCTGATTCATACAAGTTCAAGACAAAATGAAAACAGATACAAATGTTATGACAAAGAGAGCTACCCCTTTTGAGGCATTTTATTATGTAAGGAGGCAGAGAAATAGACATGTGAGGTTCCAAGACAGTTTTTGTTAAGATGGAGGGATTTTTCAGCACCTTTGTATCTTGTTAGAAATTATTTAGAAAATGGGAAAATTAATAGTGCAGGAGAAAATCAGTTCAATTTAGGGGCAATATCCTTCCTCAAGAAAGAGGGGCTGGCCTCAAGCATATGATTTCATACTTACTGGACAGATTCAGGTGTTCCAGTTAGCATACAAGACCTTTCTGGAAGGCCACCACTGTCTACAATTAAATAAAAAACACCAAAAATATTTTAGGCCAAGAAAAGATTACAATACCACTTTCAATAATTAATTAAAAAAATATGCTAGTTTTCTAGTCACTTTGAAAATAGCAAGAGAATAGCATTACCAGGAGCTATCTGTATTTTACATCCAGATTCTTGTTGTATGCGTGAAATCTGTTCACCACCTCTGCCAATTACTAGTAAAGAAAAAAGAAAAAAAATTATTTGCTAAAAGACTGTAAAGTATGTTTTGATTGCTTTCAAAGCTTCAAAAATTAGGCTACTTACTAAATCCAACCATTCCATCTGGAACTTTGTATTCTTCTGTCATTACAGACCTGCTAACAAAAAGCAAAAACTAACGTTTTCCTTCAAAGAAAGAGAACTGGTTCCATTCAAAAGGTAATCCAATAAAAATGGAAGTCTAATGGCTTAACCTAGGTTTTCAAGCACATATTCCTAGTCAAAATGCAGCTTGAGTGGCTTAAGCTAGAATCTTAAGATGACACATCAAGAAGGGTATGGTAGATGAACAGTCTGAAGGTATGAACTGCAAAGGATCTGCGGTGGAGTTCAGGGAACGTTTTCTTAATTATTTTCATTTGCTTTAGTTCTTCTAATATGTGGCTAATTCTACGTCCTTCCAAATTACAAATGTATCTCACTCAAAAGGAAAAATGATCATTCTGTTATCAACTAAACTGAACAGAAATGAATAAACAAAAAGAATATACAGACACACATTCTCTATACACTAATTTATGTTTTTACAGACAGTTCAACTAAAATTTGCAAAGTACTCTTTGAAAAGCATTTCACTATACCTTTGTTGCTGATGCATCGGTGGCAACTGTGTTCCAAAAGCTACCGAAAAATCAAATAAAATGAAACCTATAAGTTCACACATTCTTAACAATACAATCATATCAAGCAATACTAAAATCTTCCCCATATACACAGAACAACACCTTTGAGAGTAAAATTTTATGCAGAATACTTAACAATGACAGCGGGCAAGAAAGTCAGTGAAATAGATTTCATTAGCAATGACACAGAAACTGTTCTTTCTCAAGGGGCACAAGCTTGGGTTAAAAAATGGAGTTATAAAATAAATTGAGTATTAAAATAATTTAGCAATCAAATTGTATGATATATACCTGGCCATAATTCAAGTGGGAGATTATGAAGACAAGAAATATTATTTACAAAGACATTCATTCTGAAGTATTCACGGCTATCAACCAGCTCTTAAGACACCCAACAAAAACCAGGAACGAAACCCTGATATTAAAATCCAGTTACTTTAGTTTTTAACCCAATTTAATATACTTACAGTCATTTTGAGGAGCAACTTTCTTAGCATCTGGTTGATCTGCAAAATTAAGAGCCTTTTAACTTTTTGCCAGTAAGTATAAATAAAAGACTTAGCTAACCCGTGCCCAAGCAAGAATAAATATCAATGTAAACACTTATTGAAATAGCTGTAGTAATTGTTGATCATTTGAACCAAAAGTGCCAAAACTTATCCCAAACTCTTAGTAATCAAAAGAAACATTACATTTCTTTCATTCTTTTCATGTTTAAAAGATGCACAGACATTTAAAAATATTCTTTTTGATTGTATCAAATCACTGACCTTAATGTACGTTAAGCACTTTAGAATGATACAAGACAATGTATTTAGGTCCATTACTAGCAAAATATCACATGCTAAAGGCTAATGATGCTTCCCACTGTAGGAACTGAAGACTGGAAGAAAAACAGAACCTATCAAAATGTGAAAATTTGACATATCAAAGTTGAGTGTATCTGACAGTGACCACAAGGCTATGCAAAATAATAAAAAAATCACATTACAAGGCAATCTCAATCTAAACTATTCTGTTGTTCCTAACCAAACATTTCACGGCATACGCTTCAGCAGAAAAACTCAAAGCAACTACATGACTACCTTCATCTACATCCTTTACACAGATGAATACAATGCATACCTTAGAATAGACAACCTACATCTGAAAGTACTACATTTTCCTCCCCCCTTCAAACTTAAATGATTAAACATCAGAATGTTGTGCAGCAAAAATTCAGACACATAATCCAAGAATTATTTGTGTCCATTTAAGAATCCACTGGTTTATTTCACGTTTACATACTAAACACAGGTAATAAATAAAAATTCCTGCCTTTAAAAGGAGAGGGCATTCCCTCCCAGTGTGTTGTACTGCTCGGACTTGTCCAAGAGCCATCTACACATAAAATAAAAAGAATACATTACATACAACATCTGAAGCATCATTAGCTCATTTTTTTGTATATTAAAACCTCACTATAAATGTGAAAGACACTTAAATAAAAGGAAACCAAGTACACCTGGTCAAAAGCTACAAATACATTCTACAGGCTCATTCAGAATCCTCCTTAAAAAAAAAAATTAAGTAAATAAAAAGGCAAAAAGAAAATGTATCAAAATTCATACATCAAATCTAAAACAAAAAAATACTTGCAGACTTCTAAGTTCAGAAGCTTCAACAATTACGTTTTTTAAAAAAAATACAAAGCACTGTAAATCTGTTTTAAGCCACATTTTGAGTTAAACCTGAAACACAAAACAAGGTACTAAAACAAAAAAGTAACATATAAAAAGGTATAACCTGCAACAAACTACAGTAGCAAGCTATAGCAACATCAACCTTTAAAGTGAAATCTGAAATAGGAAAACAATGAAAATATAGCATATAAAGATTAATTCACGTATGATGAGAAAAACCAGTGAAATGTCTTCTAAACAGTTTTTATTTTTGCTCTTTTCAGTATATTAACAAGATGTCTGTGCAAACTGTCAATCTGGCACAATCCTAAAAGAGAAAATGTTGTTTTCTACTAAGACAAAACTGGCTGATTGACTCAAAATTTTACCTACCTTGTCTAAGGTCTTCCCCCCCCTTTTCTCCTGAGGCCAACATAAACCTTACAATTTTAAGAACCTTATCATAAAAGTAATGTTTCAATAAAAAAAATTTGAAAAATATTGAAAATCACCTTCAACTAACCTGTGTGTAAAACAATTAAAATACTTATGAGTAAAACTTACCTCCATCTTCCAAAGGTCTTTTTTGTCCCCCATAACCATAGTCATTTGAATTCAGTGATGTACCAGCATCACCTCCAATTTTTGCTGCAATCTTAAAAAACAAAAGCACACCATCATTAAGGATAACATCATAACTACTATACACTACTTGGTATAGTATTTCCTCCTACATATATATGCTAAATATCTAATACATAAAAAATTAATTTGAAAGAAAAACAAAAATTACAGATCAACATATTACTATCATTAATACCATTAATAACTTCAAAGAGTTAAAAATTATCATCATCTGGAGTTAAGCTTCTGCTAAATCTCCGTAAGAACAAAGAAAGAAGTACTCAATCAGGAATCTTCAGAATCAACTGACCAAGTAAATAGCTTTGGGGAAAATGTGGTCCTAATTCTATCTTCTCAATGGCTTTCTCCCATGACTCCTCAAAAAATGTGTTTTAAGCACAGAGAATGTGAACACCTTATGGGATTCCAAGGCTGTGTTGTCTAATAAGGTAGATGCTAGCCATACATTGTTATTTATTATCTCTGGCTAGCCCAAATTAAGTGTTAAGTAAACAAATGGATACTGAAAACTTGAATCAAAGAGTGGAAAGCATCTCAGTTTTTTTAAATTGCACACATGTAACATTACCTATATGTTGCATTAAACAAAATATGTGACTTGCATTATTATTTCTATCAGACAATTTTATTCTATGGAAACATGAAGTAGGTGGAGTAAGCCTGGGAAGCTGTATCTCTTAGAAAAATCTCAGCTACAGAAAAATTAAATCATTTCATTCCTAAAGACTTTTTTAGAGTGGGGCAAATAACTGCTTACACTTAACTAAACATCATATAAAAAACAGCAGCCTCAAGTCACAAGGCAGGACACAACCAGTGAATATTTACTCAATTCTTCTATGAAATGGGATATGGAACTAATATTCCTGAGTGCCAGCAACAGGCTAAACTCCATACTATTTATTTTATACTCATTTTGTCACTGAATCATCACAACAACCCTAAGAGATGAAAATACTTAGTGAGACAGTGATCCATTTTATTGGAGAAAAAAATCTCAAGAGGGAACTGAACTCAGGTTATATGGTAAGTCAGTGGTGATGTTCCAATTTCTATATAGCTCCACACTACTTACTATAAGGGGGTAATCACCAAAGGTGAATGATACACTCATTAGAGGTTCATTACATTATTCTGCTAATTTTGAGTATGTCTGAAATTTTCCATGATAAAAAATTACAGAGAAAATTCAAACTTCTGGTGCTTAAGAATTTCCCCAAAGGGATCCTGATGTGAATTAAGCCAACTGCTTCATCCTTCATTATAATTAGAAAACTGGAAAGGATTAAGTATATTCAAAGACTTGAGTCTTAAAATCCACTTATGTATCACTTAAAATTGAGTATCTATTTCAGTTCCCAACTGTACTTCCTAGGGTTTCTAGATTTCCCTTTTCCTGACAAAGCGTACCAGAATTAAATATTAAAATGCTTGATTTAAAAAAGGCTGGGGAGGGGGGCACCTGGCTGTCTCAGTCAGAAGAGTATACGACTCCTGAACTCAGGGTCCACACTGGGTGTAGAGATTACTAAAAAAAATTAAAAAATAAAGAAAGGAAGAACTTTAAAAAAAAAAAAAAAAGCTTTGGTTAATCTAACCTTCCTTAATCATCCTTTCGCTTTCTCAAAAGCCTAATCCATGTCTTTGGGCAGCTAATTAAAATCTTATTTCTTTTCTGAAAGGTTTCTTCATCAAACCTGAAAATAACTGCCTTTCCACCCTCAAGTTTTAGAAGACTTAATATCTGAATTGTTCCTTATTACTTAAATACACTGCCTGGCACTGATTTTAGAAAAGCTATTTCGGGCCAGAGAAGATAGTAACTACTGATGATCTTAAGCTGTGAGTATCTTCTGCAGTTAGTTTTTACAAACTCTGCATGAGTTTGCAGAACACCGCTCCTCCGCTCCTTGAACTCCAAGGAACTTCTGCATAGAGAAAGGATACTTATTTATACCTCCTTATTATTCACTGAATAGTTCTAAAACTATCCAAAGGAAAATGAAAGATTGATACTTAGTTCACTCAAAAGAATCAGTAACACCATCTCAAAAATTCAGAAACAGTACAAAGATATTAGAGAAGAGCTCTCGGTAAGAATACTAACAACCATTTTTAACACTGTCTCCTCCTACAATAGTAATTTATCATAATCAAGCTTTCCTATCCTGTGACCAAATGTAGAAACCAACCACCCCCCCCCCAAGCCCTACTCAAGGGCTAATTTTCAACAGAAATTAATGTTAACTGAAAAATCAACAATTCTATTTTATAAATTTTCATTGCATTCAAACAACAATTGCAGCCTGAATCACTTTTACAATCAAGGAAGAGATTTCAAGAATAACTGAGTACTTAAAGACTAATAGCTGTTTAGAAACTAAAGAATCAGGGCTTATACTCTTGCATTAAAGTGTGTTCTACCAATGATGGAGCCCCACTCTGATTCACTTCTATCTTCCTATCGTCAAGAACAAAAAAAGTAGAGAGATATATTTTGATTTTTCAATATTTCAGAGACAAGACTGTCTTAGTGTGATCACCTAAGTCCTAACCAAAGAATCCCAACCCATCCTTTGAAGTTACGGCTTGAAATACACAAATATAAATCTCTCAAGTGTACCGGCTGGAAACCCTAAACTAGAGAAGCAATCTGGTGCTCCTGTGCTGAATTTAGCTCATAGAGTATTTAAAAATCTGGAAAATTATACATTAAAAAATCAGCCATTGGGATTCTCTGGAAAAATGATTGAGCAACTGGATCGAAATTACCAGATGGCAAAATGAGCTAGGTAGTAATCACTTGTCCTGCATTAACAACCGTCCCGTTAAAAAAAGCCACTAGCATCCCCATTAGTACACAGCTCTGAGCACAAGAAGCTATTCTTATACCTCTTCCTTCCAAGAACACAGCATAATACGCTGGACAAAGGAAAGAAACTTAAGGTTAGATGGAGATTTTGGAAATATAATCCAGCATGCTTTTAATATAGATAAGGAAAAAGTAGTTCAGATATTAACCTAACTTGTTTTCTTCAGTCCAAGTACTCCTCCCTGTATTCCATTTATTTATCAGACAAGCAGCTACAACTGACATATAGAGGCATCTTCAAATGTAATCAGAAGGGGAAATTCAACTCAAAAGCTAAATTTAGGAATCTCAGGCTTAAGATCAATTCTGTAAAGAAATAATCAAATTATTACAGCAAGACATCTATAAAGAATCATATCATTACAGCAAGAGCATTGAGGCAGCTGACCTATTGGCATAAAAAGAGTACAAGAAATCCACAGTTTGAGGGCAATTTCTATATTTAAAAAAGCCATCTAACATTATCAGGAAATTACAGCTTAGCCAAATAATTAAGTCCAATTTTTAATTAAAGCATGGCAACCCGAGGCCTTTCAGAAGTTGTATTCATCTGTACTCACCTCAATTTCCACCCTCTTCCCCCAACCAACATTATCCTCCAGTGACTTCATTCCTGGGTTCCTGTCATTCCAAAACCCTCATACCTTTGCACATGCTGCTTCTTTTTTCCACTGATCAAACTTTCACTCATTCTTTAATGCCTTGCTTAAAATATCAGTCCTTTGGCAGTTAGGCACCCCACTCTTTGGTGTTGTGTACAGTGCCTGACTCACAGCAGGAACTCTATAAATGTTTACAAAACAAGTGGATAAATTAACGGTGCCCATTTTTGTCTACTCCTCTCTGAAAGCATTAATCAGCTACTACTATTCATTTGCATTTGGTTCCTTGATTGTATCATCACTTCCTAGAAGGCAGAAATACAATTCACACAGTAAAAAAATCTCTAGTATCTAAGTACAGTGTGCAGCACAAATTAATTCAATACACTGGTCGAATAAAGTAATTCAGGTGAGTCTTTCAACCAATCTAATAATAACCCCCTAACAGTTTATGTTGTTATATAAATGTTTCAGTCGCTATTCCAAAAATGTTCAAAAGTAAGAAAATTCAGGTGAAAAAAATTACACAACTAGCATTAAAGGTGACTTTTTGTTTACTATTTCTGATCATACACAACTACAAGTAAGTTTAACTATAATATGTTCACATAAAAATAAGCGATTTGTTACATTATTACAGAGTTTACACAGTTTGATTCAAATGATGCTTTAATCCAACTGGAGGGTGGAAAAGGTTAACAAAGTTAACTACTAACGCAAACAAAACATACCACAAAATTAGTTTGATTCCCGTTCGCTTAACACTATAATCTAAAAATGTCTAGCACCTAATACAAAACATATCATAACGAGAATAAAATTATTTTGCTTACATACAAATCCGTACCAACATCACACACTTTAAGTTAGGGCTATGTTAAGTAACTATCAAAGTTCGAATTAAGAAGCCTTTAAATTTCCTAGGGTAATTTTCTTTTTTTTAATAGCTTTCCTTTGGGAAAGAATTGCCTTCAGGGCAAATGTACGCACGTACGTAATACAAAGAGGTCTGGTCAGTTTACGACTCTGAACAGAGAGGCAGATTCAAACTGAAACTTCGGGTATAATGGGCCTGAAGCCATTTTGAGAAATAAGGGGAAAGGACTGGTAGAACACACTGACACATAAATCCTGCTCTGAGGAAGGATTCCAACACGGGATACTAGTGCTCTCTTAAGTCTCTTTCTTGCAGATGTGAAAGTGAATGATACCGAAAGATTAATTTCGAGACAGCTCGAATGAGCTGGAAGCTGTAAGTAAACCTGCTTTACTGACATATACCTCCCTTACCATGGCTCCTGAAGACCCTAGTTCTCTCCCAAACTCATTACCAGAACCTTCCATACTATTGTGTAAAAACTACGCGCGCTTTATCTCATGGAGGAGAATGTTCACTCTGAAAAAAGGAAATGCCATGCTAACTCCTTAGAGAAAGAAGCGCGACTGCCGCAGGAGCGAAAGACCTAAAGCCATCTATGCGTAACACACGTTGAGGTTCTAAGTGGCTTAGACGCCAAGATACACAAAACCGAGCTCCAGCCTCCAAACTGTATTACCAACGTGGGGAACCTTAAGTCTCCTCACATTTCAGAGCCCGGAAGGGCACTTCTTTCCTCTTCCTCATGCGCGAAGAAGTAGCGGCCTACTCAGCCAGCGGCCAATTACCATGAGCGTTCGGGATCCCGCCGCGCGGTCCAGACTTACCTGCCGTGCTCTCTGCAGCGCATCTTTGAAAGCATCGTTAACTCCTCCACCACCACCGCCGCCGCCTCCACCACCAGCTGAGCCAGAAGAAGGTGGAGGCACTGTTGAGTAGTCTGCCATGTCTACGATACAGTGGCCGCTGCCGCTTCTTCGCAGAGACCTTCCCTTAGCCAACTGCTAAGAAAGAAAGAAAATGGCGGCCGTCGAGCCTGTATCACATTCTTGTGCGACCATCGTGCCGTAAAGGGGCGGAGACTGAAAGGAGAAAATCTCGCGATGTTTTGATGCAACGCGCTGGTGTGAGGGTGGGGTGAAAAAACATGGAGAGGCAGAGGGATGTCGCGAGACTTGTGTTTAAGATATCGCGAGAGTGGAGTTTATTTTGGCGCCTCCTCTGCGCGCATTCTCTTGTTGAGACTGTGTTGCTTGTACTTCCGGGTGGTCGGCGCGACCGGGCGCGGCGACCCTAGTTGGCTTGCGTTTCTGAAGACTTGAAGAAAGAGAAGTTGTTTTTTATTGGTTGCAGACTCGGGGAGGGACTGTGGGTGAATTTCGCGCCAAAGGTCATTCTACGTATCCATGGGAAAAGGGGTAACGTCGACAGGCGTAAGGACGAAGCTACAGTATCTTGAGAGCGCCGAAACCAGGAGTGTTCCTGGGAGGAGCGCGCCCTGGACGCCACGCGGAGATGTTTCTGAAAACGTCCTCCCGGCCCGGCGGAATCTCGTCCTGATTTTCAGGGTAGTAAAGTGTCCCTGTATTTTACTTATAGGTTGGCAGATGTGTTTTATCAGACGTGGGGATGAATTCAGGCGAGAGGCTTCTTAGTTCTGTAGCTGATTTCGGTTTTTCTGTGTAATGTGGAAAAAAGCTGCGAAATTATGACTGCCCTTTTCCTTTTAAAAACGTGATTGTTCCTGCTACACTGAGTAACCTTGTATTGTTGTGTCCAGGGCCAGTTTTATTGAGATCATCTTATAATTAACAACAACATCCATTTCTTGACCAAAATTGACTTGGTGGCTTCCTAGAGTCCCTGTAGTTTCTTTGAGAACCCAAATGTAAGATAATGTTCTGAATTGTCATCCCAGGACTGGATAACTTAAATGTGTGTATTTTATGTTATCTACTTCAATTATCAAGTAATTTCAGACCTTCCCAAGCATTTGATGGCACATAATTTACTCCAGTACTAGTAGTGGTTTCAGATTCATTGGGATGCTTTAGGAATCTTATTTAGGAGTCAATCAAAGTGATTTTTTTTTTTCTCCAAAATTCCTTTGTTTTTAGATAACAAAGACCGAGGTAAAATGAACTTTACCAATTGGTAAAATTTATAAATTTTACCAATTTCTCTCCTGCATTTTATGTTTTGTGAGTTAGGTCTAAAAAAGTACTTTTCCCATTGCTAGTCTTAAGAGAAATTGGAAGAAATGTGTGTTGTGATCTTCCTGATAACTGCAGTTAGTGTGTCCACTTGTTCAAGGGCCCAAGTAAGTCAGATAACTAGACAGATAAATGCATATAGCTTCAAGTGGGCAGTCATTTTCCTCCAATGAAGCTTTTCCTACCGTCTTAACCATTTATAGCTCTGATTATCTTCTTCAGTGTTCATACCTGTCCCTTTAGGTTTGGAGGGGTGAGGATTTGTATTTGGAAAAGCAGCAAATGTATTCAACTACAGATTTAAGTATAACTGGGGAGAAAAAGGACTAAAAGCATTTTGGGTGGTGTTGCTAAACATTTTTTTCAATTATGTTTTGAGAAAGTTCATCTAACATGACTAATTAACTGATTTTTTTCATATGGTATTTATTAGATGTAAACCAGTCAGTCCTTCTGATCGACATAATGTTAACCATAGAGTGATAACGATTTACCTCCAACCAAACTTTATTTCAATTTTAGTTGTCTCAATATTCAAAGTAAAACCTTTCATCTGTAGTTTATTTGTAGACTCTCCTGGGACCAGGGTGGGAACCAGTTGGAATGAGTTTAGATCAGGATTTCTTAACTTCAACACTGTTGACACTGTTTAACCAGATAATTATGTTTGGAAATACCACTGTGTACTGTAATATGTTTAGAACCATTCTTAGCCTCTACCCATGGATGCTAGTAACATAACACCCCCCCACACACACACATACACACCACCACACACACTCAATTGTGACAGCCAAAAATATCTCCGGACATTGCTGATGTCCCCTGGTAGGCAAAATCATCTTGCATTGAGAACCACTGGTCAGCCTTAATTCCTGCCCCTGCCTCTCCATTGGGGAAACTTATTTACCATACTTTCATGGTATATTCCAAATTCTTTTTAATTCTCATTTCCACTACTCCCAACTTATCATCACCTTAGCCCTAGACTGTAATAGTATTCAACTTGGTTTCTCTGTTTAGACCCTTAAATCTCTACAATTTGCTTTTTAAAATTATGAAATTATAAAAATGTAATATACATGTAAGCTCTCAAAAGTAACAAGGATCCATTACCAGTACTTTTTTTTTTAAGATTTTATTTATTTATTTATTCATTCATTCATTCATTCATTCATGAGCGAGAGACTGAGAATGAGAGGGGAGAAGGTCAGAGGGAGAAGCAGACTTCCCGCAGAGCTGGGAGTCCGATATGGGACTCGATCCCGGGACTTCGGGATCATGACCTGAGCCGAAGGCAGTCGCCCAACCAACTGAGCCACCCAGGCACCCCCATTACCAGTACTTTTGAAGTTCAAGCTTCTACCTGATTATATTACAGTTGTTTCTTCATATAGTGGCTTGAATGATTTCTTTAAAACAAATCGGATCAACTCACCTTTGTCTTCCTATTGCACTTTTTTTTAGATTTATTTCAGAGAGAGCGTGTATGGTGGGGGTGGGCATAAGGGCAGAGGGAGAAGGAGAGAAGACTCCCCATTGAGTGGGGAGCCTGAAACTGGGCTCTGTCTCATGACCCTGAGATCATGACCTGAGCTGAAGCAAAGTTGGACACTTAACCGATTGAGCCACTGAGGCGCCCCAGGTATTGCACTTTAAATCCTATCTCCTGGAGTGGTGTAAGGGCTCCATATGACCAGGCCACTGTCTCTGAACACTCCTCCCTTTCATTCTTCTTCACTCACCTTGCTATCCAAGATACTTCCTGCCTTTAGGATTTTATATTTGCTTTTTCTTCTGCCTGGCCTGGATGCTTTTATAGACTTTTCATGTGGATGGTTCTGTCCTCATCATTCAAGGCTCAGTTAAGATGTCGCCTTCTTAGGCCATCTCTGACCTCTAGTTGTGCCATTCTGCAATCACTATCCCATTAACATTTTATAGCATTTATCTTGAAATTATGTTCTATGTGTTTACTTGTTTATTGTCTCTTTTCCTTTAGAATGTAAACTGGAGAATAAGGACTGTCTATTTACCATTGACCAGTCCCTAATGCGTAGTCGACATTCTAGATATTTGTTGAATGCGTATTGAAGAAAATCTGCCTCTACATTTTAGTTGGTTTTGTGACCTTGGGCAAGTAATTTAATCTCTATGTCTCAGATTTCTATTCTACATTAATGATCATAACTTGCTTTACTGTCCTCAAATGAGATATCTGTGAGTTCTTCAGAAACCAGTAAGTGCTATACAAATGGAAACTAGTAATAAACATGTAATTCGGCCTCTAGCATTTTATAATTAAGAAAAGATAATCCGTGTACATTTTTTGGATTGCAGTTATGTTCAAATCTTAGTTTTGGTAAAACCCAGGATCCTGCAAGAGCAACTGAATTGTGGGAAAATTAACCAGTGACTTTTGATTAGGCTATGTGAGTTCTCAGTCCACTCAATCTCAAAGCCCTTTGTACTTTTCTGGTTACTGTTACAATTGATGAGATCAGGCTTTTCTTGACTAAATTTATTCCCTTTTACAATGTAAATTTCTTAAGAGTGGATGTATCATAGCTAATAATCTAAAATTGGCTTATTAGTTTTTGAGAGATTGGCTAAATATTTAGAGTGACAGAATTGTGCAGGCTTCCTGCCTCAACTTTTTACGGATCACCTACCTCTTAAGAACTCTTAGCCAGAAGGATCTGATGACTACATGCTGTATACTGTGTGTCATTTAAACCAGGCCAGTATTTTCTCAGTACACAGTCACAACAGATTCAGGTTAGATGTGAGGAGAAAAGTGGCCACTCCAAATAAAATAGTTCAGGATGTCGTTAGAGTATTTGATAGTTAGGTTGTTTTTTGGTTTAATGACCTTTATATCCCTTTTGATTGAGTTGTTAGAATTCTGTTTCAGACTGAGGTATAAAAGGAAGCAGCATATGTTAGCATTTTATTTTTTTAAAGATTTTATTAATTTTTGCGAGAAAAATTAAGAGAGCACATGAGTGCATGAGTTGTGGGGAGAGACAGAGGGAAAGGCAGACTCCCCACCTAGCAGGGAGCCTGATGTAGGACTTGATCCCAGGACCCTGGGATCATGGCCTGAGCTGAAGGCAGACATTTAACCAACTGAACCACCCAGGCACCAATATATTAGCATTTTAGAGAACAAAGTTGTTAATACAAGTTAACTTTGGAACATTTAGGAGAACAACGGTTTGACCAGTGTCAGAAACTGGAAGCAGCCCCCAGATAGTGGAAAGGACTCTGGACTAGGTCCAAGAGGATTTGTGTTCAAGTACGACCCATGTGCCCCTTGGTAAGTCACACAACTTCTTCCTTTTACCAGTGTACAAAAAAGAGAGGGTGATTTAATCTGTTTCTGAAAAGTAGCCAATAGTGAAGGATAATAAAAGGTCTTATGTTTTTACATTGTGACTTCTGTCCATTTTCCCTTTTAGAAGTTAATACTATCACAAAAAAAAAAAGAAAATACTATCATCTCACAGTCAGTTATTAGAAATTTCTTCTTTGATTTAGTTGCCAAATTTGATAGCGTGCCCTAATTGAAGGGCTGTAAGAAGACTGAATACTAGGATATTGCTTATGATCATTGATTTGCCCTAAGTTTAGACTTTTATTATCCTAGTCATTCTCACTTACCCATAACTGCAGAACTCCCTTTTTGTCACTTCTCACCTCTCCCATTTTACTGTTGCCTGGTAATTTCCATTTTAACAGAAAGCCTGTGGAGAACTCTAAAAATTTAGGGATTCTTATTTGTTGTCATGTACTACATCATGGCAATAATAGCATAGTATTGCTTATTGTTTATTTAGAATTCCCACTAGATTGTAAGGTCCATGACAATAAAGATTATATCTTTTTCTGTGTCTTTACTGCATAGCACACTCAGAGCAATAGCTAATAATGGCTAGTGCTATATACTGGGTGCCATTCTAAGTGTTTTATCTGTATTTAATTCATTCTTACAATGGCTCTATGAGGTGCTTATTAAAATCTCTTGCTGGGGTACAGGTAAGTTAACTAACTTGCCCAAGGTCACATGTTAGTAAGTGTTAGTGATCTGAACCCAGGCAACCTGTGTTGAAAGAATGGCAGAATCTATAAAAAATCAAGTAATGAAATGGATCTCTTTGTAGTTTCTATGCTGTGGTTCATAACTTAGTATTTCTTACTTGGATTTTAAAAATACTTGCATTTGTTTTTATCAAGGTATATGCCAAAGTTTTTCATGAGAACCAGGTCTTAATGTAAGGTAATAAAAATATTACAAAATTAAAGAACCCATGTGTTATATAAAAGGGTAGAAGCTTGTTTTTCTGTGTTAATTGCATTGGTTGGATTAGTAATATGCTTTACTAAAATATATATATATATGGTGCTTTATGCTGTGTGTGAGAGTAAATGTGTATACATACATATATATTTGGCATGATTAATGTTATTTTTCAAATACATTGTTTAGGTGGTTTATGTGTTTGTAATCCACATCACTAACTAGATTGTAAGCCTCTTCAAGAAAAGAATAGAATTGCTTAATTTTAATTTTTCTTCTGTATTAGTACAGAGCATCCATGGTAGTATTTGTACTGTTTGCCTATTGGATTCCTCTGCAAAATAGCCCACCTCCCAAAAAAAGCATACCAAGAGTTTTAAAATCAGACTCTTCTGAAAATTGAGTAGAATTCTTTATAATTTAATCATTTAGAACAATTAATTCTTGAGACAAAGGCTCTTTATGAAAATGAGATAAATTTTCTTTGCCCTTCAGTGAAGACAAAAGTCATATATGGGGAAAGAGAGAGGCTTGCTAGGGTTCCTTCTCAACTTTATAAGGTTCTTCAAATTTAATGAAAGAAGGACTATCCTTACGGTATCATACACAGGGCCTCTTTGAATATATATTGTTTAGCTGGTTGCACACATCTGTTGGCAGTCTGTGTGTAAGCAGGACCTGTCCTTTGACCTGGATCATGGGAGATAGAGCGTAGCATCATAAAATATATAGGAAATTGAATCAATATTTAGTGAAAAAAATTCAGAGCTGCCTGCCCATACTGATAGGCCATAAGGCTCCCTTACTATAGGGATAATGCTAGGTTGGAAATTTGGTACTCCTGACAGCATCTGTCTCAAAACACTGGCTTTACCACCCAGTTCTTGAGTGATTTTAGTTAATTCTATAGCATACATCCAAATAACTTAAAGCTGCTATATAATGCTACAGAATGTAATATATAAGGAAACTACAGAATGTATGTAATATATATTGTTTCATAATTTTTTTCACCTGTGAAAGTTTTTAAAAATTTTAATTCCACCGTAGTTAACATACAATGTTACATGTTTTGTTAATTTACTTTGAATTAGTCCTGGACTTAATCCTTAGATATATTTCCAAACCTGTGTCTGCAGCTATCTCCAAGACTCATTTTGTTTGTTGCTTCAAACCCAAAATGTCTAAAATAAATTGATATGTTTACTGTTCTTTTCTCCCTTTATTTTGTGGTCAGAACATGTTTATTTTTTCTCTCCCTACTTGAATTATATGTATGTATGTGTGTGTGTGTGTTGTGTGTTGTGTGTATGTATTTTTTTTTTAAAGATTTTATTTATTTGAGGGATACCTGGGTGGCTCAGTCGGTTGAGCCGCTGCCTTCGGCTCAGGTCATGATCCCAGGGTCCTAGGATCGAGTCCCACATCGGGCTCCCTGCCCGGTGGAGAGCCTGCTTCTCTCTCTGCCTGCCGCTCCCCCTGTTTGTGCTCACTTTCTCTCTATCTCTGACAAATAAAAAATAAAAATCTTCAAAAAAAAAAGATTTTATTTATTTGAGAGAGAGAGCTCACAAGTAGGCAGAGAGGCAGGCAGAGAGAGGAGGGGAAGCAGGCTCCCTGCAAGCAGAGAATCTGATGCGGGGCTTGATCCCAGGACCCTGAGATCATGATCTGAGCCGAACGTAGAGGCTTTAACCCACTGAGCCACCCAGGTGCCCCAAATCATATATTTATACATCAGTTCATCTCACTTCTGCTATATTTAACTTGTTAATTAAATTTTTTGCCAAATAAAGATCAAAATTAAAAATCTTTTTTTTATGAACCTTAACCTGACTAACCAATGGAATTGGTTCCATTGATCTTTTACTTAATTCAGTGCATTGGTTACAGGGAGCTTTTTTAAAATGTTAAAGCTGAGCCCTAGTCCCAACTCCCAGAGTCTTGATTTCTTTGGTCTATATCTGTATGTGTAACAGCTTCCTAAGTTGATCCTTAAATGCAGCCCACATTTGAGAACCACTGAAATATAACTGCTCCATCAGACTTTTGCTAATTTTTGATGCCTTATAGTTTGTTCTCTAGTTATTATGGGCATATAGTGTAGAGAATTCAAGGTTTAGAAGCATTTTCTTTTTTGAGCCCTATCAATTTTTTGTTGATCTAGGTTAGGGCAGTGTTTCTTAAACAAGAGTTTGAAAAAAACGCTGTGTTATCTAGGGTGTTTTTTAAAAATGTGTATACTTGGGCCCCACCTGGGCCTAATGAAACTTATTTTAGGAAATCTACATTTCTTATTTTAAAAAAAATAAGCATCGTAGTTGATTCTTAGTTTTATCAGTTTGAAAACTGCCCTCTTATACAAAAAGTTTAATACAGAATTTAGCTTAATTAAATTTTGTTTCCTCAGCTAGACTAGTACATGTTCTGAACACAGAGATCTTTTTCTCTCCCCTTTTCTCTCATATAAAAGAGGGCTGGTTGAGGAGTGGATCTTATTCTTTGGTTTGCCCAGTATGGCTTGGTGCTTTTCTGTTGGTAAAATCTTAATATCAAACTGAATTGTTTGTTATCATAGTTACCACTTCCCTGCAAAGCTAGAGTTCAAATCATTAAATATGTGGTTATAAATATTGGGGGCTTTTGAGGCTATATAGCATGGAAAAGAAGATTCACTCAACTTTACTTAGGATAGCAGACTTGTTGGAAAGACCTTGAAGATCATCTAATCTGTTGCTCTCATTTTATGGTGGAGGAAATTGTGACCTGACTTGCTTGAGAGCCATGCACAAAGAGCCAACACCGGACTCCTGATCCAGTGCTCTTTATTTCATCAAAGAACTCTGAAGCAGCAGTGGTTGGGTTAAATTTCAGTTGGAGGTTTTCTGCTTAGGTACAAGGGGAAGAATCTTTGCAGAACCTAAAACATCTTGATTTTTGTAGTCAGGACATCTACCTTTAACATTTATGTTTTGAAATAGATTATTGAAAGAGGATCTTTGCCAGTGAAAGAAATCCTTAACTGAAGATGGGTGGGTATGAGATGTAAAGCCCACTTGGCATATGGTTCTGTTGTTGTTTTTTAGTGGAACTTTGCTTCTCTGTCCTGACATTTCCATGTCTCTATTTATAGCAGTGATCTCTTTGGAATTTGCCTTCTGATTCTGTTTGTTCTTTAATGTTGCTTCATATTAACTGAAATTCTCACTTCGTTTTTGTTAAATATATTTGAAAGGACTTGAAAATAAAGGAATTAAAATTTCTAAAAGCAGCACCTGAAATTGTTATTTTTCTTTGATTTACCATAATCATTGTTTATAACAGGTCTATAACTGTAGTACCTAGTGTAGTACCTAGTACTAACAGGTTTATAACTAGTACCTAGTGATACAAATACTAATTTTTCAAGATAGAATGGTAGTTTATTTTTTATATTTAAGATCATATGAAGCCTACAGTAAATTTCTTTTATCCAGGACAGATAATGCTTTTAGATTCTTAACAACCTAGCTCTTTAAGGATGTACTTTGATATAAGTGAAGACCAAGAGATTTTTACTTAGATCCTTTAAAATGGTAAACTCCTTAAGGGTGGGAACCGTTTTATTTACCTTAGTGATTAACATAATACCTGTCATCTAGTAGGTGGTTATTTATTCAGTTCACTAAAAATGCTGGACATCGTTCTAAGTGCTGGAGATACAGTAGTGAACAAAATAGACAAATATGAGAGGTGCCTTGGCGGCTCAGTTGTTAGGCATCTGCCTTCAGCTCGGGTCATGATCCCAGGGTCCTAGGATCAAGCCCCGCAGCGGGCTCCCTGCTCAGTGGGAAGCCTGCTTCTCCCTCTCCCGCTCCCCCTGCTTGTGTTCACTCTCTCATTGTGTCTCTAAATAAATAAGATCTTAAAAAAAATTTTTTTTAAATAGACAAATATACCTACCCTCGTGGAGCTTATTCTAGGGAGTTAATGTTGAATAAAACCATGAATCACTGCAAAGACTCCATCTTTGTTTTCAGATCGTTTTTAAAAAAAAGTAACCTATAGTTTGTTAAGCAAGGGTTGAAGAGTTGGAATGGAAGAAATTTAATGATCAGATCATTGATTCATTAAACATTTACTTCCGCGTGTGCATATGTAAAATTATGTGAAATACTCACGTAATTGCCAGTCGCTGTCATCCTTATTCTCATCCCCTTGTGTTCTGTGTGCAACGCTGTGTAAGGGCCTCAGTTGCTAGCCAAGCCACAACCAGGGAACTTCATCTCAAATCAGATGCTACTGAGTGCCTTTGACTATGCTGGCCAGAAACTCTGTATTCACCAAAGTTCTAGTTGTTTACTTGTTTATTGTCTGTTCTTTATACCAAAGCGTGAACTCCACAGAGCACCTTGTGTAGTTTAGTTAGCGCTGAATCCCAAGTACATAAAATAGCGTGCCACACAGTCAGTGTTAGTAAATATTAACCAATTAGTCCCTGAGTACTCAAAATACAATTAATTCCCTTTCATTGGTACAAGCTACATCTAGTCTTCAGACTACTCAAAAACTAAAAATCTTCAATATTCTTAAGAGCTTTTCTTCATTTTGTCCTGTTTACTAAATGCTCTGTAATTCTGATACTTCCCTTTTCTTTCAATCTCTATTACTTCCAGACCTTAGACTGCCGGTTACTTTGAGAAACCCCAGCTCCCTTTCTCCGTGTCTTTCAGTAGTGTACACTCTCTAAATCCACAACTCCTAATCCCTTAAAATAGACACTGGAGTTAGATGAGCTTCAATTCACCATTGTTACCTCCTAAGTGCTAGGTTATTTAACCTTGCCAACTTTAACCTTTTTAGAGTTTCAGTTTGTTCATTTGTGTTTAAATCTGTTTTTATTTTTAAATTAAACTCTGTGCCCGATGTGGGGCTCAAACTCAGGATCCCAAGATCAAGAGTCACATGCTTTATTGACTGAGCCAGCCAGGCACCCCCTGAGTTTCAGTTTGTTTTTGATACCCTAAGTATTGCTATGAAAATTAAAAATGAGATTATTGTAACCAGATGCTATTTCCCATAAGTAATGAAAACCTGTATTAAATAATAACCAAAAAATCCATGTGTGGAATGACCCTACGGCTGGTTGATTTATCGCTCAGCAATACATGAGATACCCATGTTTTTTTCATCTTTGCCCTCTGCTATCCTTAACATGTGGTTGAATGCTCCTGATGATTGCATAAGGGTTGCCATGGTTCCCAGTGTTACGCAGTCATAACTGTAAAGTGGAAGAAGAGAGTTTCTTGTCTTTAAAAGCAAGGAAACCTTTCTACTACCCCCTTCCCCTGGACACCAATCGGACTAACCTTGTGCTGACCAAAGCTGAATCACAGGCTTACTCTAGCAAGTAACATACTTGGTTTTGAATAATTAAGATTAATTTCCTGGGGTTAAGGGAGAGGGCCCCACCTTCCTAGTAATGGTTGTTATTACTACTGCATTTGTGAATCTTTGAACTCTATGCTTGGAACTTTTTTTTTTGACCATCTGCATTCACTCTAGTATAATCTCTATTCTCGAGGTTTTAAGATCACCTCTACTCCCAATTTTTTGTCTTCTGTCTGGACTGCTTCTATGAATATTAGACTCATATATCCAACTGCCTATTAGATACTACCATTTGTAAGTTTAATAAGCATCTTAAACTTAATATGTCCAACATTGAACTCCCCAATTCCCTACCCCTCAGCTCTTCTATCTTCCTATATTAGTCAATAGCAATTTTGTTCTTTATGTTTGCTGTAGCTGAAAAATCTTGTTACTGATTTCTCTCACATCCCACACTTGATTCATCAGGAAGTCCTATTGACCACTTTTAAAATAAGTAACACTTCCACTGCTACATCATTGTTCAAACCACCTGAATTATTTGGTCTTCCATCATTGCCCACCATTCTTTCCCACTCTTTTCTTAACATAGAAACCAAGGCAATCCCGTCATTCTGCATAAAACATTCCAATGGCTTCTCATCTTCCCTCAATACAAATCAAATCTTTAGGAGCCTAGAAGACTATACCATCTAGCTCCTTATTATTTCTCTGACTGTCCCTACGCCCTCATTCTGACACAGTTGCACCTCAAAGATGCCTGGCATTCCCTCACCTTCAAACTTTTGTCCTTTATTTTTCCCTCTACCTGGTATCAACCCCCACATATATACATAGCTTTCCCTTTCCTCTTTCAGGTCATAGTACAAATGTCATTTTCTCTGTGAAGCCATTTCTGCCCATCCCATCTAAAATTTTAATTATTTTTTTTTAAAGCTTGGTTTTTTTCCTAAAGATTGTATTTATTTGACAGAGGGGCAGACAGAGAGAGAGAGGGAAGCAGGCTCCCAGTGAGCAGAGAGCCCGATGTGGGGCTCGATCCCAGGACCCTGAGATCATGACCTGAGCCGAAGGCAGAGGCTTTAGCCCACTGAACCACCCAGGCGCCCTAAAATTTTAATTCTTTTCTTTTCCTTAGCTCGTACCACCATCTAACATTGCATAGAGTAGTGGTTTTTTGTTTTGTTTTGTTTTTTTGTTTTTTAAAGATTTTATTTATTTATTTATTAGGAAAGAGAGAGAGAGAGAGAGCAGGTCAGAGTGAGAAGCGGACCCCCCATGGAGCCGGGAGCCGGATGTGGGACTCGATCCCGGGACTCCGGGATCATGACCTGAGCTGAAGGCAGTCGCTCAACCAACTGCGCCACTTGGGGGCCCTGTTTTTTTTTTTTAAAGAGAGAGAGATCACAAGTAGGCAGAGAGGCAGGCAGAGAGAGGGGGGGGAAGCAGGCTCGCCGCTGAGCAGAGAACCCCATGTGGGGCTCGATCTCAGGACCCTGAGATCACGACCCGAACCGAAGGCAGAGGCTTTAACCCACTGAGCCACCCAGGTGCCCCAAGAGTAGTGTTTTTAAAATATTTTAAATTATTAAATTTTTATAGGAGTGCCTGGGTGGCTCAGTCAGTTGTAGCTGACTCTTGGTTTCAGGATCTCAGGGTCCTGGGATTGAGCACCGAGCTCTGCACAATCCCCTAGAGATTGTCTTCCTCTCCTTCTCCCTCCCCTTCTGCCCCTCCCCTTGCTCGCACACACTTGCTTTCTCTCTCTCTCAAATAAAAATAAAAAGATCTTTTAAAAAAATATTTTTAGGGGGGCGCCTGGGTGGCTCAGTGGGTTAAAGCCTCTGCCTTCCGCTCGGGTCATGATCTCGGGGTCCTGGGATCAATCACGGGGGGCGCCTGGGTGGCTCAGTGGGTTAAAGCCTCTGCCTTCGGCTCGGGTCATGATCTCGGGGTCCTGGGATCGATCCCCGCATGGGGCTCTCTGCTCGGCAGGGAGCCTGCTTCCCACTCTCTATCTGCCTGCCTCTCTGCCTACTTGTAATCTCTCTCTCTCTCTGTCAAATAAATAAAATAAAATCTTTAAAAAATATATATTTTTAGGGATGCCTGGGTGGCTCAGAGTTAAGCATCTGCCTTCGACTAGGGTCGTGATCCCAGGGTCCTGGGATAGAATCCGGCACTGGGCTCCTTGCTCAGCAGGGAGCCTGCTTCTCCCCCTCCCTGCCACTGCAGTTCTCTCTGCTTGTGTGCTTTCTCTCTATGACCAATAAAGAAATAAGATCTTTAAAAAAAAAAAAGGAACAAAAAATTCTTAAAAAAAATATTTTCCGTCTTATTAGAACGTAAAGTACATGAGGCAGGAGTTTTTGTTCGTACTGTATCCCCAGTACCTAGAAAGGTGGCTTGGCATATGGAAGGTCCTTAAATTGTAAAGAAATGAATGTCTCTTCATCAGATTTCTTGGTGTTAGCTGTGTTGAATTTAGTAATCTTACTTATTTCTGATCAGTTTCCTCCCTATTTCTCATAACTGCTATGAGAGACCCATCGCCATTCTTACCAAATGCCCACTTTTAGTCTCAGCTCTTGAGCAGTGGATGTCCTTTTTAAAAATTTTTTTAAAGAACATTGATAGCATCTATGAAATTCTTGTTCTTCCTAGTCATTCTCTTGCCTTCAAATTTATAAATTGGTCCTTATCTATTTTCTGTTAATCTCAGAGCCTACTTTTCATTTTGTTCAAATTTTACCTATTTATACTCTTGGTACCAAACCCTCCTATCTTCTCTGAACCTTACCTAAGCAATCATTTCTTAAGTATTTTTATGTATCTCATTTTCCTCTACATTGTTTTCTTCTGTTGACGATCTTAAAACCTCCTTTATTCCCTCCCTTATATACAATTCTCTTCAGATGACTCTTTTTTTTTTTAAGATTTTATTTATTTATCTGACCCAGAGAGAGAGATCACAAGTAGGCAGAGAGGCAGGCAGAGAGAGAGAGGAGGAAGCAGGCTCCTTGCTGAGCAGAGAGCCCAATGTGGGGCTTGATCCCAGGACCCTGAGATCATGACCTGAGCCGAAGGTGGAGGCTTTAACCAACTGAGCCACCCAGGCACCCCTTCAGATGACTTTCTTGAAATATTTAAATTTACTATTCTGTTTTCATATTCCTCTTGTTCAAGTCACTGGTTTCTGGCTTTTGCTTTTCATTGCCTATAATTAAATCTACATCATAGGATTGTTGTGAAAGATTAGATGAGGTTATATGTGTTAGAGTAGTGGTTGCACATAGTAATGTTTTTTTTAGTGCTTACCATGATTACCTATAACTCTTGAAACCAAAATCATTCTTGTGGGTCCTCTTCTATTACCTTTCTTGATTTTCCTGTATCCTTCATGAAATGCTCCTCCTTTTGATTTTGGGACACCAGTGATATTAGGATGCTTTCACCTTCAAGTAACAGAATTTCTCTAGTTGTGAGTCCAGTGAGGGTGGGTCCAGGATTGATTCAGAAATGCAACAACACTACTGAAAACCCAGGCTCTCACTCTCTTTACCCTCTACCATTCTCACTGTATCACAGATGTTTATCTTGTTGTAAGATAACAAACATTGTGTTTTCATTATCCAAAAGTAGAGAGGCAGTGCTGGGGTTTCTCCTGGGTGCATATTTTTTTTTTTATTAACATAATGTATTATTTGCGCCAGGGTACGTGTCTGTGAATCATCAGGCTTATACATTTCACAGCACTTACCATAGCACATACCCTCCCCAATGTCCATAACTCAGCCACTCTATCCCTACCTCTCTACCCCCCAGCCACCCTCAGTTTGTTTCATGAGTTTAGGAGTCTCTTATGGTTTGTCTCCTTCCCCATCCCATCTTATTTCATTTTCCTCCCCCTACTCCCCACAACCCCCCGCCCTGCCTCTCAAATTCTTCATATTAGAGAGATCATGTGATAATTGTCTTTCTCTGATTGACTTATTTCGCTTAGCATAATACCCTCTAGTTCCATCCACGTCGTTGGAAATGGCAAGATTTCGTTTCTCTTGATGGCTGCATAGTATTCCATTGTATATATATAGCACGTCTTCTTTATCCATTCATCTGTTGATGGACATCTAGGTTCTTTCCATAGTTTGGCTATTGTGGACATTGCTGCTATAAACATTGGGTGCATGTGACCCTCGGATCACTACATTTGTATCTTGAGGGTAAATACCCAGTAGTGTGATTGCTGGATCGTAGGGTAGCTCTATTTTCAACTTTTTGAGGAACCTCCATACTATTTTCCAGAGTGGCTGTACCAGCTTGCATTCCCACCAACAGTGTAGAAGGGTTCTCGGTGGGTATTTCTTTATAGGGAGGACAGTCTGCCTAAAGTTTCCCAGAGCATTTCCCTTACATCTCCTTGGCCACACCTATACCAGTCACTGGCAAAAGGAAATGTGATTGCTATGATTGATTTAAACCAACCATGAGTCACTCCCCAGGGCCTGGGGAAGCTCTCACCTTCCTTGAGTTCATCATTTTGGAAGAAATTAGGTATCTGTTAAGCCAGAAAAAAGATAGGGATGGCTTCTCACTTGGTCTCTGATTGTTCCTTCTCAGTGTTTTTCATTGTCTCCTCTCTATTGATGTGCCCCTTAAATGCTGGCTATCCTGAAGTTCTGTCTTTGATTCTTTCAAAAATTATTCCTCTTTTCCACTTTAAAATACACCTGTTATAATATTTTCATTTTTTTTAAAGATTTTATTTATTTATTTGACAGAGAGAGACACAGTGAGAGATGGAACAAAAGCAGGGGGAGTGTGAGAGGGAGAAATAGGCCTCCTGCCAAGCAGGGAGCCCAATGAGGGACTCAATCCCAGCACCCTGGGATCATGACCTGAGCCGATGGCAGATGCTTAATGACGGAGCCACCCAGTCGCCCCTGTGTTATAATATTTTCTAAAGTTTTATTTCAGCTAAGACTTTTCCTAAGCCCCAATTCAGAATATCCAATTCTCTCCTGCACATCTTCAACCACATTCAATTCAATTAAATATTGTTTTACTAGGTTTGGGGAGTCAAATAAACCTTTGCCCTATGTCATCTTACATTATAAGATTATAAGATTATAGTTGGGGAGTTAGCCAGAGAGATGAGTTGTTATAACATAGATAGTAGTTAGGAATGCAGTCTTAGCAAGCAATAAAATTTGCCAAGTATAAAGTAACAGATAATGGGTGATTAGTAGGGTGGTAGGCATGTTCTGGTGGATCTCCTTTTCCCCTTCAAATGTACTCTTCCTATATCCTATTTTCTAAACTGTCATTAGTAGCCCTGTCACAAGTAGCAAGTTGTATACATTCTACTTTTTACTACTTAAATTTACTCATTTGTCTTTTTATATCCTAGTCATACTTTAGGTCCCTGTAATTTCTCACTTCACTGAATTATTTACTTAGTAAAAGTTAATTGAATAGCAATGTATTAGAGGGCTTTGTAGTAGGGAAAAAAAAAGTTGTAGAAAAAACCCCAAAACTGGAACTCTTAGGGATGTTACAACCCTGTGGGTGAGGCATAAACACACAGATGGTTATGTAGTCGTGATAAGTGATAGAGTGGAGATACGAGGGGAAATATGTGAACTCAAGGTCAAGGGAACCTAATCCACGCTGGCACTCAGATTTGCCCAACTAGAGGCTGAGTCCCAAAGTGATCTAAGCTCCGTGCAGAGGGAAGAGTGGAATACACCCATACCATTTCCTTTATACATACCAAAGATATATTACATCAGAGACATTACTTTGGGGGACTGTACTTAATATCGCTATTGCTCAAGAAGAGTTTTGGGGGTTTTTTAAAGATTTTATTTATTTATTTGACAGAGAGAGAAAAATCACAAGTAGGCAGAGAGGCAGGCAGAGAGAGAGGAGGAAGCTGGGACGCAGGGCTCGATCCCAGGACCCTAAGATCATGACCTGAGTGGAAGGCAGAGGCTTAACCCACTGAGCCACACAGGCGCCCCCTCAAGAAGAGTTTTTTTTTTAAGGTTTTATTTATTTGACAGATCACAAGTAGGCAGAGAGGGGGAAGCAGGCTCCCCACTGAGCAGAGAGCCCGATGCAGGCCTTGATCCCAGGACCCTGAGATCACGACCCGAGCCGAAGGCAGAGGCTTTAACCCACTGAGCCACCCAGGAGCCCCTCAAGAAGAGTTTTTTAACTGATCATCATTAATTTAGAAGATTACTGGTAGTAGTATATCATACAGTTGATCTTCATGATTCACCAATTCTGTACTTTCATATTTGCCCTCACTAAAATTTATTTGTATCCCTGAAATCAGTATTTGAGATGCTTTCCCAGTCATTTGCAGACATATACAGAGGCAAAGCAGCAAAAAAATATGAAACCTATGTTTCCAGCTGAGGTCCAACAAGGCAGTGCTTAGACTTCTTATTTTAACTCTCATAACAAGGCTTTGTGATCTATTAGTGCATTTTTGTATTTTTTGCTTTTCTATGCATTTTGTTGGTGATTTCACTGTTTAAAGAAATGTTTCAACACAGGGCTGAATTGCTATCTAGTGTTTCTAGGCACAAGAAGGCCGTGATGTGCCTTATGGAGAGAATCCATGTGTTAGATAAGCTTCACACAGGCATGAGTTACAGTGCTATTGGCCATGAGTTCAATGTTAAATTGAATGAGGTGTCTGGAAACAGAAACACACATAAAACAAGGTTATGTATTGATGAGTTGACTTAACCCCGCCATTTCCCTCAGGGTCAATGGTTCAGTATTTGCTAATTCAGCATCCATGATAACTTTATAGAACATAACTATGGCAAATAATGAGAGTCGACTATTTTGTGGGTAAATTTGATCTTGAGAAGTAGCCCCAGTCATTTATGGGGAGGAGGGATGGGTTAGATGAGGATGGTAAAACTGGACAATACGCAGGTATTATTGGGAATCACCGTCAACCTTTTAACACATATTTTGCCCTTGTGATAAACAAATAGCTTACTCACCACCCTAAATATTCTTTTTATTTTGAAGATTTTATTTATTCATTTGATAGAGACACACAGTGAGAGAGGGAACACAGCAGGGGGAATGGGAGAGGGAGAAGCAGGCTTCCCACCGAGCAGGGAGCCCGATGCAGGGTTCGATCCCAGGGATCATGACCCGAGCCGAAGGCAGACACTTAACAACCTGAGCCACCCAGGCGCCCCCACCCTATACATTCTAATATATTCCCTTTAGCAGACATGCCTCGGTTGAGAATTAGTGTAGAAGTTTTATTTTACCACCAGCCAGCCTGATGTTTTATAGTGAAAGCTGTGTTTAATAGGGAAAAACTACAGTTTTTATTTTTTTACTTTTTAAAAAAGATTTTATTTATTTATTTGACAGAGAGATAGAGAAAGCCAGAGAACACAAGCAGAAGGAATGGCAGAGGGAGAGAGAGAAGCAGGCTCCCCACAGAGCAGGGAGCCTGATGAGGGACTCCATCCCAGGACCCCAGGATCATGAGCTGAACTGAAGGCAGACGCTTAACCAACTGAGCCAGCCACCCAGGCACCCCACATTAAATTATTCTGGAATCCTATTTTTTCTCTTCTCTTTAAATATCCTTCTTTAAGCAATTACAGTAGTTTGGGCTTATTGTATTTGGAATCCAGCAGTCAACTGTCTAAATTTACAGTAGTTGGTGAATGCTATAGAACATGTTGGCTTATTTAATACATTTCCTCATACTTAACGTTTGGTAGGTTGTAATAAAGTCTTTGAATCAGAGTTAAATCACAGTAGCAGTGGTTTAGTTATTATGACTTTATCGATACAATGTATTATAAAGATAGTTGATAGTTTGGGTTAGGTCCTGATTTAAATTAAAAGAAATCAATTTAGAGCTACGAACAGTCGGAGAGCTAAGCGAATTTGCTAGATAATCAGGTTATTACAGTTTTGACTAAGATTCTCACAGTTCAGTGAAATAGCAGCCTGTGTTCTTTCCTGCCTCTCCTCTGTGCCACAGACGTTTTTTTCCCTTGTATTGCTTGTCTTATTCTTAGGAACTGTTGGCTTCACTGTGGCCAGACTGCTCCCCTTTCTCTAGCTACCCAAGTAAGTTTTCCAACGGATTCTGATGCCTTCTCTAGTCAGAGAAACTTTAGAAAAGAATAAAGTGAAAATCACATAGGTTCCTCATTTCCTAGTGTTGCTTTTACTTACAACGCTGTGAAAGTATGTATACTAAATGAACATTGTAAATGGAGCCATTCCCACTACTTTAGATGTAAAGTATTATTTCAAAAAGATATAGTATCTTTTTTTAAAGATTTTTATTTATTTGAGAGAGAGAACAGGAGCAGGGGCAGGGGCAGAAGGAAAAGCAGGCTTCCCACTGAGCAGGACCCCAATACGGGGCTTGATTGAAGAACCCCAGGATCATGACCTGAGCAGAAGGTAGATGCTTAACCAACTGAGCCACCCAGGCACCCCACAAAGATTTTTTTTCTTAAAGATAAAAAACAGAATACTATTTTGCAATGTTAATTGAGGTAAAATTGACAAAATTATAAGATATTTAAGTGCACACTATGATAATTTGATATATGTATGCACTGTGAAAGGATTCCTCCCCTCCAGTTAATTCACATCCACCACCTCACATATTTATCTTTTTTTTTTTCATATTTACCTTTTTTTAAGATAGTAAATGCTTCACAAATTTGCATGTCATCTTTGCACAGGGGCCTTGCTAGTCTTTCAGCATTATTCCAATTATAGTGTATGTGTTGCTGAAGTGAGCACTGGGATACTATTTTTTAAGTAAAAATGGACTTTTCTTTAGAGTGCATCTGTTAAGAGTTTATTTCCCATAAATGTACATGTGAGAGATGTGTATGTGTGATACTTAAGTTCTGAAAAATTAGATCATAGTGCTGGTGGTTTGTCGAAACCTCTATATCTACACTGGCTAATACAACGGCCACTAGCCGCATGAAAGCTAAGAACCTGAAATGTGGCTACGTGAATGGAGATGTTGTATAAGTGTAAAATTCATACTGGATTCTGAAGACTAAGTACCAAAAAAAGAGTGTAGAATATTATTATTATTGATAGGATTTAGAAAGAGGGGCATGGGGAGGGTTTTCAATTTGGACGGAGAACACAAAGCCCAATGGAAAAGAGCATAAAATGTATGTGATAGAGCAAAAAGACTGGTCCGATTATAGCACAGGATTTAGGAAGGCTCACATTAGGAAACTCACAAAAAAAGTTATGGTCAGATTGTTGAGAGTTTTGAATCTCATTGTTGTTTTTAAGTTTTAACTTAACATTATTATCTTCATAATGATTACATGTTATGATGATAATATCTTGGATTCATTGAGTTAAATAAAATACATTATGAAGATTAATTTTACTTTTCTTTTTACTTTTATTAAAATGTGGATTCTAGAAATATTGTGGCTCACTTTATATTTCTGTTGGATACCATTGCTCTAGATTATATGATCTTTCAACATAGTCACAGTGTTATAATCAAATATCAATTTACAAGACCTGTTTAAAATGACCTAGAATTCTATAGTGGTTTTTTTCAACTCTCTGATTCAGTATTAAAAAGTAATGTAGAGAACACTCTATTTTAACTAATTCCAAAATGCTAGGAAAGTCTAAGATTAGCTCACTGTATACTCACTAGTCCTCTCGTAAGTTTTTCAACGACTTCTTGTAAAAAAAGGGGACGAAGAAGGGCAAGTTGTTACTGGGCTATTTTATTAGGATACTTTTTTTTTTTTTAACAAGGAAAGCCTTGTGGGAAGGAAATCTTTTTTTCTTTTTTTTAGTAGGCCCCACACACAACATGGAACTTGAACTCACGACCCTGAAATCTAGAGTCACATGCTCTACTGACTGAGTCAGCCAGGTGCCCCAGGATATACTTTAATATCATCACAGAATAAAATCAGTTCTACACTCCCAAAAAAGGAATTTATTTTTTAGGTTTTTACTTAAGTCATCTCTATACCCAATGTGAGGCTTGAACTCAACAACCCTGACATCAAGAGTCATGCGCTCTTCCAATTGAGCTGGCCAGGTGCCCCAGGGAATTTTATTTGTTTGTTTGTTTGTTTGTTTGTTTGGTAGGCTTCATGCCCAGGGTAGAGCCCAATTTCAGGGCTTGAACTCCTGACCCTGAGATCAAGACCTGAGCTGATTTCAATTACATGCTAAGTTGACTGAGCCACTCAGGTGCTCCAGAAATTATTTTTTAAAGAACAAAATATTTCTGATTCTCAGTGTCTTCAGATAAGGCTAGTAATTTTTATAAACTTAAAGCAATTCCATGTTATATTTTTGAAGGCATGTACTTTTATATTTTATTTTTTTAATATTTTATTTACTTATTTTTAGAGAGAGAGGAGAGAGGCCAGGAGGGGTAGAGGGAGAGACAGAATCTTTTTTTTTAAGATTTTATTTATTTAGGCTCTCTGCTCAGCAGGGAGCCTGCTTCCTCCTCTCTCTCTGCCTGCCTCTCTGCCTACTTGTGATCTCTCTCTCTGTCAAAAAAATAAAATCTTTAAAAAAAAAGATTTTATTTATTTATTTATTTGAAGGAGAGAGAGATCACAAGTAGGCAGAGAGGCAGGCAAAGGGAGAGGGGTATGCAGTCTCCCTGCCGAGCAGAGAGCCCAATGTGGGGCTCGAACCCAGGACCCTGAGATTGTCACCCAAGCTGAACGGCAGAGGCCCAACCCACTGAGCCACCCAGGCGCCCTGAGAGACAGAATCTTAATCTGGCTCCACACCCAATGGGGAGCCTGATGTGGGGCTCCCTTCTCATGCCCTCTCTGTCTCTCTGTCTCTCTCTCTCTCTCAATTAAATAAAATAAATCTTAAAAAAAAAAAAAAACAACACCACCAAGAGTTGCAATCTCCATGACTGAGCCAGCCAGGTGCCCCTGTACTTTTAAATTTTGTTGTAAATCTTTTCTTTTGTAAAGGCCATTAAATCAATAAAATTAAATGTGTATCTTCTATTATAGAGCTTTCTGCAGGAAAAGTATTATAAAATCAAGCAATGGCACAGTATTAAAACTTGAAAATTTGGGGAGTTAACCAATTTAACTATATAGTAATAAAGTGCTGGGAAATTCCAGTGGTACAGACAATAGTCCAAGGAGAATTATAAAAACTCTTGTGCTCTCTTTAGGTTAGTTTGACATCTTTTACTGTTGCTCTTGAAGCTTACAAATATCGATGAAACTGTCAAGAATGTACATTAGAACCAAGAAAGGGGCCCCTGGGTGGCGCAGTTGGTTGAGCGACTGCCTTCGGACTCAGGTCATGATCCCGGAGTCCCGGGATCAAGTCCCACATCGGCTCCCAGCTCCATGGGGAGTCCGCTTCTCACTCTGACCTTCTCTCTCTCACTCTCTCTCTTTCCTAATAAATAAATAAATAAATAAAATCTTTAAAAAAAAAAAAAAGAACCAAGAAAGTAATTTCACTAGCTTCAAAGTAAACTGACACTTAAATGTCAAATACCTGGGACACCTGGGTGGCTCAGTTGGTTAAGTGTCTGCGTTGGGCTCCGGTCATGATCCCAGAGTCCTCGGATCAAGTTCTGCATTGGGCTCTCTGCTCAGTGGGGAGTCTGCTTCTTCCTCTGCCTGCCGCTCCCCTTGCTTGTGCTATCTCTCTCTCTGACAATTAAATAAATAACATCTAAAAGAAAGAAAGAAAGAGAGAGAGAGAGAGAGATGTCAAATACCTTTTAAAAGAGTTTGTTTTTGGGGCGCCTCACTGGATTACTCGGTAGAGCATGCCACTCTTGATCTTGGGGCTGTGAGTTCGAGCCCCACATTGGGCATAGAGTTTACTTAAAAAAATAAGGTTTTTTATAGACTTAATGAATTAGCCCTTTTTGAATAACATGAAGGAACAGTCATTAAATTAAAACAAATGACATTGAAAACTTTCAACAATCTGACCATAACTTTTTTTGTGTGAATTTCCTAATGTGAGCCTTCCTAAATCCTATGCTGTAATCAGACCAGTCTTTTTGCTGTATCACATACATTTTATGCTCTTTTCCATTGGGCTTTGTGTTCTCCATCCAGATTGAAAACCCTCCCCATGCCCTTCTTTCTTTCTAAACCCTATCAATCTTCGAAGACCCCGCTCACATTTTTTCTTTTATAAAACGTCCCCATACCAGCCCAAGATGAACGTATAATTAATATTTGTATATATTTTATTTCTGTAAAGCCCTTTCACATATTTTCTCATTCTTTATGTCAGTCTAATGAGATAGATGCTGTTATCTATTTCATAGAATAAGGGAACTGAGTCTCAGAGAAATAGTCATTTTTCCAGAACTTCATATAGATACTAAATAGTGAAGCTAAGAATATTAGAACCAATTCCTCTCATTCCAAGTTTCCTGATCTTTTCTCTGTAGCTTAATGTTCCCTTAAATCCTATAACAGTTATACAACACGCTTATTTAAAGCTATTAATTGCTTACCCTATTTGTATCAAACTATTTAACTTGATTGTTAGCTATAGGCTTGAAGGGATATATGCAGATTGTCCATGGGGAGGGAGAATAAATGGAAATGGTGAAGAAAGTTGAATACATTTCTTAATAATAGAATCAAAGAGGTCATTAAGAGCTCTTTACCAGTCCGCTTGCTTTTCTGAAAGCATTATACTTTTTAAAAACTGTGATACCTAGCTTTGCTCGTTTTCCTCTACCTACCTTAGTGCCAAGTTTTTAGTATAATTCTTAAAGCAGAGCTAAACAGTGAGGTCTTCCCTGACCATCCTGGGTAAAGTAGCCCCTCTCCATCAATCCCTGCCTTAGAAACATTTAAAATTTTTCTTCAAAGCACTTCAAACTATCTAAAATTCTATCATTTCTTTATTAACTCATTTCTTGGTTGTCTTCTCCCACTAGAACATGAGTTGAATGAAAGGATGTTGTGTATCTCATTTATAGCACATAGTAAGCACTCAGTAAATATTTGCTGAATGAGATACTTTATTCATGGAAAATGTTTACCATGACAATATCCATCTTTTAAAATAAATTTTATAGTACTCATCAAATACTATACAATATGCACTCAAATGCTATTGACTGTTTAATTCCAAATACAAGTCCAAGTTACTGTAATTGCCTAAAGAATGACATTTTACAGTTAAGAAAAAAATAGGATTTCTAGAACATTTAAATAGGGTTTAATGTCTTAAAGACATTTGCCTTAAGTTTACTTATTCTGTCTCATAACCCAGATGGAGTAAAAAATAAATCTCTTTAATATTTTTCTGTTTTTTTCTCTAAAGATAAATTTGCATTTGAAACAATGACAAATTTTTTAGGTATTGTAACTTATGCTCAAAGTCTAAGGTCTTTCTACAAGAATGAAAATTTAGGGGTGCCTGGGTGGCTCAGTTGGTTAAGCATCTGCCTTCAGCTTAGGTCATGATCCCAGGATCCTGGGATCAAGCCCCAGATCGGGCTCCCTGCTTGATTGGGAGCCTGCTTCTCCTTCTCCCTCTGCCACTCCCCCTGCTTGTGCTCCCCCTCTCTCTGTCAAATAAATAAATAAAATATCTAAAAGAGAAAAAAAAGAAAGAATGAAAATTTAGCATCTCTGGAGCGCCTGGGTGGCTCAGTGGGTTAAATAAAGCCACTGCCTTCGGCTCAGGTCATGATCTTAGGGTCCTGGGATCGAGCCCCATATCGGGCTCTGCTCAGCGAGGAGCCTGCTTCCCACTCTCTCTCTGCCTGCCTCTCTGCCTACTTGTGATCTCTCTCTTTCTGTCAAATAAATAAATGAAATCTTTTAAAAAAGAAAGAAAATTTAGCATAGTAAGTTCCAAACTTAACAACAGAAACTGTAGCAACAGAACCAAGGCTAGAAAGATCTGACCTAAAATCAAAGATACATATTTTAAGGGCATCTCCCAGGCTTAGTCAGTAGAGCATGTGACTCGATCTCTAGGTCATGAGTTCAAGCTCCTCACTGAGTGTAGGGATTACTTAAAAAACAAAACAAAACGACATATTTTAAGAATACAAATATTGTACCTTTTTCCCGTTTATTTTTAAATTTTTAAGTATACTTTTTTTGTTTGTTTTTAATTTTTTATTAACAAATAATGTATTATTTGCCCCAGGGTACATGTCTGTGAATCATCAGGCTTACACATTTCACAGCATTTGCCATAGCACATACCCTCCCCCATGTCCATATCCCTACCCCCCCCCCACCTCCCAGCAACCCTTAGTTTGTTTCATGAGTTTAGGAGTCTCTTATGGTTTGTCTCCTTCCCCATCCCATCTTGTTTCATTTCTCTTCCCCACCCCCCCATAACTCCCTGCCCTGCCTTTCAAGTTCTTCATATCAGAGTGATATGTGATAATTGTCTTTCTCTGACTGACTCATTTCGCTTAGCATAATACCCTCTAGTTCCAACCACGTCATTGCAAATGGCAAGATTTCGTTTCTCTTGATGGCTGCATAGTATTCCATTGTATATATATACCACATCTTCTTTATCCATTCATCTGTTGATGGACATCTAGGTTCTTCCCAGAGTTTGGCTATTGTGGACATTGCTGCTATAAACATTCGGGCGCATGTGACCCTTTGGATCACTACATTTGTATCTTGAGGGTAAATACC
>CM052798.1:58026374-58074160 GCA_028533885.1 Nasua narica
GCCAGTACCACACTGTCTTGACGTTTACAGCTTTGTAATAGAGCTTGAAGTCTAGAATTGTGATGCCGCCAACTTTGGTTTTCTTTTTCAACATTCCTCTGGCTATTCGTGGTCTTTTCTGGTTCCATATAAATTTTAGGATTATTTGTTCCACTTCTTTGAAATAATTTGATGGTATTTTGATAGGGATGGCATTAAATGTGTAGATTGCTTTAGGTAGCATAGACATTTTCACAATATTTGTTCTTCCAATCCATGAGCATGGAACGTTTTTCCATTTCTTTGTGTCTTCCTCAATTTCTTTCATGAGCACTTTGGAGTTTTCTGAGTACATATTCTTTGCCTCTTTGGTTAGATTTATTCCTAGGTATCTTATGGTTTTGGGTGCAACTGTAAATGGAATCGACTCCTTAATTTCTCATTCTTTGTTTAATTTCTCTTTATTCTCTGTATAGGAATGCAACTGATTTCTGTGCATTAATTTTATATCCTGACACTTGACTGAATTCCTGTATGAGTTCTAGCAGTCTTGGAGTGGAGTCTTTTGGGTTTTCCACATAAAGTATCCTATCATCTGCGAAGAGTGAGAGTTTGACTTCTTCTTTGCCAATTTGGATGCCTTACTTTATTTTTTTTAGAGCAGTTTTAGGTTCACAGAAAATTGAGTGGAAGGTACAGAGGTTTCCCATAAACCACACATGCACAATCCACCCTACCCCATTATCAACAACTCATGAAATGGAACATTTATGTACAACTAATGATCTTATATTGATACATCAGTATCACCCAGAGTGTATAATTTACATTAGGGTTCACTTCTGGTGTTGTACATTCTATGAGTTTGGACAAATGTATAAGGACATGTGTGCCCACATTTCAGTATCATTCAGTGTCACTGCCGTAAAAATTCTTTGTACTTTATTTATCCTTCCCTTCGCACTAAACCCTGACAACCACTGATTTTTTTTTTTTTTTACTGTCACAAAGTTAAAAGAAAAAAAAAAAGAGTAGTTTTACCTTTTCCAGAATGTCATATAGTAAGTATATAGCCTTTTCAGACTGGTTTCATTCACTTAGTAATATACATTTAGGGTTCCTCCAGTGTTTTTTCATGGCTTGCTAGCTCCCTTCTTTTTAGTACTGAATTATATTCTATCGTCTGAGTGACTGTAGTTTATCACATTCATCTACTAGAGGACATGTTGGTTGCTTCCAAGTTTCCAAGTTTGGGCAATTATGAATGAGGCTGCTATACACATCCATGTGCAGGTTTTTGTGTAGACCTACATTTTCAATTCCTTTGAGTAAATACCAAGAAACAGGGGTGCCTGGGTGGCTCATGGGTTAAAGCCTGAGCCTTCAGCTCAGGTCATGATCTCAGGGTCTTGGGATCAAGCCCTGCATTGTGCTCTCTATCTCTCTGTCAAATGGATGAATAAAATCTTAAAAAAAAAAACAAAAAAAACAAGAGACATGCTTGTTGGATCATATGATAAGTGTATGTTTACTTTTCTAAGAAACCACCAAATTATCGTCCAAAGTGTACCATTTTGCACTCCCATCAACAGTAAATGGTTGCTCTACATTCTTATTGCTTTACATCTTTGCAAGCAAGTGGTGTTGCCAGTGTTCTAGATTTTGGTCGTTCTAATAGTGTGTTGTGCTGTCTTTGTTTTTATTTACATTTCACTGATGACATTTGATATGGAGCATCTTTTCATATGCTTAATTTGCCATCTGTGTATCTTTGGTGAGGTTTCTGTTAAGGTCCTTGGCCCATTTTTTAACTGGGTTGTTTATTTTCTTGTTGAGTTTTAAGAGTTCTTTATGTATTTTGTTTTGTTTTTCAATTTTTAATTTAAATTCAATTAACATATATTATTAGTTTCAGAGATACAGGCCTGTAATTCATCTGTATAATACCTAGTGCTCATTACATCACATGCCATCTTTAATGTCCCTCACCTAATTACCCGATCCCCCCACCCCTCTCCTCCAGTTTGTTTCCTACGATTAATAGTTTCTTATGGTTTGTCTCCTTCTCTGATTTCGTCGTTTCATTTTTCCCTCCCTTCCTCTATGATCCTCAGTCTTGTTTCTCAAATTTCTTGTATCAACAAGATCATATGATAACTGTCTTTCTCTGATTTATTTTGCTTAGCATAATACCCTCCTAGTTCCATCCACATCATTACTAATGGCAAGATTTCATTATTTGATGTCTGCATAATATTCCATTGTGTATATATATACCACATCTTCTTTATCCATTCATCTGTCGATGGACATCTAGGCTTTTTCCATAGTTTGGCTATTGCAGACATTGCTGCTATAAACATTGGGGGTGCACATGCCCCTTTGGATCACTACGTTTGTATCTTTAGGGTAAATACACAGTAGTGCAATTGCTGGGTCATAGTGCAGCTCTACTTTCAACTTTTTGAGGAACGTTCATACTGTTTTCCAGAGTGGCTGCACTAGCTTGCATTCCCACCAACGGTTAAGAGGGTTCCCCTTTCTCTGCATCCTCGCCAACATCTCTCATTCCCTGACTTGTTAATTTTAGCCATTCTGACCAGTGTGAGGTGGTGTCTCACTGTGGTTTTGATTTGTATTTCCCTGATGCCAAGTGATGTTGAGCACTTTTTCATGTGTCTGTTGGCCATTTAGATGTCTTCTTTGCAGAAACATCTGTTCATATCTTCTTCCCATTTCTTGATTAGATTATTTGTTCTTTGGGTGTTGAGTTTGATAATTCTTTATAGATTTTGGATACTAGGAGCTGGGCACATTTTTATATTTTAATTTTCTCTGGGATTGAGCCCCATGTTGGGCTCTCTGCTTGGTGGGGAGTCTGCTTCTCCTTCTCCCTCTGCTCTTCCCCCTGCTTGTGCTCTCTCACTCTGTCAAGTAAATAAATAAAATATTAAAAAAACCCCCCAAAACCCGTACACTTATCTCATAGATTAAAAAAAACTTAAATGAAAAAAATTTAATGTAAGGTGACTGTGTAATGGATTTTTTAACCCCTAAGTGGTAAGGAGACAGCTCAGTCTGAAAAAGTAAAGGTAAGAGCAAAATTTCTCTAAAGTACTATGTAGTTTAATAATTTTATCAATCCACTACCCTATTGCATCTAATTGCAATGAGTATGTTGATATGATTTATAGTTTTTTTCCTTTGGATTATTTCTAGGGATAAATTTCCAGGTATGGTATTTTCAGAGATTTTAAAATCATTTTTAATAATTTTTCCCAGGGTCTCCTGGGTGACTCAGTCAGTTAAGTGTCTGACTCTTTTTTTTACCCCCCAAGGAAATACTTTAATTAAAAAAGGAAAAAATAGGGACGCCTGGGTGGCTCAGTAGGTCAAGCATCCGCATTCGGCTTAGGCCAGAATCCTGGGGTCCTGGGATCGAGCCCCACATCGGGCTCAAGTGTCTGTCTGACTTTTGATCTCAGCTCAGGTTTTGATCACAGGGTTGTGAGTTGTTCCCAAATGGTCTTTAAATTATGTTTATTATTTATTTATTGTTAATGGATAAATGGGTGTTTAATTGTTACCCATTTTGAACTGTCAATTTAGATATAGACTTTTTTGTATATCTCACTGTATTAGTTTCCTAGGGCTGTTAAACAAATTGTCACAAAGCAGACATCTTAAAACAACAGAAATTTATTCTCATATTTCTGGCAGCTAAACCAAGATGTGGGTATGTCCACGCTCCTTTCAAAGGCTCTGAGAGATAATCCTAGGAGAGTAGTATAGATCTACACATTTCAGGAATAACTTTTCTGCTTATTTGAGTGTTCCTCATTCTTTTAAAATAAAAATGTAGTGGATTTTATTTTATTTTATTTTATTTTATTTTTTATTTTTAAGTAAGCTCCATACCCAGCATGGAGCCCAGTGTAGAGCCTCAACTCCTAACCCTGAGATTAAGACCTGAGCTGAGATCAAGAGTTGGATGCTTAACCCACTGAGTCACCCAGGCACCCAATGAATTTTAGCTCTTTTTTTTTTTTAAAGATTTTATTTATTTGTTTGACAGAGAGACATACAGCAACAGAGGGAACAGGAGCAGGGGGAGTAGGAAAGGGAGAAGCAGGCTTCCTGCTGAGCAGAGAGCCCGATGTGAGGCTCGATCCCAGGACCCTGGGATCATGACCTGAGCCGAAGGCAGCTGCTTAATGAGTGAGCCACCCAGGTGCCCCTGAATTTTAGCTCTTAAAAAAAAAAGGATGTTTTTCCTCGGTAGCCTGAATGTACTGTTTCCTTTTTCCCTGGGCCTACATTGTTTCCTGGGATCCATGTTGCTTTTTTTCTGCTCACTTGACACTAAAGCAGTGGAGGGGTAGTCAGGCTCACCTGGCTCTGGGTATTAGTTGGCCTTGATCTCCACAGCCTCCTCCTGATGCTGCCATATTTATTTTCTTTACTGAAGTACAGTTGACACAATATTGCATTAGTTTCAGGTGTACAACATAGTGATTCAGCAACTCTATATGTTACCTTACGCTCACCACAAGTGTAGCTATCATCTGTTACTATACAACACTATTATGATACCACTGACTATATTCCCTATGGGACACCTTTCACCTTGTGACTTACTTCTTCCATACATATAATATCTTCTTTTCTATTCATCTATGAATGGACCCTTAGGTTGCTTCCATATCTTGGCTATTGTAAATAATGTTGTAATGCATATGTGGGTGCATATATCTTTTTGAATTACTGTTCTTCTTTCTTTTGAATAAATACCCAGAAGTGGAATTACTGGATTGTGTGGTATTTCTATTTTTAAATATTTGATGAAGCTCCATACTATTTTCTACAATGGCTAACCAATATACATTCCTACCAACAGTGCACAAGGGTTCTCTTTTCTTCACATCTTCAACATTTGTTATTTCTTGTCTTTTTGATATTAGCCATTCTGACTGGTGTAAGGTAGTATCTCATTGCGGTTTTGAAATTTGCATTTCCCTGATGATCAGTGATGCTGCCATCTTAACTTGTGTCTGTTGGCATTGTTCCCAAATGTTTGAAAGAATTATTTACACTACTCATTTTAGCAAAACCTAGCTAGACTATTTTATATTATTTAAAATTATAATTGCTTCCTTACTAACTTGAAATTTCAAAGTTGAGGTAAATTCTTGCTTTTCAGATTTATCACTATGATTCTTTTTTGTGTATATGATATTTGAAGAAATATGAAAATCCTTTATCACCCTTCTCTATATGTGGAAAGTCAGATTTGTTTCCATTTCTTAATATGTAATGCATTTTTCGGAAATGTGAAAGATCTAGTCTTTGGGTTCTAAAATCCTTTAATATGTCAAGTTCTGATAATATTTCTAACTATCTGAAAATGACTGAATCAGGTAAGAATCTATTTTTTTCTTTACTCTCAGCATTACCCACCAGAACAATTCAGACTTTTCATAAATAGTAATGTCAGTGTTCCTTTGGTAGTGAGTATTTAAAGGAGCAATTAATTCTAGAAAAGGTGATTTTTATTATATTTTTACTCTAGATGCTGATCATTGCACTGGACTTCAACTTGCATTTTTTTTTTTAACTTGCATTTTTTTTTTTAAAGAAGGAGTTTTTAGGGTGACTTTGGAAATTAGCATTTTCCCCCAAGCTTTTTGGGATTTGAATGGTTAACCTTTTGACATTGAGTATTCCTTGGTGGTACTAAAAAATTTGAATAGCTAGCTGACCAACCTCTGTAACCTGTAAATAGGCTAGACAGATGCTATACATTTCTAATACCAAAGAATTTTTTTAAAGGAGAGAGTTTTGAAAAATAGGAAGACCTAGCTGTCAAATACACAAAGATGAGCGTTCCGAAAGAACTGCTGAATCATGAATGTAAAGCTGCTTGGCATATAGAGTAGGCGTTCCCGTATCTTTAAAGGTTAACACTCGATCATTAACTTTTCATTATACTCTAAACATATATGTACATTTCCTTTTCCTTTACATGTTCCGTTTTTTTTTAAAGATATTTATTTATTTATTTCACAGAGAGAGAGAGAGATCACAAGAGGCAAAGAGGCAGGCAGAGAGAGGGGGAAGTAGGCTCCCTGCTGAGCAGAGAGCCCAATGCAAGGCTCATCCCAGGACCCTGAGATCATGGTCATGATCTCAAAGGCAGAGGCTTTAACCCACTAAGCCACCCAGGCACCCCATGTTTTTCTTTTAAATTTAGAGATTTAAGGTATTTATAGGGCTCTCTGCAATTCTTTTCACATTTTTTTATGAATCCATCTTTCCATTATATTAGAAATGGGAACATTTTTGAAAAGATGACCAAACAATATAGGAGAGAAAAGATGAGTAATATACATTGAAAATATTTCTCATAAGTATCAAAAAAATACATATATATATATATATATATGTATGTCTGCTTATATATATATAAGCAGACATCGAAAGGGTATGTAAATGATAGGGCATAAACTTTGTTAACAAAAAAAACAACTACAAAACTACAACAAATAAATATTAAGTATCGGGGAAAAAAAAGGACTAGAAGGAAATACACTAACATTTAGCAGGGATTACCTAGAGTGGTATGATAGAGAGGTTTTTATTTTGTACTTTTTTCTTCTTTTTTCCTTCTGTTTTTTCCAAAACCTTCAGGAATGAGTATTGCTATTTATAATTAGGGAAATGTGTTTTTAAAAGAAAAAAATACTCCTATCACTGCCCCGTAAATAGCATATCCAGATTTTAAGATGATCCAGTCAAGGTCTTATAAGAAACATGAGTTATCTACTGTCTGTAACCTGATACTTGTCTTCTATCTTTCTTGCAGCACAAAAATTCTTTAAATAGTGACCCTAGGAATTGGGCAGAGGTGGGGAGGGGCGGAGAAGCGGGATCTCATTCTGTTTTTGTTGAAGTAACTAAAATCAGATATGAAGCTTTCACAAATATTTAGTTTGCCAGAACTATTAACTCTTGTATACTACAAAAAACTAGTTAAAACCACTAGCTAAAATAATACTTAAGTCCTTTATTGCTTTTGATGTTTATGATAAGTAGCCTTTTACAGTTTGAAATTGGTATATTGACTTCCTGGCATTTCTGATTGCTAGACCCCAGAAATTCTAAAAATGACACTAATTATCTGAAAATTTTAACTTAAACAAGCCAGATTTAGGTATTGTATATATTACATTTGGAGAACTTGAAATAAAAATTAAAATACCTAAAGTAAGTTCAAGGGTACCTTTATTTGTATAATACCTTTAATTTATTTTAACATAGGATGCCTAATGGCTATAATTATCTTTGTTGTTTTTTCACCTACAGTAGAGTGAATAAATATGTAGTTATGACCTGCTATGCTGAAATATTGGTTCTTGAATCCACTTAGCTTCTTAAAAAGGAAATGAAAATGGAAGAGCCAGAAGGAAAATGAATAGTTAATCGTGGAGGAGGAGAAAACCTAGCTCAGTACTTTGACGAGAGGCAGCTGGGGAAGTGACGTCCTGTAGCATTTGCTGTTCTAGAAAGTACAGAGACACGTAGTGAAAATGGGAGGATCTAGAAGGAGGCCGTCTCCCGTGTAGTGTATATTTATCTGTAAGTGAGCCTTTGGGGAAGGAATTAAACACAGAGACGCGGTTTGCTTGCTGCCTCAAGACAGTGAAGCTGAATTGCTGATTTGCTTTAACTTTTAAAATACCCAGCTTGGTTTATTTTTCTTAGAATCGTTGTACTGCTAAGACTGGGGACGCTGTTTTCTTTCACAAAGGGAAATCTAAGTTCATTGCAAGGCATTCGAAATGGGGAAAGACTATTATTGCATTTTGGGAATTGAAAAAGGAGCTTCAGATGAAGATATTAAAAAGGCTTACCGAAAACAAGCCCTCAAATTTCATCCAGACAAGAACAAATCTCCTCAAGCAGAGGAAAAATTTAAAGAGGTTGCAGAAGCTTATGAAGTATTGAGTGATCCTAAAAAGAGAGAAATATATGATCAGTTTGGGGAGGAAGGTGAGTACTCCGTGTATATCTTTTAGTCTCTTCAGCTCTGTCTCACTCTCTCTCTCTCTTTTTTCCCATCTCTTTCAGCCTTCTTGTTATCTTTAAATTAAATTCCCAGACATCAAAAGTAGAAAGAAAAATAATGAGCAAAAATAAGATTTCATCTTTGATCATCTGAATGAATATTATTACATAGCTGTGAATGAAATGTACTTGTTTGCCTTTTTTTAATTTGGGCACCCTGTAATTCATATATATTCTGCCATTAGATTTATAATGTTAACATCGTATATTTGAAAAGAAACCTTACATTCCCATACCCATTAATGAATTGTGTCAAAAGTCTTATGCAACCTGTTTTGTTTTCTAATGAATTTTCTGCCATAACCAATAAAGGCCCTTCAGTCATTTAAAATATTAAGATTGGCAGTTTAAATTCTGAGTGGTTTATATGTTAATAACAAAAACAGAAGAAGTTTTTGCCTTTCTGATAGCAATTTAATTTAGATTGAACAAGATAGAATCGTCTCTCTGAGAAGAAGAAGGCCCAGGCATTTAGCTCTAGTTGTTTTTGGCGTTCCGCCTGGAGAGGAAAGAATTTTCCTGATGTCATAAAATACCAGAACAAGTTTTTAGCTTAATTGTAAACAGTAATTGTGTGCCAAGAAAATGAGATCTCAGAAATACAATTTTTGACCTAAAATGGCCACCTAGTTAGAACAATTATTAATTTACTTTTAGGTAACATTATTTCTTTGGAAATTGTACTATCTAGGTATAGAGGAAAACATGACAACTTCCCTTTCCTCTCCCTGCCATACTTTTGTTTCTTTCATTGTGAGATCAGAAACTAGTTGAATACAGTAAATGGGGGTTGTTAAGATTATCCTTTTATCATTCTGTATTTTAAATTAAGTTTGTCCATCATTTCCATATAAATGTAGCTATAAAGTAAGACAATTTTAAATTGCTAATTAACCAGCAACAACAAAAACACTTTAATTCCTACAGACTCTGGGATTTTCAACATTTTGAATCAGGACTAAATTACTTCATTAATATTTTTCTCCTAAAATAGTCTCTTTTAAATCATCATATCATTCTTTGTGTCCTTTATCACATCTAACATAAAGTTTTCTTAATCAGAAATATATCCTACTTTACAGTTAAAAATTTTTAACTTATTTTGAGTTAAAAAACTAAATTTATATAAGCAGAGTGATAGTGTAAAGGGTTTTTTTTTTTTCCCTCTTTCTTTTTTGTTTTGTTTTGTTTTTCCTTTTGATCTGAGTAGCCCAGAATTGCAATTTCTGCTCTTGGTTTTGATGTGATGAGGACCTGCAGTGTCAGGTTCTTCCAAAGTCCATATTGAAAAAGGCAAGTAATGGCCAGTTCAAAAATTCTGCTTGTTCCTTATGGCTGCACTAATCAAAATACTATGATTTGGTTCATCTCGAAAGCTAAGCAGGATTCTGAGATACTACAAACAATATTCTCTTTCTAAAAAGTTATTTGTAATTTTGCAAAGAAATCCACAAACCTTCCCCTGAAATTTCAAGCAGATATCCACTGCTTAAACCACACCTCACTGATAGCTCAAGTTTGTTTATAACTAAGCCATAGGATTCACTATTTTCTAAGGATATTTATCTTCAGAATTTTCAAGTCATCAAATGATACATTTTTCTTGGCTTAACATTACCTCTTAATAGTGTTTTTCCTGAGTGCTGTTTCTTTAATTTGATTTTTACTGATCATTATCAGTGAATGAATTTTAAAAAAAATGAAAGCAGTATCATCTATGTACCCTGAATCTTTTTTTGTTCTTGATTCGGATAATTGATATAAGCAATAGAGGTAATAAGGAAGAATAAGTGTTTTAAAGCATTGAAATATATTCAGAAATATTCTCTAGTTATGAGTTACTTCAGAATATAGTTAAATGAAAATTATTTGATTATTTTTTAGAAATTATTCTTCCTTTACAGAAAAGCATTATGTTTATTTGCTCTTTATTCAGAATAGTTCATTTATACTTTGGGAAAATCCCTTTTAGGTATACTGTTTTAATGTGGAAAAACATTTTTTCTCTTTGCCTTTCATTGGTCAGTTTGTGCCTGCAGGCCTGGTTCCATCGCCTAATGTGTTTCCCCAGTAGTAACAAAACACTGAATTTTAGGACTGTGGAGCTATTAGTAATTTATATATATACTCCTTGCTCCCCGCCCCCCCTGCAATTATTAAACTCTCTTTCGAGGCCTCGGATAGTGGGAACAGGAACCATGAACTGAGAAGTGTATGAGTTGAACAAGCTAAATTTATGTAGTTAGAAAGTAAGAGAACCAGTGATCTAGTTTATTCATGCTTTGAAAATCTCTAATATCAAAAAAAAAAGAAAATCTCTAATATCCACGATTTTAAAGGTTGAGTTTTAAAAAATTTGGATAAAAATAGAGATGTTTTAAATTTACCATATGACCCAGCAGTTTCACTCATAAGAATCTATAAAAAAGAAATGAAAACATAGATCCACAAAAAGACGTGTACGTGAATGTTCATAGCAACATTATTTGTAATGGCCCCAAACTGGAACAATTTAAAAGTACTATCATTAAGTGAACGGAGAAAGAAAATGTGGCGTATACGTACATGTACACACACACGCGCGCGCACACACACACACACACACACACACACACACAGAGGAATACTACTTAGCAATTAAAAGGACTGATTTAATAAAACATGCTACAACATGGATGAACCTCAAAAACTATGCCAAATAAAAGAAGTCAGATGTCAAAGGTGACATATTATATAATTCCATTTATATGAAATGCATGGAAAAGGCACATTCATAGAGAAAGAAAGCAGATCAGTGAGTTGCATAGTGCTGGAAGTGGGAGCAGAGGTCAGCTACAGAGGGAAACTAAGAGAACTCGTTGGGTTGATGGAAATGATCTGTAACTGGGCTGTGATGATGGCTGCACAACTCTACAGCTTTACTAAAATCACTGAATTATATATTTGCAATGGGTTAATTTTATAGTATGTAAGAAATAAAGCTATTTTTAAAAAGGGACAAATGTTCCCCATACTTGAATCATTTCAAAACAAAAAAAAAATACAACCACATAAATTTAAAATTGGATTTTGAACCTGTCTCTCCCAGAAGGCTTCAGGTTTAGTTCTGAATTGTTCAGTGGATGTCAACAGAAGTTTGCATTAAAAGACTGAAAAAAAATATTTTAGTAATGCATCCTTACAGTATCCTAGTTCTCAACATTTCTTTTTCTTTACGCTTTTTTTGGTTTATAGTTTACTTAATAACTTTCATTAAATACTGAAAGGTAGTATTTATATGATCAAACTTGCATTCAGTATATTAATCTATACCAGCTTGCTTCTTCAGTTCTTTAGTTTACATATTTAATCAACTGGATCTCTTTTTAGTGTATTTTTAAAATAAGTTGGATTTTTGTAAGTCAAAGCTGCTTAAAGGATCTCATTATGCTAGTAACTCTTTAAGTCTTGCTATAAATCTAGATTTTTACATATCAAATCTCCTTAAAGTAAGAGTTATTAAAGTCCCATAATTTTTTCTTTTAAACCCTTCTCCACTGCTGCTCCTTTTGACACACTTTCAACTAACCAGTGGAAATCATGGTTATAGATAGTATACCGAACATATATCTGGTTTTGGACTGCAAATTGGTTGGTTGGTTTTAAATAATAGCAGTCTTGCCACAGCATAGGCAATGTGGATTCTAGAGCATATTCCTTGACAAAGTGATGATGGTGTCTAGAAAACATTTTGGAGAGCAGAGGGAATCCAATTGAATATTAAAATTTTCCATAAGCAGTCAAAATGTATGTATGTAATAAAGAATTGACTATATAGTTGATAACATATCTGTTACAATTCAAGTGCCAGGCAAAGCGGTACTTGCATAATAATTCATGTAATATTGTGAATTTTGGTAGGATTTTTGCAGTCATTATGTAGCAGCCTTGTCCTTTATCTAAGCTATGTACTTGACTGTTTAGTGTCAAGGAAACCCTCAAAGCTTCATTGGAGCCTTCTTGTCAGCTTTGATAAATGTCACTTCAGACTGTGTGAATCTTCTCAGGGACTCTGTAATCCTGATTGAGTTACCATTTTTGGCAGAGGAGGGAAGACGTTTTAGGGAAAAGCCAAACCCATAATATAAAAACTTAAAATGTTATTCCTCCTTTTCATGCATTTATTATGAGTCCAAAACATTTAGATATTGTCTAGTAGAGAGTTAGATTGGTGAAGCTAATTTACTCAATTTATGTTATTAACACTCTATTAAACTCTTAAACTCTATTATATTTGTAGAATGAAAGATGAAACGATTGAAGTAAGTTAAGCATTGGTTTAGTCACATTGATCATGACCTTGAGTTCTATACCGAAGCTATCATTTGTAAAAATCTGTCTCTAGCTTTTTTTAACATTTGGAGTTATAACTGTACCACTAAAATTTACAAAAAGAACTTTGTATGAGCTGCATGTTAAAAGTCCTTGTTTTGCTTATACTTGTCATTTCTGTTTCTATAAGGGATATCTTAACTGCTCTTTGGATGTATCATTCAATACATATTTTGACAGTTTATAGATTATTAGACTTTTCTTGGTCTCTCCAGATTTCTATTCATGGATGAAGGTAAAAAATGTAAACATCAGCTGAGACTGTTGGATCACACAGAATATATGTATACCTTTTAATAGAAGAAGCCAAATAGAATAAAACATGCAAAACTAAGTCTCTTTGAAAGCATGCTGAGTATAATATTTTTATCATTAAGTCTCATATGTATATGTGTGATTATACTTTATAATGCTTTTGCTTTTGCCTCTTTTCTACCCTGATACTCAAGACACCTTTTAAAGTTTAAATTGACTTTAAGAACTACTTCATTCTCTATTCACTAAGTATGAGCACCTATCATTTTCACCCTGTATATGTGAGCAATGCAAAAATGAATAAAATGTATTTCCTGCCCTCAAATTATTGTTTGAACATATTAGAATCTCTTAATTTAATCTCTTGGGTTTATTACAGTTTTAAAATTTTTAGATTTTCTTCCCGCTTGTTTCCTTCGTCAAGAACACTCGTAAAAAAAAACAAAAAAACAAAAAAAGAACACTCGTAAAAGGGTCATTCAGAAACTTTGCTACTACTGTAATGATATAATTCCTTGTCAGTATTGATCCCTTAAAAGATCATTATACTAATGTTTTGTGGGTTTTAATAGAAATTTCTTTAGTATGTAACAGGAAATGCTCATTCAAATATGTGATTGCTTGTGAGCTACATAATACTTAGTTGAACTTTAAAGAACAGGGTCAAATGTCACTATCTTGGTGTCTGAAGCGAGTTGTCCACAATAGACAGAAATTACCAGTCCAAAGGACTTACATGTCAAGAGGGTTTACAGCGGTTGATTTTAGTCTTCTTTCTACATAATGTTGAAATTAATGCTATCACATGGTAAGCCTAGATGAACGATTTTGTTAGCTAGAAGAGGGATAATAATTTTGGAGTCTAAAAAACATTTTTATAGGGTGTTCTATTATTAGAATTTTTTCCCTTTCTGCCAGAAAGTGTTCATTTTAATTAATTATTAAATAGTAAAAGACCTGGGGCCCCTGGGTGGCGCAGTTGGTTGAGCGACTGCCTTCAGCTCAGGTCATGATCCCGGAGTCCCGGGCTCGAGTCCCACATCGGGCTCCCAGCTCCATGGGGAGTCCGCTTCTCACTCTGACCTGCTCTCTCTCACTCTCTCTCTTTCCTAATAAATAAATAAATAAATAAATAAATAGTAAAAGACCTGAAATAAAGCTAGTTAGTATGAATATGGTATTTTATATTGTTGATTATGCTCGCTGATTATAATGGCACTTAACGATTTAGGTTATGCATTTTGCGTTGATTACCAAAGACCTATTTCAATTGACATCTTTTGAAAACTTACATTTATATACTTTAGATTGTCCAACCAGTAGTTTATGAGATAAGAAGTTTCCGGTTTTATTTTCTTATTTACCAATGGAACAAAGACTCAGGAATGAATTATCACTAAACATGGGGATTTGGAGGAAGAATCTGAAAGCTAAAAATTGAACTTAGGATGGAGTGATCAAAAGTTAGGTAGCTGTTCTGCATTTAGTCATAATGGCATCTCTGGTCAATATTAATAGATTGTAACCTAAGTTGGCCAAAGTTTGTTAGTAATACAATTTTTGCAAGTTTAACTTTTAAGAGTTGTAAGCTTTTTTCTGATCATGTTTATCTGTTCATTTAGGATTGAAAGGAGGAGCAGGAGGCACTGATGGACAAGGAGGTACCTTCCGGTACACCTTTCATGGCGATCCTCATGCCACATTTGCAGCATTTTTTGGAGGTTCCAACCCCTTTGAAATTTTCTTTGGAAGACGGATGGCTGGTGGTAGAGAGACTGATGAAATGGAAGTAGATGGAGATCCTTTCAGTGCCTTTGGATTCAGCATGAACGGATATCCAAGAGACAGAAATTCTGTGGGGCCCTCCCGCATCAAACAAGATCCTCCGGTTATTCATGAACTTAGAGTATCACTTGAAGAGGTATATACTGGTTGTACCAAACGGATGAAAATTTCTCGAAAAAGATTAAATCCTGATGGAAGGAGTTATAGATCTGAGGACAAAATTCTCACCATCGAGATTAAAAAAGGGTGGAAAGAAGGCACCAAAATTACTTTTCCAAGGGAAGGAGATGAAACACCAACTAGTATCCCAGCAGACATTGTTTTTATCATTAAGGATAAAGATCACCCAAAATTTAAAAGAGATGGATCAAATATAATTTACACTGCTAAAATTAGTTTACGAGAGGTAAGTTAGTAGGACCTGGGATTCTGAAACCAAACAGAATTATGCATCCAATCTTATAGAATTTATCTAAATAATAGCTAATATTTACTAAATGTTTAGTACACATTATTTTATAAGTTCTCATAAAAAACCTCCAGAGATGGGGCGCCTGGGTGGCTCAGTCATTGGGTGTATGCCTTCGGCTCAGGTCATGATCTCAGGACCCTGGGATTAAGTCCCGCATCGTGCTCCCTGCTCAGGGGAAAGCCTGCTTCTCCCTCTCCCGTTCCCTCTGCTTGTATTCCCTCTCTCTCCGTCTCTATCTCTCTCTCTCTATCAAATAAATAAAATCTTTAAAAAAAAACCTTTCAGAGGTAGTACTACTATTATACCTCTTTTTATGGATAAGATTATATTTTCTAAGTTTAGTTACCTGTGCTAACAATTTAAATGCCAACTTGAAGTGCTAACCAGATTATGTACTAGGAAGCCTAATACTGGCTTTAAGCTACTCTATTTTTATACGTATGGTTTATGAGATATGCATTGTAATTGAAGTTCACGTATAAGATTTTTTCTAAAATTGTTAATTTGGAGTAGTAATTATGTTACAAAAATATTAATTTAAAATAATTTATAAGTGTACTGCTTTAATATATGAGTCCTTATTTGTTCTATTTTTAGACACTATTTTTCAAATTGGATTATAATCCTACAAATATGGCCATGTCAGTTCTCTGCTTAAAATGCTTAAATGATCCCACATACTATCTACCATAAAGTCCAGACGTTTAAGCTTAAAATGAAAGATCATTTTAAATCTGGTTTCTAGCCACAAATGTTTATGCATTTCCCTAGGTTTGCTCTATTATTATCTTACATACATTTATGTCATCGCCTGAGTTCTAATCTATGGAACACTGTTGTTCCTCACTCTGCCTCAAAACCTGCTACTGGTCCAATGTTTAGCTCAAGTATTCTGTACTCTCAGAAGCTAAGAGGGGTAAATAGGTGCCCTTTGTCTCACAAAAGATTTCTGCACCTCTATGCTAACATCATACTGTAGCATTCTTCGCCATTTGCTTCTGAGTTCCTTGTACATTCTGTGAGTTGGGGCCTGTATTCATGGTCCCTTAGTTCAACATCTAGAAGGAATGTGTGGCATATAGTAGCATTCAGTAAACATTTGTTGACTAAACCAAAAAGTATATTTCTCATCCTAATGTTTTTCCTTCCAAAGAAGTAGATAGTTGCTCTTACTCTATTCTTCTTACTCCTAAATTTCTCCCTCTTTTCTTGTCCAGTTCGATCCCTGCATCTTGAATGTTGTAATGACGACCTCGAACATTCCATTTCATTTCAAGACAATGTGGAAGACCTCTTTTACTTCTCTTTCCTTATCCTTTCCTTCCCCTTCTCCTTTCTGTCTTTTATATTATGTCTAATCATGCATATCCTGAAAGGATTTTTTAATAGGGAAAAAGTCTTATAATTGATTTTTTTTTGGAGGTTAAAATTCTACTTTATGGTTTCATCCTTCACACCAAGTTTTGTTGTTGTCGTTGTTGTTGAGTTTTTGAAGTTCTGAAGTTTGTTAATTTTTTTTGGTCTATTTCAGGCATTGTGTGGCTGCTCAGTTAATGTGCCAACAATGGATGGAAGAACCATACCTATGTCAATAAATGATATTGTGAAGCCTGGAATGAGGAGAAGAATTATTGGATATGGGCTGCCATTTCCAAAAAATCCTGACCAGCGTGGTGACCTTCTAATAGAATTTGACGTGTCCTTCCCAGATACTATATCCTCATCATCCAAAGAAGTACTTAGGAAACATCTTCCTGCCTCATAGAATGAAAAACTTTGTTACCCATATTTTGATAAGGCACTGAAAATATAAAAGGACTGGCAGTTTACTGATGTAGATGTGAATTCTGTATAAAGATGTGTAAATTATTTTGAGGATTCATTAAATTGCATGAATAGAGACGGGTCAAATAAATAGGCAAAAGGGATTTTTACAGTTAAGAGATAAAAAAAACAATCGTTCACTATACTTTATTTCATTTCTCCCAAATCAGAAATTTTTAGTATTTTGCTTACATGTAAAATTTGTTTTTGTGGAGTTAGTGGATATATTTCTAATAAAGTACTAGACTATCCAAGTACTTTATTTCTTTTATCTTTACATTGTCAGTATGATAGTTTCTCATTTACAATGGAAATTTAATTTCTTAACTCACCTACACATGTGATAGGTATTTCTCGAAAATAAAAACCCAAGTAATTTGGAAATGTGATTAACTAGATTTAAATCTCCAACTGAAATGCTGCTATAGGGCTGGGACCCATACAAGAATATCCTAATGCATAATGTTTTACCATTTTGATTTTTAAAGTATGCTGTAGCATTTCTTAATAACATGGTTGTAATGTTCTTAAGGCACATCTTTTCATCATAAAAAGTAAATTAATGGCAATTTATCTCCTGTGGAAATCCCAATTGCCTGAATTACTGATATTTTAGAAATAGGCTGTTTTTAAAATGCCGTATGTAATTTTATGCAAGTTGACTATATATCTTGGACTTAATAAATTATAGGCACATTTTCTTGTCCACTAGTTTAAAATAATTTGTTTAATAATAAATGTGTTTTTAGAGGAAATATTGTTACTTGGAATTAATTTTCCAATTATAAAATCTTCTATAACTTACTCATCATATGCTATATGTATCTTATGCAATTTCCCTAAAAAGAATAAACTACCACTATGGTGTTAAACCAAAATATGGGGAAAATAAACACTAACTGCTGCTTATGAATGACATTGCTACTACTTGTTATGCATATAAATATTTTACTTTTTCATATGTATAGATTGCATTTCTTGGGTGTTTTAATTTTTTAAATATATTTACGTTTAAAAAATTATTTTGTTTTCTTTTCTTTTTTAACCATAGTAAGAATGATGTCTTGAAACAAAGTTTTTGGTTCAAAAGTAGCTTTCAGGATGACTAATCTGTGTACAAAGTGTACTGGATCCTATCACCCTTTAGCAGAGTACGAGGATTCTTTCAGAGATAGAGTAAATAGGTTGTAATCACCACATACTTTATAGCCTTACTGCATTGTAACTGACATACCACAAAGCTTAGCTTTTTAAAAGTATATCATTAGTGGTTAGTATATTCACAGTTATATAACCACTAAGTCCAGAACATTTTCATCACCTGAAAAAGAAACTCCATATCCATTAGCACTCACTTCCTATTCTTCAGCGCCTGGTGAATACAAATCTACTTTCTGTCTCTACAGGTTGGTTTATTCTGGGCATCTAGTACAAATGGGATCAAAGAATATGTGGCTTTTTTTCACTTAGCTTCTTTCACTTAACATGATATTTTCAAGGTACATCCATGTTGTATCATGTATCAGTATTTTGTTATTTTTTATGGCCAAATAATATTCCATTCTATGGAGATAACCACATTTTACTTACACATTCATTAGCTGATGGGCATTTAGGTTATTTCCTCTTTTTGGCTATTGTGAATAATGTTGCTATGAACATTTTTGCACAAGTTTTTGTGAACATAACTTTTCAATTTTCTTGGGTATATATCTAGGAATAGAATTGTTAGGACTAAGCATATGCTTTAGTTGTAAATGGAACCTGGCTGGCTCAGCAGTAGAGCATGCAACTCTTGATCTTGGGGTTGTGAGTTTGAGCCCCATGCTGGGTATAGAGGTTACTTAAAAATAAATTAAAAAAAAAAAAGAAAATGTTGAAAATGCCAAGGAATTCAGCTAATCATACTTACTATTCCACCTAATTCACAAATAATCCCTTTATTATTTCAGCTAATCATACTTACTATTCCACCTAATTCACAAATAATCCCTTTATTATTTTGTTCTCAGGACAACAGTTTAAACTCCTTAGGGAGGGGCGCCTGGGTGGCTCAATTGGTTAAGCACCTGCCTTTGGCTAGGGTCATGATCTCAGGGTGCTGGGATGGAGCCCCATGTTGGGCTCCCTGCTCGGTGCAGAGCCTGCTTCTCGTCTCCCTGAGCTGCTCCCTCTGTTTGTGCTCTCTGCCAAATAAGTAAACAAAATCTTTAAAAAATAAGACTCCTTAGGGAAGTATAAATGTCACAAAAATTTTCTTACAGGTCTGAAGAGATAGAGCTGAAAAGCATCAGTCAAGAGTGGTGGATGTGATTTCTATACTAAACCCACTGTCATTTATTGCAATTTTTTTGATTAGACATTTTCTCCCAAATTAAATAAAGGATTTATAGATTAGGTAGATGGATAATCTTTGGGTTAAAAAGTATTTTTTAAAGTACAAAATTATTCTTCTAGTAGTAAAAAAACTAATTTTCATTGCTATATAGAAACAGTATGCCAGTATCTTTCTGGCCTTAAAGGATACTGATAATGCCTTAGCAAGTAGTTAGTACCCAATTTTTATTTGTTGAATATTGAATTAATGGAAAAGTAGAGTTTAAAGTTTTCTTATTTATGTATATTGTGAAAGTACTTTTGATTTTATTTACTTATTTAGTGCTTTCAATTTTTAAAAATGTTCTCTTTAAATTCAGCCACCTACTTGGATACTTGAAATAGTTTGGCAATACTGGAGATGGCAGTAAGCTAATTGATAGAGATGTTTATCTTTCCTACAAGAAAAACCAGATTCTTACGCTTTATAATTAGGATGTCTTTAGACAAGGTGTGAACTGTTGTGTTGTCACTGACCTACTGGTCTCAATTGTGTTATATAAAGGCACTTCACACATTTAGTTCATTTACTTCACTGCCTCTGAATGCATATGAGTTTGTGACACTTCATCTTTTATCTCATTACTCCTGCCTATTATTAGCCTTTCTTGGGGGAAAGGAATTGAAAATCCTTTTGCTTGTTTATTTTTAAGAAAAAAAATAGGAAAGAGCCAAGATGCCCTTCAACAGAGGAATGGATAAAGAAGATATGGTCCATATATATAATGGAATATTATGCCTCCATCAGAAAGGATGAGTTTTTGTATCAACACGGACGGGACTGGAAGAGATTATGCTGAGAGAAATAAGTCAAGCAGAGAGAGCCAATCATCATATGTTTCACTTAATTGGAGCATAAGGAAAAACATGGAGGACATTAGAAGAAGGAAAGGAAAAGTGAATTGGGGGAAATGAGAGGGGGAGATGAAGCATTAGAGACTGTGGACTCTGAGAAACAAACTGAGGGTTTTGGAAGGCTGAGGCCTGGGGGGTTGGGTGAGCCTGGTGGTGGGCATTAAGCAGGGCACATATTGCATGGAGCATAAACAATAAATCTTAGAGCACTGAAAAAAATAAAATTAAATTTAAAAAATTTTTAAAAGAATTTTAAAAAGGAAAAATAATTATGATGGATAAAATGAAATTAATATATGTGATTGGACTCGGTAAATTAGGCTTAGAAGTAATTATTCTCATATTTCAAGGACTAGTAACCTCACAGAGTTAAGGTTAAACATTACCCATAGTCTAATACAATGGTTATTCAGCAGTGTATAGTGTAGTATACTACTTATATACCTGGGTTTTATAGAGAATTATGGGTTTCCCACTTTATAGAGAATTATAGAAAGAAATGTGATTTGTTACTTTTAAATTATAGCTTAATCAATATTTATTTGAATAGACAACTCTAGAAGTTCTGTATTTCAAACTTTTTATCATTTCTTTTTTTCTGTGATTTTTTTAATTCGTAAAATTCATAAAAGTTTTAGAGCTGGGAAAATTTTAGACATCACATTTTCTAGATGAGGAAGTAAACCTAGAGATGCTAAAAAGCAAACTTGTAAGGGAATTCTGAGATACCTTGTTTCTTATTCTCAATGACAGTTCCTGCTAATATGTTATGATGTCCCTTGTTGTTAAATTTCCAAGACTAGGTCAGATTCTGTTAAAGTACATTTACCTACTTCTTTATGTAGCCAGTATAATTGAGCATATTTGAAATATTTTGAGTCATTTATGAGCATGTAGAATACAAACATATAATTTGATGGTGTTAACTAGAAAACTTGAATAATTATGAAAACTGCTATTTTTTTTAAGAAGGGAATTAAGAGCTCAGAATTGAAATGTATCCATTATTAACTTAAAAAACATATACCAAAAAAAATGTATGCCAAATAAACAAGTGTATGCCAAATGTTATTCTCAGAATACTTCAAGGCCACATCTAAACTTTTAGACAAATAATATAAATTAATGTTTCCAAGTAAAAAAGTTACTATCCAAAATATGTGGTATCATTGTAAAGAGAGAGAGGCGAGAGGTGTTGAGAGGAGGAAGAGGAAGGGAGGAAGAAAATAAAAATCCTGCAGATTTTATTAAGAAAAAAATTGTAATGAGTACAATGCATATGGAAGCTCTACAATCATTTGCAAATATAGTAATCTCCCTCAAACTAAAAATTAATTGGTACATCTCTATAGCTTTTAGAAATTTGGCTTGTATGAATGCAGTTCTTGAGCCATTCTTATAGAGAAAATTGTTTTCAATTTTTTTTTTCTTATTTTAAAATCTATGCCACACATGGGACTCGAACTCATGACCCCAAAATCAAGAGTCACATGTTCTATTGACTAAGCCAGCCAGGCTCCTGTCTTATAATTTTAAAAAGAGGAAACTGGAGGTTGGATAAAGAAAAGGAGAGTAAAGTAAATGGCAGAAGAAAGTAAGAAGTTTTGGATACAGTCTGAAACATGAGAAATAAAACCAGAGGCAAAGAACTCCTTTCCTGTTTCTGTTAAAGGGATGGCACTGAGATGAATATGAAAAATCTGGACAGGAAGTAGTAATAAGTTACAGTAGGTTCTGTATTAGAGAAGAGCTTGAGAAATATTTACATGTTTTAATTTAAAATTTAGATATTTTATTTATTTTTTGATGAAAAGTTTTTTAAAGATTATTTGAGAGAGAGAGAGAGCACGAGCAGTGGGGAGGAGCAGGGGGAGAGGGAGAAACAGACTCTCCGCTGAACATAGAGCCCAATTCTGGGCTTGATCCCAGGACCTCAGATCATGACCTAACCCGAAGGCAGACACCTAACCGACTGAGCCACCCAGGTAACCCCTAAAAGTTATGCAATATTTTAAATCAACTATATATTTTGCATCTCTAGGACTGGTATGGAGGGGTTTGAGAAATGAGATTAACTGAGAATCATAAGATCTGAAAAGTATTAAATATTTAGAATGAGGTTAGGCTTCTTTTCTTAAATGTCTTCTTACTGTGCCTAGTAGATCTAACAGAGCAAAAACAAATTTGAAGTGGGAGTGGGAGATCCTGAAAGGTTTCTAGTGAGTGATGAATGATAAACCATATATTTATTACTCATTAAATAATAGGTTATTATCTGGTTTTCATTATTTTATTCATTTTAAAAAAGATTTTGTTTGAGAGAGAGAGAGAGCATAATTGGGGGGAGGGGCAGAGAGAATGGAAGAGGGAGAAGCAGACTTCCCACTGAGCATAGAGCCCAATGCAGGGCTTGATCCCAGGACCCCGAGATCATGACTTGAGCCGAAGTCAGATGCTCAACTCACTGAGCTACCCAGATGCCCCTCTCCTTATTTAATACAATCTTAATTTTAGTGAACCTAAAAACTAACTTCTTAGGGTTACACCTAAAACTATTTTTTTTCCCACTACAACTTAAATTCCTTAGCTAATCCTTTGTCTGCCACAATGTTTTCAGAAATAACCCTCTCAGATGGGAAATTATATTGTACTATGGTTTTTATAAATTACACTCCCTTACTTATTAAAGCAATCATGAAAGTGGGCACAGCCAACTTCAGAGGATTAATTACACAATAGGAATAGTTTTAAGGGCAACTGGGTGGCTCAGTCCTTAAGTCCTTAAGTGTATGACTTTTGATCTCAGTGTACGTCTTGATCTCAAGGTTGTGAGTTTGAGCCCTGGGTTGGGGTTACTGGAAAAAAAAAAAAAAAGAATAGTTACACATTTTATTCCCCTTTCCCATATATTTGATGTATAAATTTTGGAGGAGATTTTTTAAAGTTAAAATTGGAACCCTGAGCTGATAATGGGGCTTTAGTATTATTTAAAAATTAATTGCTGAGTTCTATAGGTTTATTCTCATGAAGTTTAAAAAGGGTATATACATGATGACCAAGTGGGATTTATTCTAGGTGTGCAAGCCTGGTTTAGTATTTATAATTTCTCTAAAACATCCTTGTTCTCACCTCCTTTGTACTGTTGTTGGCAAATAGTATGTTATAGTCACAAGAACACATTCAATATACCTTGTTTTATACAGTTTTTAAATCACTTAGGAAGAAATATGCCTTTATACTGTCTTTTATAATTACATAATTACCTTTACAGTGCTCTTTGTTTCTTCATGTGGATTTGAATTTACTGACCTGGGCTCCTTGCTTTCAGCCTGAAGAATTTTTGACAGTATTTATTGTAAGGTGGGTTTACTATCAACAAATTCATTTGGATTTTGTTTATCTAGGAATAACTTTATTTTGCTTTCATTTTTGAAAGATAGCCTTGCTAGATACAGGATTCTTGGTTGACAGATTTTACTCTTTGAGCACTTTGAATATGTTATTCTGCTGTCTCTGGCCTCATTATTTCTGGTTATAGGTCAGCCAATCTTATTGGGGTTCCTTTGTAAAAAATGAGTCATTTATCTCTTGCTTTTAAGATTAGCATCTTGTCTTTGGCTTTTAGCATTTTTATTCTGATGTCTGTGGATCTCTGTGCTTATTCTATATTGAGTTTGTTGATATTTAGATTAATGTTTTTCATTAAATTTGGGAAGTTTCCAGCCATTATTTCTTCAAATATATTTTTTGCTCTTTTCTTTCTCTCTTCTCCTTCTGGTACTCCAGTTTTCCATATTATTGGAGTTCCACTTAATGCTTAATGGTGTTCCACCATTCTCTGAGACCATTCATTTTTCTCTCTCAATTCTTTGGATTACATAATCTCATCAGTCTATCTTCTAAAGTTTGCTAATTCATTTTTCTGCCAGTTCAAATCTGTTGAGCCTCTCTAGTAAATTTATCATTTCATTTATTTCCATTTGGTTCTTTTCTGTAATTTCTCTTTATTGATACTCTTCATTTGATGAGACATTCTCATCACATTTTCCCTTAGTTAATCATGGTTTTCTTTCTTTGTTGTTGTTGTTGTTTTTAAGATTTTATTTATTTACTCGACGGATAGAGAGATACATCACAAGTAGGCAGAGTGGCAGGCAGACGGAAAGGGGGAAGCAGGCTCGTTGCTGAGCAGAGAGCTCTATGCTGTGATGCTGCAGGGCTTGATCCCAGGACCCTGAGATCATGACCTGAGCCGAAGGCAGAGGCTTTAACCCACTGAGCCACCCAGGTGCCCCTGTTGTTGTTGTTAAAACATATTTACAATGTCTTCTTCTAAGTTTTGTCTGTTTAATCCCGTATCTGTTTTCTTCAGAGACAGTTTCTTTTGCCTTCTTTTTTTCCTGATGTATAGGTCATACTTTCCATTTCTTTGCTTGTGATTTTTGTTGTTGTTGTTGTTGTTGGCTACTAGGTATTTTATTTTATTTTTTTAAGATTTTATTTATTTATTTGACACAGAGAGATCACAAGTACGCAGAGAGGCAGGCAGGGGGATGGGGAAGCAGGCTCCCTGCCGAGCAGAGAGCCCAATGTGGGGCTCGATCTCAGGACCCTGAGATCATGACCTGAGCCAAAGGCAGAGGCTTTAACCCACTGAGCCACCTAGGCACCCTGGGTATTTTAGATAATATAGAAACACTGGGTACTAGTTCCCACCCTCCTCTAGGACTTGTTATTTACTTGTTTCGTGACTGAATTATTTTAATAAAGTCTATTTCCCCCATAAAGTGAAGCCTCTGATGTTATTCTTCAGAGGATGCAGGGTTGGGTATGCTCATAGTCACCCTGGGATAACAGTGTTTTTGGCAAGGTTGTCTCTCACTGACCACACCCAGCTGTTAAACTACACTAATTGCTGACTGATATTCTATTGTTTTCAACAATGCCTTTGGGTCATAAATTGCTGAGCAAACTGATTAAATCAAAGTAGGACTCCTTCGAAGGGATAGTTCTGAAATTTCGTTTCAGATGTGTTCTGACCCCTTGGAAGGCTCCTCCCATTTGTCTCTTTCCTCTTATCTCTCTGGCAAACCTGTGGTGGGGTTAGGGAAGGGGTAAGAACAATGATGTTTTTTGGGGGCGGGTGACATCCCTGCTTTAGAAACTGAACACTGGGATGAGGGTCAGTTTGGGAGTAGACTCACAATTTTTTAGCTTGTTTTTCCCAGCATGGAAACCCTGCCCCTTGAGCCAGTTTAAGGGCACTGAGAGCTCCAATATTTTTAGCAGAACTGTCCCCAAGTCAGATCCTCTGTCCCAAGAAGAGGGGCATGGTGGTGGAAGAAGGGAGTCCCTCAACTCTCCTTCACATTCACCACAATTTAGCCTAGCAACAGGTAGTTAGGGCAGGATGAGAAATGATGAGGTCCTGCCCTTCCCAGGAAGATAATCCTTTGAGTAGATTATAAATCTTCAGATTGGAGAAACAGGGATATTCCTGGCTATGGCATTCTCTAGTGGAGTTTCCATCTCACTGAGCTAGGAAGAAGGATAGAGTGGGTCTTGGCCAAACACCACAGATTCTCATTATTCCTATCAGATTTTAATAGATTTTATTGAATAAATGTTTCTTCATTTGTTGTATGCCTTTAGAACCATTTCCAGAGACCTTAAATAGATGTTTAAATTTTTTTTTTATCAGTTTCACTGGGGAGTAGGTCTACATAACTTCTCATGCTATCTCATAGTTGGGCTTCACAGTTTAAACCTTGACAGATTAAAAAACATTGTTTCTTGAAAGGGTGATAGGTATGTTGCTTCTAATATTTTTAGTTGTTCATATTTGGGCAATTATCAAAATGCCTAAACTACTGTTGATGTGTTTTAACAAATGACTTTGAAGAAAGAGGATCAATGTATCTTCATTCTTTTTTTTATAGGTAATGTTTTTGCTTCCTTCTGAAGTATAAAGTACATAATAATATAGTACTAGAGGGTGGCCTATTTAAAATATGATCCACTTAAGAAAGCAAGTGAGGTTGGAAAAAATACTACTAGGCATCAGTTTATACCAATAACTAACATTTGTGACCTTGGTCAGGTTGTTTAACCTCTCTGCCTTAGCTTTTTCTTATTGATAAAATTAAAAGTTTAAGGGGCACCTGGGTAGCTCAGTTGGTTAAGTATCTGCCTTCAGCTCAGGTTATAATCCCAGGGTCCTGGGATCGAGCCCCACATTGAGCCCCACGTTGGGCTCCCTGCTCAGCAGGGAGCCTGCTTCTCTCCTTCTCCCTCTGCTTCTCCCCACTTTATGCTCTTCCCTCTCTCTCTCAAATAAATAAATAAAATCTTTTCAAAAAAAAGTTTAATAAGATGATCTCAAGGGGTACCTTGCTGACTCAGTTGGTAGAGCATGTAATTCTTGATCTTAGGGTCATGAGTTCAAGCCCCATGTTGAGCATGGATCCTGTTTAAAATTAAAAAAATAAATAAATAAAATAATAAGATGCTCTCTAAGTCTTAGGTAACTCGAAAATATTGTATTCCTAACAGGGAATATTAAAGAATGATGACTTCTAAATTTTATCTTAAAATTGCTTATTTATGGAGGGCACTTGATATAATGAGCCCTGGGTATTATAGGGACCTGATGAATTACTAAATTCTACACCTGAAACTAATAAAAAAAATCGCTCATTTATTTACCTTACAGGGAGTCAAATTTTCAAAATAAGGGTTATTTTTTCTTTAATTTTTTTACACTATGATGTATCTATAGAAAAGAGACTGGAAGAAAACAAACCAAAACATTTAAAAGTGATGATCTCAAGATGGTAGGATTAAGGGTGACTATTGCTTTCATCTTCATTTTCAAATTTAAAGCATTTTCTCCAAGGAGCACATGCTGTATTTATGGCCATAAAGTTGTTTTACAGTGACCACTGTTTAAAGTATTGTATTAATTGTAATTTTGACGACTATTTTTAGGTGACAATGACACTAGATGAGGTCTATCCTCCTGTAGATGAAACTGCCTTAAGTGTTAGTTCACTAGATTCTAGTTTGTTTGTTTTTAACTCATGGGCCAGAAGTTTATTGGTATCACTGACAACTTTAGAAAGTCCTGCATCTAGGGTGCCTGGGTGGCTCAGTTGGTTAAGCAACTGCCTTCCGCTCAGGTCGTGATCCCGGAGTCCTGGGATTGAGTCCCACATCAGGCTCCCAGCTCCACAGGGAGTCTGCTTCTCCATTTGACCTTCTCCCCTCTCATGCTCTCTCTCACTGTCTCTATCTCAAATAAATAAAAAATCTTAAAAAAAAAAAAAAAAAGAAAGTCCTGCATGTTTCCTAAAAGAATAAAGTACTGGTACTAATCTTAGTACTATTACTAATAATATTGTTAGAGTGGAAAAAAATGATGTATGCCTTTTATAGTTATAACAAATCACAGTATATGATGAAGGGAATTTAACTTAGGTAATATTATTTCATCATGCTTTGAAACAAAATATAGGATTAATATGGTTTTAAAAAATTGATACAGGGAAAAAATTAGAAAATTAGTTTGCCCATCTCTTGATTATTCTTCACTTAATCCTATTTTTTCCTCAAAATTGTTACTAGGAATAATAATCATAGAAGTTTAGAAACTTTAAAATATCTATTAAAAAGCTTGTTAGAATTCATTTCCAAATATATTTACATTATAACAGTTTAAAAAGCTAATAAACCACAAAAATTTCATAAACAAGTAAAACTATTCTAATTCAAAGGAAATAAAAATTCTCAGATATTAGGCTATTTTCTAGAACTATGTAATATATAGTATTGTTTTGTTTTTTACTCTTTGCCAACAAGAATACATGCTTACATTTGTGGATGAATGTTTATGTATATCATTTTGAACTATATGAAGTTATATTCAATTTTTTTGATCTATAAAAACAGCAATATAAAATTTTTTTTTAAAGATTTTATTTATTTATTTGAGAGAGAGAGTAAGAGAGAGTGAGAGCATGAGAGGGGAGAAATCAGAGGGAGAAGCAGACTCCCTGTGGAGCTGGGAGCCTGATGTGGGACTTGATCCTGGGACTCTGGGATCATGACCTGAGCCGAAGGCAGTTGCTTAACCAACTGAGCCACCCAGGCACCCTAGCAGTATAAAATTAGCTGACTTTTGACTTATGAAAATAATTTCATATACATATACAGAGTTTTGTAAAACATCACCTATCCTTCCTAGATGGAATGATCCAGATATTTTCTATTTTACTCTAGTTCATTAAATTTTTTTCTGATTGTATCCCACTACATTTATTTCATGATTTACATTTTACAGTTTGAAAAACACTTGTAGATATTCTGATAAGGATATAAATGTAGTGATTGCCAAAATCTAGACTTGTCAGATTGTTTAAATTCACTTATTTTAATTTAATTCATTTTTTAAAAATTTTTATTTTTTTTTTTAATTTTATTTATTTATTTGAGAGACAGAGAAAGTGAGAGAGAGCATGAGAGGATAGAAGGTTAGAGGAAGAAGCGGACTCCCCGTGGAGCTGGGAGCCCGATGTGGGACTCGATACCGGAACTCAAGGATCATGACCTGAGCCAAAGGCAGTTGCTCAACCAACTGAGCCACCCAGGCACCCCTAAAATTTTTTATTTTTATAAGTAGGCTCCCCACCCAATGTGGAGCTCAAATTCATAACCCTGAGATCAAGAGTCACACGTTCTACTGACTGAGCCAGCCAGGCACCCTTTTTTATTATATCCACTTTTAGACTACTGACTGGAACTTTTTCACTCATTATGTGTTTGTTGAAACAGTAGTAAATGTTGTTTTTTCTTGGTCATGAGACAAATTCTTTTTTTTTTTTAAAAGATTTTATTTATTTATTTGACAGAGAGAGATCACAAGTACTGGAAGAGGCAGGCAGAGGGAGAGGGGGAAGCAGGCTCCCCGCTGAGCAGAGAGCCAGCCCTCCCCCTGCGGGGCTTGATCCCAAGACCCTGAGATCTTGACCTGAGCTGAAGGCAGAGGCTTTAACCCACTGAGCCACCAGGTGCCCCAGTCATGAGACAAATTCTAATAAAAAACAACTATGTCCATTAATTTGTAGATGGAGTTCACGCCTTTCCCTCCCCCAGAACTTAAGGTAATTATACATATAGCAGTGTAAATTTCTATTAAATTTACCATACTAAAGGCCCATATCAGCTATGACAACATTCAGACTTCCTTCAAATTCTGTTTATTCATTATTTTAATAATACATTTTATTAGTTGGTAATATTTAAAATAATAAATCTACAAACCAATGACCTTTTAGAGAGATAGGTATTTTAGTAGGAAACAGAAATGTCTTAATTTTCTCATTCAATTTATTTAGAATACTGGTTCAGAATAGATTTGAGTGAGCTTAATTCTGATGTGTTGCTTTAGTCTGGTAGAAGGGAAGTTAAATGCACACTTTTTACTTAAAAAACTTTTTTAATTTGCTTTAAACTTTAAAAGTGATTTAAAATTGGCTTTTAAAAACTTCCATTCTCTTTGCCAGCATCACAACCATTTCGGGACTATATAGGAGAAAATCAAATACCATCAAGAATGTCCAATTGAATTCTATTTTCACATTTCTTAATTTTATGGTAATCATCGGTGACCACAAAAATAACGTAGGGAAATGTTTCCCAAGTTGTCGTATTCAGTGGTTTTCATTTGCAAGCATTAAATGTAATCTTGATGTTTGAGGAGGTTGTACACAGGTTTTACTTGTAGGCTGTTGTCTTCATAGACCTTTGGGTAAGTATCCTCTTTATTACTGCTATTTCAGTTCAGGGTGTGCTTCTGGGATATAAATAAATGGGGCACATACATATATCTCTAAAGCAGCAGCCAAGAAATTGTCTAATAACTGTTCTTAAGAAATATTAGAAAGTTAGATAAATAATTTGTATTAAGTAGTGTGTATGTGTATAATTTCCAAAGTCATGAAAATGTATTTTCAGAAAAACTAAAATCTTCTTTTCTCCAGAAAAAACACAAGAGTACTTACTAGCTGACTGAGTGTATTTGGAAGATATTTACGTTGTTAGGTAAATCATACATAGTGCATTAGCCAGGGTTCTCCAGAGAAACAGAACCAATATGATAGATAGATAGACAGACAGATAGAGAGATAGACAGATTTATTAAACTGAAGAACCAGGAAAGCCAGTGATATAATTCAGCCCGAGCCCAAAGGCCTTCTCGAGAAAGACAGGGTTGCTGGTATAAGACCTGGAGTCTGAAGGCTCTAGAAGCAAGAATTCTGATGTCCCCGTGGGCAGGAAAAGATGGACATCACAGTTTAAAGAGAAAGCAATTTGCCCTTCCTTTGCCTTTTGTTCCCTTGTTGCCCTCAACAGATTGGATGATGCCCACCCACACTGGTGAGGGCAGATCTCTTTATTTAGCTGACTGAATCAAATGTTAATCTCTTCCAGAAACTCCTTCACAGACACACCCAGAAAAAATGTTTTACTAGCTATGTTGGCATCCCTTAGGCCAGTCAAGCTGCTGACACAAAATTAACTATCCCACGTAGTGAGCACTTAAATTATATGTTATTATTGTGCAGAAGAATGCTTCTCGTTTCCCACTCAGAACACACAAGGAAATCATAATTGTTTCATTTATTAAATATATTACCTCATTTAAAGAAACAACCTATGTGGCTCAATAGTAAATATTAGCTATTATTATTATTATTTTTTAAAGATTTTATTTATTTCAGAGAGAGAGAGAGAGTGAGAGAGAGAGCATGAGAGGGAAGAAGGTCAGAGGGAGAAGCAGACTCCCCTGTGGAGCTGGGAGCCTGATGCGGGACTCGATTCCGGGACTCCGGGATCATGACCTGAGCCGAAGGCAGTTGCTTAACCAACTGAGCCACCCAGGCGCCCCAATATTATTATTATTATTATTATTATTAATCATAACATCTTTTATTTGAAAGTGGATTTAGAATCCTCATTTCAGGCCTTAGTGCCAGTATTTATTCATTCAATATTAAACATTTAAGAGCAAACTAGGGATGCCTGGGTGACTCAGTCGCTTAAGTGACTGCCTTTGGCTTGTGTCATGATTCCAGGGTCCTGGGATCGAGTCTCGCATCGGGTTCCTTGCTCAGCAAGGAGCCTGATTCTCCCTCTTCCCCTGCCCTTGCTCATGTGTGCGTGCTCTCTCCCTTTCTCTCTCCCTCTCTGTCAAATAAATAAATAAGTAAATAAAATCTAAAAAAAAAAAAAAGAGAGCGAACTATATGCCAGGCATTAAATTCATGGGGATTTGAGAGTTTCTACTTCCTGGCCAGGACAGTAAAGCAGCAAGAACTCTCTGACAATCAACCTTAGAGAAAATATAAAGCTAATTGGAAACAGGAGGAACTGTAGGGAGATTTAGTCTGTGCTGAACATATTCATTTGTCAGGGTTAACAGATGGGTGAGACAATGGTGAGAGGATTTGTTGGAGGAAAGCTTCTCAAGTCTGCTCTTGTCTTTTTCCGACACTACACTGTAATAGACATTACCTGCAGCTTTACACCCAAAATTGGAGGCAACAGCCCGGGCTGCAGATGCCGGTAACTGCAGAGTGTTACCAGGGCAATGCAAAGCCTTGGTGTCAAGAGGTGTTGATGAAAACAAATGTAGGTGGACTGGTAGTCCTGGGATGTCCATTGCCCTTTCTCCTTCCCTTCAAAGCCCCTGGGCTGGTGAACTACTTCTCCCAATGTGCTTCTTACTAAGGATTTAAAGGTAAAATTCTGACAAAGGAGTTGCCCAGTGGATAAGCAGCACTTATCAGAATGATCAACAGTAGTTAGGCAGTGCCTGGGGTCTTGTGCCTTTAGGTTCTTCCCAATTCCATAAACTCATTCAACTAGGGCCCCAGTTGGAGGCCCTTTGTCAATTTATGTTATCAGCTAGAGTAACTCCGGGAATGTGGCCAAAGTAAATAGATACCAATTTTCTTTCCATTCAAAGTGGACAATCAAGCAAACTGTCCAGAGTTCTTCACACTGGGGGGATTTCCCTTCACCATGTCTTTCAGGGCCATCCTGAGTAGGCTGTAATGCAGTAGCTTTCCATTTCTGGCTGGTGCCAGCATATGGTGCAGATCCAGACCTGTGTGTTTTCCTTCTTTATAACTAGTCTTCACTTGGCCCCAGTTTTGCCATGTCATTTATACGTAATGGAATGCATCATTCTATTAATTCCCTTAATAATGGGGTACATGTTTCAACTTTATGACTTGGTTGACCAAGTAACACTCAGTGCATGAGGAGTAGCTCAGGTTGCATAATCACTTGGTATCCCACAATTAGGTGACAAGTCTCTACCAGCATCTGTCAGTAAGCCAGGAGATGCTTTTCAAAGAGAGAATGGTTGCTGGCAAAAAAGGCCATGCCTGTACTCCAAATCCGAGGGGTTTGCCTATGATTCTTCTATTGGGATTTATCAGAGGCTCCATCAATCTATATCTGCTACAATATTCCATATACCCTTGAGCTGAATTTTGAAAAGGTGGCTAACAGGCTGCCATGTTGGGAAAGAGCTTTCTAAGAGTACCACGAGCAAAGGCAGTAGTATTTAGGAAGCTGCCAGTGTTCTAACAGGGCTAAAATACAGGTTTTTATTTGGGAGAGGCAGGGGAATAGGTAGGGAACTGGCACTAGATGTATGCTATCCTAGGGTACTTGTATTTTATCCTACAAGCCAGTGGTTCACCTGGAGAGCTTATTAAAACATGGATGGTAGTTTGGGGATGGGACCTGAGAATCTGCATTTATAAAAAGTTCCTGGGTGATGCTGATAGTCCTGGTCTGGAGACCACACTTTGAGAACTACTACTAGCAACAGAAAAGAAATAAAAGTTTTAAATAGGAAAGTAACACAACTAGATTTAAGTTTGCTAAGATCATTCATAGGTAGAGGTATGGCAGATGGATAAGAAAGATATAGCACAGGAGAAATGAGATCATTTGGAAGATAAAAGTGATTGTGTTAAGGGGCACCTGGGTGACTCAGGGGGTTAAAGCCTCTGCCTTTAGCTCAGGTCATGATCTCTGGGTCCTGGGATTTAGCCCTGCACTGGGCTTTCTGCTCGCAGGGAACCTGCATCCCCCTCTCTCTGCCTGCCACTCTGCCTACTTGTGATCCCTCTCTTTGTCAAATAAATAAACAAAATCTTTTTTTTTAAAAAATATTTTATTTATTTGACAGAGAGAGAGATTACAAGTAGGCAGAGAGGCAGGCAGAGAGAACCACGCAGGCACCCCAATAAATAAAATCTTAAAAAAAATGATTGTGTTAAGAGATTACAGGGATAGGGAGGGCACTTGGGTGGTTCAGTCGGTTGGGCATCTTCCTTCGGCTCAGGTCATGATCCCGGTGTCCTGGGATCAAGTCCCGCATCCGGCTTTCTGCTCAGTGGGGATCCTGCTTCTTCCTCTCTCTGCCTGCCACTCTGCCTACTTGTGATCTCTCTCTTTTTCTCTCTTTCTGTCAAATAAATAAGATCTTTAAAAAAAAAGAGAGAGATTATGAGGACTTGAATTAAAGTTAGCAATAGAAATGGGAAGGAAGGAGAAAATAGTTTCAAAAAATATTTAGTCTTTTTTAAAATGCCAGATACTGTGCCTAAACAATTTACCTTGAATTTTTATGGTACCTTGGATCTTTTCAAAGCATTTGAGATCCTGGCAGAGAAGAAAGTGCTATAATGACAAAAGATGGAATAAACTTTCTTTGGGGGAATATATTTAATTTCCAGAAAAGAAATGTCTGTTATGAACTTGAAACATATCAGCAAAACTGAATCATCTTTTATTTTAATAACCACAAGGATGGTAAATTTTTCAATTTTCTACTTAAGTTTTATCCATTTTCTATCTGAAGTTTCTGTCCATTTGCACCTTTTAAATGATACAGACTGATAAAAAGTTCAAGCAGTCCCATAGTTTTATATTGAATCATAGAATTATATCACCTTTTTAAAAAAGAATTATATTACTTTTATACTTAAAGGAACCTTAGATGGTTCCATCCAACTAGCAGTTCTGTTTAAAACAAATAAACAAACAAACAAACAAACAAAAAAAGGAACCAGAGAGGAAACTGGTGTCCAGAGCCATTAAATGACGTGCCCACAAGCTAATTAGTGGTAGAGCTTAGACTAGGTTGCCTCACTGCTGGTCTGGTGTTCTGTATTAACCACATTATTGGTTATTATCAGTTGCTCACAAAATAAAATTCAAACTTCTTCCTGGTATTCAAGACCATATATAATCTGGTATCAACCTGTTTTTTCAATTTTATATGTTGAAACTCTAACCCTAGCGACGAATTTGTAAGAGAAGTCATTCACATCTGCTTGTATTTGGCCTCTGTAGGAAGAAAAGCTCCCCAGTTTTTCTCCTTGTATGTTCCTTATATTATTCTAATTTCATCTTCTGTCAAAAGCAAGCTCTACCTCAGATGTGAGAGATTCCTGATGTCTCTGATCAGAACCAATCTTCTCCTCATTTTGCTTTTTTCCTTGTAGAATGTATTATATTCCATTTTGTATAATTAACAATTATGTTAATCTTCCTCACTAGAGTGGGTCTTCTTGGAAATTGACTTTTCTTCCCCAGCCCTTAGGTCAGGCCTAATGCAAAACAATTTTTCAATAAATGTTGGATGGAATTTATGCTGAATAATTTAAATAGTAGACATTCTGTAAAATTTATTTAGTAATTTTATTTAAGATAGATGTCCAAGAAGGCACATAATGCAAAATGTTTTTAAACAGAAGAAATTATGTTCATTTCTTCTAGAAGTAATTTGGAAGAAGTAAACTATTTTTAAAAATAATATTTAAGTAAGCTCTATACCCAACCAACGTGGGGTTTGAACTCACAACCCCAAGAGTCACATGCTCTTCTAACTGAGCCAGCCAGGTACTCCAGAAGTAGACTATTTTGAATTAAATATTAAATACAATGTATCACAAAGATAGATTACTTTCTCATATAGTTTATTTATTTATTTTTAAAGGTTTTATTTATTTATTTGATGGAGAGAGAGAGAGAGAGCAAGCATGACTAGGGGAGCAGTAGGCAGAGGGAGAAGCAGGCTCCCTGCTGAGCAAGGAGCCCGATGTGGGGCTCGATCCCAGTACCCTGGGATCATGACCTGAGCCGAAGGCAGATACTCAATGACTGAGTCACCCAGGCACCCCTCTGATATAGTTTATAACGTAAAATACTCATTTGCTAAGTAAATGTAATTCAGGATTTGATTTAGTGAGCAGATAAAAATGTGATCAGCAAATGTGAATTTCCTATTACATTCTAAAATGACTTAATTGGAAGTGTTTTTAATATTTATCTTATAACATATTCACAATTTAAAGCAACTTTTCTTAATCAAAAATATTTGGAATAAAATGTTCTGATTATTTTTTTAAAGATTTTATTTATTCATTTGATACACAGAGAGAGAGCACAAGCAGGCAGAGAAGCAGGCGGGGAGAGAGAGGAGGAAGCAGGCTCCCCGCTGAGCAGAGAGCCCGATGTGGGGCTCGATCCCAGGACTCTGAGATCATGACCTGAGCCGAAGGCAGCAGCTTAACCAACTGAGCCACCCAGGCGCCCCTGATTATTTTGAATAATTAAAATATACCATGTTCAGGTAGCTTATTTTCAAAGTCTGAGTGCAATGAACTACACCATATAAAAATTGTTATCAAACACAGAACACATACCTGATTCAGAAGATACTACAGGATCTTATCGTATGTCATTCATTTTCATTAAGAATATCTATTATGTTATAATAACTAATATTTCTTAATTATTTCCTATGTGCTGAGTACCATGCCACTTCATCTACAGATGTTATTTCATGTAACACTCTTATTTACCATAAGAAATAAATATCTTTAAGCATGAAAAAGTAGCCAAGAAGAGATGAAAATATTTGCCTCAGATCATTGTTGACTACTATTATATAATAGTGTGATGATTTCCATCAGTTCTCTTAATGCAAAACTCGTGCACTTAACTGGTATCCTGAACAGCTTCCCTCATTTATAACAGCTGTGGAAAGTATAGGCCATCATACCATCTCTGTAGAACATTCCCTTATGGCTGATTTTGTCCTTTTTAAAAACATATAAACTCTCACCATTTTTATTTGTTTATTTGACTTTTGAAAGGAAAGTGGAAAGCAGGATGCCCACTTAAAAATTCCTTTCAGGGCACCTGGGTGGCTCAGTTGTTGAGCAACTGCCTTCGGCTCAGGTCATGATCCTGGAGTCCCTGGATCGAGTCCCGCGTCGGGCTCCCTCCTCAGTGGGGAGTCTGCTTCTCCATCTGACCTCTTCCTCTCTCTCATTCTGTCTCTCTCAAATAAATAAATAAAAAAATCTTTTAAAAAAAAAAATTCCTTTCAGATTTTCAGGTTATATCTATGCCATGCTAATCAACATTCTCAGCATTCTGCATGGCAGATACAAACTTTAGCCCTGTCTCTATTTTTTTTTTTAATATTTTATTTATTTGACAGAGAGAGAGAGAGAGAGAGATCACAGGTAGGCAGAGAGGCAGGCAGAGAGGGGGAAGCAGGCTCCCTGCTGAGCAGAGAGCCTGATGTGGGGCTCAATCCCAGGACCCTGAGATCATGACCTGAGCCGAAGGCAGAAGCTTTAACCCACTGAGCACCCAGGCACCCCGAGCCCTGTCTCTATTAAAAATTATAGCAAAACCTGAATTATGTTACCTTAAATGACTGAGGTTATAATGATTAGTTTACAGATCAAATTCTTAATTTAAAAAACTTTTTGGGTAAATTCAGTATTCTAATTTTAACGAACAAATGCAGCAAAATATTTGGATAATATTTACTAGTACAATTTTTCCAAAAAAACCAAGGAACAAAATGAAAAATGCTTGGCCATGTTTGAGAAACTATCGCTTCCATGCATAAGTTTAAAAATGGAACAGTTGGAGACAATTATTTCATCACCAGCTAATGACTCTCAGGTGCTGATAATCTTTCACATTTTCTGCCAGCGAATGGATTGTAGGGTTCATATTTTTGATATGTAATATAATTATTCCAGAATTTCTACTCTTCAGGTGAGATATTTTTCCTTAGTGAAATTATACCTTTTTGTCTTTATTATCTCTTGACCTTAAAACTACTGTAATAATTATTTTCAAAAGATTATTTAGGTTATCGTTTTTACTGAAAGTATGCTTTACTCTATGTACTCTTTTGGATTCTGTATGAAGGAAATTATTTGCCTGACTCTGAAAGAGTCATCAAAGGCTTGTATGTCAACTAATTACTCCTACTATTTTCAGTTTTGTATACAGATCTTAAATGAGTAAAATATATGACTTTTGTATGTGGCTGCTAAGTTCCATGCAGCTTTTACATATGTATGCTATAGAATTTGTTAAATTAGCTTACCGTTCACATCTGTTCTTGCTTTTTCACTGTTTTATTTACTATAACCTTGGTGATGCAGCGTAATTTGGACTCCATGCCCGAGGGCTTCTTCCAAGTATGCCTGGATGAGATAATGTATGTAAAATACCGAGCTACCAAGTGCAGAAACATTCTTGTTCATCATTTTACTCGTGTAAGGAAACCTTAGTGAAAAATAGTAAAAGTTGATAAACGGAGACCTCCAAAGAATTATGTTTGATCATGTATAGGAAATATGACCCTACTGAAAGAATTTGTAATCAAGTACCTACCTAGAATGGCCTTATCCTTCTCTACACTCCTTTCTGTAGCCCAGCTCCTCCAAGAAGTAATGTCTACTGTCATCTACTCATATAATATGCTCTGCAGATTACCTTTATGAGAATTACCTGGGGGTGGATTTGAGAAAATGTGGATCGTTGGAGTCCAACCCAGATGAATCAGAATATTTTAGGATGGGGTCTGGACATCTGCATTTTAAATAACTCTCTCCTCCTTCACTCCTAACTCATATGCACACTAAGTACCCACTGTAGTTAGTCCTACTGATATCCTTGAAGCCCCTTTAAGGGTATGAACTTCTTCCCCTGAATCCTTGAGGCATTTGTCTTTCATAAAATCATGAAGAGCACTACTTTCCTTCCCATTGTTTTGCAGTGACTCTGAGAGAAATGAAATATATGTCTATCTGAACTCTTAAGTCTTATCCCGTGGGTCTCAGGATATGGTGTTTACCTAAGGTTTTAATTCACATTAACTTATTTAGCCAGGTTGCGAGTTCCAAGTTAATGTATGAGAAACAACAAATAATCACTAGAAAAAATATGACCAACTTAGTTTTACAAAAAAAAAAAAAATTCTGAGTATTAAGCCAGACACACAGTAGGTGCTCAGTGAACACTTACTTATTATTAATTACTAACTTCATTCTTCCCACTATATCACTTTACCTTTTTTCTCTTCCCACTTTCTGGTTCTCTGTTTCCAATTATTCCTAAAAAAATTTACTTGAATTTCCACTAAGAGTTATTTCCTTGCCCACTTGTCATCTTCAGTTGTTCATTGTTGCCATGCAACTATAAAACATGCTATCTTTAGTTCCAGGCAAAACTGCATATGGCTTAACAAATCCTGTGTTTACTTTCTCTCAAGTATTTGGTTACTGGATACATATATAATATAGAATGGGGGAATGGTGGACAGTGTATGTTTCTTCAGCATACCTTATCTTACATGTTGTAATTAAGAGGCTATATTTTATGCTGAGCAAAACAGATTAGTAAATTTATCTGATTCATTTGATGATTACATGTTTTCTTATAAACAAGTTAATATTATTGTTTTTGGCAGACACTTAAGGTTATATTAATTTAATCTTAGAATTTTTTTATGACTCATTCATATTTGATTTTATAGCTGATACTTTTAAGCTGTTAGAAATGCCAAATGCTACTGACTGGAAATAGTGTGGATCAATAACCTGGGTTGACCTGTAAGGCTTGATGTGAAGCGCAGACTTTATTATTTATTTATTTTTTAAAAGATTTTTTTGTTTATTTACTTGACAGAGAGCAAGAGAGCAGAAGCAGGGGGAGCAGCAGAAGGAGAGGGAGAGGGAGAAGCAGGCTCCCCGCTGAGCAGGGACCATGATATGGGGTTCAATCCCAGGACCCTGGGATCATGACTTGAGCCAAAGGCAGAGGCTTAACCGACTGAGCCACGCACGTGCCCCATAAAGGGCAGACTTTATACTTTGGAATAATTAAATTAATTAATTTATTTTAGGTAGTAAGAAAGGTCAATTTATTTTATCAGTCATATTTACTGATATCTGTTATATACTTAATATGTGAGAGTCTGGGGAGCATACTAAAGAGGAATATGAAACATGGTTCCTACCATCAAGGAACTCTGTGGAAGGTAGATAATTTACCATATATGAAAAAAGTCAGCATATATGCAAATATAAAACTCTTGTAAAGAACTATTTCTGGAACATTAGATTGTACTTTAGGAATTCAGGAAAGTGAGGGATTAGGTGGACTGGTGTGCCAGTCTCTTTAGATCAACTTTCATCTTTTTTAGTTTTTCCCAGTGGCATCTGCAGCCTGGGGCATATCAACAGAGACTTTCTTACATCTGACATCTGGTTTAGCATTGACTCTGAATAAGTAATCTGAGGGAAGGAGAATGAGGTCAGGGTAGGTACATTTGTGGTCCCAGGGCAAGAGTAAAAATGGAGGCCCAGATACTATATCTTTTTTTTTTCCCCCAAACATGTTTATTTTATTTTTTCAGTGTTACAAGATTAATTGTTCATGCACCACACCCAATGCTCCAGATACTATATCTTAACCATCAAAAACTAATTGCTTAAAAAACAAATGGTCGAATAAAATATGTTCTATCCTTCTATTTTTTTTTTAAGACTTAGGTATCTTAGAGAGAGAGAGAGAGAGAGAGAGAGAGAACGAGCAGAAAGGGCAGTGGGAGGGAGGGAGAAAGTCAAGCAGACTCCGTGAGGAGCATAGAGCCCTACATGGGGCTTGATCTCATGACCCTGAGATCATGACTTGGGCTTAAACCAAGAGTTGGACGTTCAACTTACTGCACCAGCCAGGCGTCCCTCCATCCTATTTTAACCAATATATTTTCATAATGATCTGAAAGGTAAAGTACAAATTTAGAGTTCCTCAGTTCATCAGAGTTCCACACCAGAAAGTAAGTACATGGGGAAAAACAGGTCTGTGCCTACAGTCTACCCTTTATATTCTTACCCAGCTTCACCTCCTCCCAATGACTTTCCTTGGCAAAGAGCTGCTCCTTAACTACCCTCAGGCACAGGGTTGTGCCCACAAGCAGTGCTCGCCGTCTGTACCCTAGGAAAGCCTATACACTTTCTGAAAGGAGACTCAGGGCTAGTTTGGCAGGGAAATCCAGGGACAGCAAGTTCTGGGTGGCCACAGCCCCTTGACTCTGTGGACTCCAAACTTGTAGGGTTTTGTGCCTCTGAAGGAGGGCTGGAGCAGGGGCTCCTTTTGCTCAGGTCTAAGAATGTTGGTCAGGCTGTTCACTTCCTCAGCTGTTTTTCTTCTAGATTCCCTCTGGCTAGAGGATTCCTTCAAACAAATGTCACAGGTCCTCTCAAGGTATCTTTATCTACAGAACTTTCTAATTCCTCACCACTTTGGACTTTGGGATAGAAATGGCCCTGGGATACAATACTATGTGTTATGAGTATATCTTGACCACCACCTGCCCAGTCCCTTTGTCAAACCATCGCCAAATAGTCTTAATTTGAGTGTACCGTCTGTTTTCTTTGAGGCCTGAGGCTAATACGGCTGGTTCCTTGAGTGAGATTGTACATGAAGATGAAGTTAATGTAGGCCTCAAGCTAAAGAAAGATAGGATTTAGAAATGGAAGAGAATTGAAAGGCTATAGAGTCTAACCTTCCCACCCTATGCCAGCACTTTTGCTCTGTTTGATATTTTATTTGACACAGCTTAAAAGCATTCTTTGAAGTTTTTCTTAATTTCACACCCTCTTGTTTTCCCCTCACACTGCTTGGATATTCAGAGTATACCTGCCATATACTGTGGGGTGAATCACTTCTCTCCCTACTTTTCTTTAATCAAACTTCAGTAAGCTTTTTATTCCTACAATATTTTGTGAAGTTATTTGGCTTTCAGTTGATGGGAAAGCATCACTTACATATTAGGTTTTCTCTACTCTTTTCTCAGCACAAGAAAAAGTAATATTATTTGGTGCTATAGCAATCATAAACAAAGGCAAATTCAAGCTCTGAGATCTGTAGCAGTACTCCATTTTCAGGGAGTATGAACCACAATGTTTATATTCATTTCTAAAGCCCATATGAACTGGACTATGTTTATACTAATTTTAAGTCGTAGAACATAACATAAAAATATTAAAATTACCCTAAAGAATTAATAGATCCCTTTCCTCCCTCAGGATATCCACTAACCTTAATTTCAGAAACATGGACTTTCAGGACTGAATTGATGCAAGAGATGGGGAAAAAGTTTGGTACGATGATTCAAAGATGTCTGGTTTGGGTTACTGAGTACATTATCCTATTTTCTATAATCAGGAGTAGAAAAAATGCTATTAGTGAAAAGGATGAGTTTGTAAAATCTCACACTTTGAGTTTCCTGCAGTACATTTTGTGGTAGACTGAGCTGCAGATATAAATTTGGAGGTCAACGATATCTACTGAAACCAAGAGAACAGATGTGGGCATTCAGGGAGAGCATGCAGAGTAAGAGAAGATGGCCAAGAAAAATAATACGGTTAGAGAAAACAGTTCCTGGAAAGTAGCAGTTAGCGAAGAGGGAGAGAGGTTTGTTAAAACAGAGGCATGTTTTAAAATGAAATGGTCAATGCAGTCAGATACTCTAAAAGGTCAAGTAAGATCAAGACTGAAAAGAGTTAATCATATCTGATGATTAAGAAGTGATCAGAGTACATGCAGTATCAGTGGAGTGTGGGGGCAAAGTCTAATCGCAGTGAGCCTAAGAGCAAAGGGGGAAGCAAGGAAAAGCAGCCTATAATTAAGATTATTGTTGTTTTGTTATGAAGATGTAGCTAGAGGCCACTGCAAAGGTGGGACTTGAAAACTGTAAAAGATTTGGGCTTCTGATCACCAGTGAGCGGCACCAGATGGGGAAAAGCAAGAGCCAACAGCTTAAAAACAGAGATCCTAAAAATCGTTGATTCACTATATTGTACACCTGAAACATAACACTATTAATTATACTGGAATTAAAAAAAAGATCCAAGAAGAGTGAGGAGATCAGTGTAAGGGTCAAATAAGAAGAGATTTCTTTGGAGTTTGGAGACAGGAGGTGGGTGTAGTTACAGAGGGTTGGGGAATTGAGGGAGCTCACACGTTGAACAGCAATGACTTCAATTTTCTCTGTGGAAAAAGGGGCAGGGTCCTCTGGCACCAATCTTAAAACTTTCCCTCCCAACTCTGCCATGCAGGGTGTGAGGTGCAGAGAAGGCTGATGAAGGTTCACTTCTACTTAAATCCCCTATCCCCAGCGGCCCCATCCTGTGGCAGCGCCTACCTCAGATTCGTGAAAAGCACCAGATAGGCCACCGCGTTTGTATTCTAAGACGTGTTGTTCTGTAGCTTCAGTATCTAGAGGCTTTTACAGAAATAGAGCCTTTTTTTTTTTTTTTTAAGGCGGGGAGAGAAGCCAGAGAGATGAGGTGCGGCAATGGGCCCAACTTTTCCTCTCTCCAGGTCTCCCCGGAGGGAGGGCAGGCGGCCGCTGATGTCCAGGTGCCCCTCCTCGCGGCGGAGGAGGGGGGCCCTGACCCGGGGCGGCCAGGCGGAAGCACCTCTGCCATTGGCCCAGCGGCGGCTTTTACCTGCGCGGAGCCCCGGGGCGCGAGCTCAAAGTCCGCGACATCCTGCCCGAGAGGCGGCGGTCGGCAGTGCAGGTGGGCCCCAGCCCTCGGCCAGGCAAGATGCCCCTGGGGTTGCGGAGGAAGGTGAAAGCCAAGTCCAAGGAGGCCGCCCAGCTGGTGAAGGTCGAGCAGGTGGACGCGGGCGGCAGCAGCCTCCCGGACCCCCCGCCGCCCCCACGCAAGCTGGTTTTCTACACCCAGCTGGCCCATGGCAGCCCCACCGGCCGAGTGGAGGATTTCACCTGCATCCGGGAGCTCTACGCCAAGATCGCGGAAGTGTTTGAGATCTCGGCGTCTGAGGTAAGGGCTAGGGGCCTGGCGCGCGCCCCCCGCCTCTCCCACGTGCCGCGCCGGCTTAAATGCGCCCCGGCTGGCAGGGCGTCGCGGCGTCTGCCTACAGCGCCCCGGGCGCAGTGAGGAGGCGAAAGGTAAGTCCAGGACTCGGGAAAGTCGCGTGCCCGGGGCCCCTGGCTTCTGGGAAACTGGGGGCGACCTTTCTTCTTCATGCAAATGAGTATGCTTCACTTGTCCCGGAGTTGGGTAGCCGTTCCGGCCATAAGCGCCTCCCCAGAATGGAGATCCGACTGGGCAAGGGAATACCGTCCACTTCATCTGGACTTGACTTTCCTTCCACCGCTAGGGCAAGCATCTCCCAGATTAAGGAAGGGAGAGAAAAGGGCCCGACAGGTGATGGCAAACCGGGATTTGTCTGGCGCCAAACACCAGAGCCCCTTTGGTAGTATTCCCAAGATTTTCGTTATACCAAGGGTGCACAACGGGAGAGAATTAGAGCTAACTCCATGGGACTAGTTAATCAACGCTTTCAAAGAAAAAAAAAGAAGAAGAAAAAAAAACACTTTCAGGGGGAAAATCGGCTCTAAATCTTACACCCTATCCTTTAAAAGGGGCTGAACTTCGCATTAATTAGATTGCATGCGTGCCTGGAACCGGAGTTTGCTACGGGAGTGATGTAGAAAGCACTGGTTTATGTAGATGTTTGTGGGACTACTTTATGCTTAGCCGAGCGACCTGCAGATAAGAGAGAAGTTAGCCCAAGGAAATATTTTGCCCACATTTCAGGGAAAGCATGAGATGTTGCCCTGGACTCCAGGGAGTGGAGAGAGCTGGCTTTGAATGGCCCAGAGCTGCACTTGGATTTCTGTTCTTTAATGCTGTTCATCAGGTCTGCTCAAGTAAAATTGAGGTCGCGGCAAAATTCCAAGGGGAGATGAGAGTTTGAAGTGTAAGCTTTTGTTCTTTCAGGGTTCCTAGGCACTGAGGGGCAAACCACAAACCCATGTTGTAAATTATTTATATTGACCTGGAGTAGTAACGGTATTTTACGTCTGTGTAGGACATTTCAATTCAAAAAGCACTTTCACAGGAATGATGTCTTTTTCTCTAGGAGAGACAGGTGCATGTAGTTCATTGGATAGCTAAGGACAGGATTTGGAGACACCTAAGCCTGGATGTGAGTCCAGGTTCTACCACTTACTGGCTGTGTGGCCTTGAACAAGTTTAACTTCCCTCCGTTTCAGCCATGTATAAAACAGATGAGAAGGGGAGTGCCTGGCTGGCTCAGTGGGTAGAGCCTGTGACTCTTGATCTCTGGGTGGTGAGTTTGAGCCCCACGTTGGGTGTGGAGATTAATTAATTTTGAAATACAAAATCTTGAAAAACAAAAAACAACAAAAACAAAACCCGTATGAGAACGCCTACCTTGAAGGATTATAAAGATTGGAGTTCATATATAAGCCTATGAGATTGCATGGTACATGATCCACGCTTAACAGATTGTAACTAGTATTACCAATACCTAACAGTTAAGTGAGGAGCTGAGGTACAAAGTAATTGGGCCTTGGCCAAGGTCACATAATTAGCAAGAAAAAATTTGGGTTGTTCTTTAAACGTGGATCTTCTGGTTTCTAAGCTAAGTGAGTTTGTTAGCATACTTATCTGACAACTTTAAATGTCTCTTCTGTAACCAGGGACTCCAGATTTAGTTGCTTTGCATTAATAGCCTTCCTCATTATTCTGAGCTTAAGTGCATGACTATTTAATCTACTTAATTCCGGAAAAAAAATGTTATTGATATCACTGCTTCAGAGAGGAAACAGGCTTTGAGGTTCACAGACTTTTCAAAATTATACATAGTAAGTAGCAGAGCCTGGGTTTAAACTCAGGTGTGTTTGTTTTTTGACTCCAAATTCCACGAACTTCTGTATTGCTTCACAGGTTTTTCCAGAGTGTCCGTGATAGCTTGGCAACCATTGTCAGTGTTTTCAGTTTCCCACGCACTGAATTAGGGGATAGAATTCCAAGATAATATAATCCTGCTATATCAAAAGTTTCATGAATTTTTTTTTTATAATTTTTATTTTGTTTTATTTATTTGAGAGAGAGAGAGAGAGAGAGAGAATGAGAGGGGAGAAGGTCAGAGGGAGAAGCAGACTTCCCACAGAGCTGGGAGCCTGATATGGGACTCGATCCCGGGACTCTGGGGTCATGACCCGAGCCAAAGGCAGTCGCCCAACAAACTGAGCCGCCCAGGCGCCCCAAAAGTTTCATGAATTTTTGTAACTCCAAATGTATATATTGGTATACTTATGTATGTAACCAACATTAATGCAAGTTTTCCATTTGGATTAAGAATAGTTAAGTATATGCAGGATAAAGTATTGGTCATCATAGTATAGTATGTCCTAAGTATCTCAATGGTTAATTTTGAAACAAGTAATTTATTAAAACCACTCTGGTGAGATCCCCTTTCTTGTGTCATTCCCCCAGCAAGAGGAATTGTGGTATAAACTTCTGAGCTGTTAGTGGGAACAAAACAAATCCCTCCCTCCCCCCGTAGGTTCAGTAGAATGTTAGCTCAGAATTCCTGCCTTTTTTTCTGGAGCATTGGCTTTAAGATTATAAATAGCTCTGTATAGAGTTGAACCTTTACTAAGGGGGAAGGGGGAGGGAAGGGCTTGGCCTGACCTGATTTCAGGTGTGGCAGATTTACTGGTAGTCATAATGTGCCCATGGCTGTACTAGGCTTGTAAGTAAGTCTACAGCGTGGTCGTTCCATCCTAATCATAGCACTGATGTAGAGGTTCTTTTCCCTTTATAAAGCTAAGTGAGGCTCTGAGAGGTTAAGTAGCTTGCCCAGAGCTGAGTCACTGAGCTGGTATGGGGCAGCACCAGGATTTGAATGCAGGTTTCCTGGTTCCAAGTCCATTACATAGCAGCTAGGAGGTTCTAGGACTGCATTCAGATTTCAAATACAAACCCAGGAAAACTTCTTTTTTTAAAACAAAGGATCTTTTCAATTAAAGCTTCAGACCCCAACACAAAATATTGCCTCAAAAAAAAAATGCTGTTGTGAAAACTAATTCGGATTTCACCTATTTCAAGGTCCCTGAAGAAGGAAACTATGAATCTAAGCTGTGAATCACTTTCAGGGTTCAGCCTGTGATCATTACCTTGAAACAGATGGCCAATTATGCAGAAATCCCTTTGAGCTGGTATTTTTTTCTAAACAACTAAATGAGCAATTCAGTAAAAAGAAAAAAGTAAATCTTGCCTAAAAGAGTAGTTAACTTCTGTGAGTGCAGGGACACTTTTACAAAAAGTTTAATTCCATCTTTTAAAATATTCAGGTTATACAAAGGAGTTGATCATTAAACTCTTGAGCTTCAGTTGTAACATTTGTTGAGGGACATTCTGAATGTGTGAGCTCTGTGATTGTTTGACAGTAGTTTGTGCCATGACATGTTTTCTTAGTTCTCTGTTATGTGGAAAGACTGTAGAAAATGGTAATTTGAACAAGCTTTTAAGGAAATCAGTTTTGTAGTTAGATACCTCACATGTCCAGGAAATGAAAGCTCAGTGTCTTTAAAGATTTAAGAAATTACTGAGATGCATGGGTGACTCGGTTAAGCGTCTGACTTTGGCTTTGGTCACGATCCCACATCGGGCTCCTTGCTCATCAGGGAGCCTGCTTCTCCCCCTGCTTGTGTGTGGTTTTGTGCTCACTCTCTCTGACAAATAAAATTCTTAAAATTTCCTTTGACTTGTTCGTATTCGTTCGTATATATACATAATATCAGTTCATTGACTGAAAGGGTCAAGCAAATGTAGCTTCTTCTTTCTCAATACATAAAGCAGTCCAATAAAGCAGTATTCTCGGGAAGATCAGATTTTAATTTTGAATGCTGTGATTTTTTTTTATTTTTTATTTTTTTATATTAACATATAATGTATTATTTGCCCCAGGGTACATGTCTGTGAATCATCAGGCTTACACATTTCACAGCATTTGCCATAGCACATACCCTCCCCCATGTCCATATCCCTACCCTCCCCACCTCCCAGCAACCCTTAGTTTGTTTCGTGAGTTTAGGAGTCTCTTATGGTTTGTCTCCTTCCCCATCCCATCTTGTTTCATTTCTCTTCCCCACCCCCCCATAACCCCCTGCCCTGCCTCTCAAATTCTTCATATCAGAGCGATCATGTGATAATTGTCTTTCTCTGACTGACTCATTTCGCTTAGCATAATCCATCCATGTGTTGCAAAAATCTTGCAAGATTTCGTTTCTCTTGATGGCTGCATAGTATTCCATTGTATATATATACCACATCTTCTTTATCCATTCATCTGTTGATGGACATCTAGGTTCTTTCCAGAGTTTGGCTATTGTGGACATTGCTGCTATAAACATTCGGGTGCATGTGACCCTTCGGATCACTACATTTGTATCTTGAGGGTAAATACCCAGTAGTGCGATTGCTGGGTCATAGGG
>CM052798.1:58074660-58086746 GCA_028533885.1 Nasua narica
AATTTTATATGCTGACACTTGATTGAATTCCTGTATGAGTTCTAGCAGTCTTGGAGTGGAGTCTTTTGGGTTTTCCACGTAAAGTATCATATCATCTGCAAAGAGTGAGAGTTTGACTTCTTCTTTGCCAATTTGGATGCCTAACGCTGTGATTTTAATTTCAAGCTTTATATACAATGGTTTATATTTTCATGGTTTCATATAAATAAATTTTATATATTATAAATAATAATTATGCTGTGATTTCTCTCAACAAAACAAATCTTCCCTTTTTAACCTGTCCCTATCTCCTGCTGTTACTGCATTTCTTTTATTTTCTAGAAAAACTCACAAGTTGCTGTCTCCAATGAGACATACCCTGTGTCTTCTCTATCTGACAAACTCTCTGGTAGCTCCCCATCTCCCTTACAGCAAAACCCAAAATCTTACAATGGGCTGTGGGCCATGTTACCTCTCTAATATCCTTATTCCTTCTGCTCCAGCCAGTCTTCTGGCCTCCTAGCTATTCCTTGAACTCTGGAGCCCTAGGGCTGTTGTCTTTACCAGAACCTCTTCTTGTAGAATGCAGTTCCTTAAGTCTGCTCAAATATCACCTTCTCAGGTTGGTACTGATCAGCCCATTCTCACTTAATTTTCCTTCATAGTGTACTCACATCCTACGTATATGTAACTTATTTGTCTTTTTCCTCTCCCATGTAGTAGAATATAAGCTTCATAAAGGCAAGGATTTTTGTCTATTTGGTTTACTGATACAGCCCCAAAGGGCCTAGAACTATACCTCAAAGATTGGAGCTCAAGTATTCATTGACTAAAAGAATCTTGACATAGTAGTTAAAATCCTGTAGCTTCAGTATGCAGCTGTAGTGCCAGTTACAATAATGATATCTTTTGTAGATGTTAACTTTCCCTACTGCTGTGTGAGGAAAGACTAGCTTTTAATGGAGGTAGGAATGAGGAGCATCACTCATACCTTGAAGGGGGTGGGAAGTAAGAGGGTGAAGTATAAACACTGACTATGGGAAGTATGGAAACTAAAATTTGTATCCAGTTCTTGCATCTCTAAAAATTCCAGAAATTATGAAGTTGGAGGCCCTGTTTACAAGCAGAATTGCTTCCTAGCTGAATTAGTGTATGGGGAGCTGCCTTGTAAAGGTTCCCAGAAACTGCTTCCTTTTGTTTTCAAGTTGCTGGCATCTGCACTGAGCTCTTGTGAAAGTCAATATTCTGTGTTTATGTGGCACTTCTGGAGAACATGAACTGCACTGCAGACTTTATCATTCCCCAGCAGTGCTGCTAACTGGCTAGTGGCACGGTGTCTTTTTGCTTCAAATATGGGAAATCCAGGAAGAGTAGAGCAAAATGAGGTTCACTGACTTGCATATGGTCCCTCCTAGGAACAACAACATACATACCAAATGAAGGAATTTGGGGATCCAGTGTGAATTTTGTCATTGAGCTATGAGGACTGTGAAGCAAGCCCAATAGAACTGAATAGAAAAAGTGTAAGAGTGACAAAAGCAGCCCCTGCCCTCTGGGAGCTGGCTTGACATTCACAGGTAGGAGTTGGCATTCTCCTTTTGGGGCATAAATGCTTTCACAGAACATCAAAATCAGATAAGACCATTCTGTGACCGATGGGGCAAGTCAAAAGTAAGACTACCCTGGGGGTGCTTGGCTAGCTCAGTTGGAAGAGCATGTGACTCTTGATCTTGAGGCTGTAAGTTCAAGCCCTATGTTGTGTGTAGAGATGACTTTAAAAAGAAAATCTTGGGGTGCCTGGCTCAACTCACAACAGGGTTGTGAGTTTGAGCCCCACTTTGGATATAGAGATTACCTAAATAAAACTTAAAAACCTTAAAAAACAACAAAACCCAAAAACATCACTCTGTAATCATGTCCAGACAGAAACCAAAACATGAACATTGTTCATATCACAAAAATGACCAGGTTCACACCCCTTTGCCCCCCAGACCTAGTGACTGATACAAATGACTGCTGTTCCTTTTTTTTTTTTTTTAAGATTTTATTTATTTATTGACAGAGACACAACAAGAGAGGGAACATAAGCATGGGAAGTGAGAGAGGGAGAAGCAGGCTTCCCACTAAGTAGAGAGCCCGATGGGGGGCTTGATCCCAGGACCCTGGGATCATGACCTGAGCCAAATGCAGGCACCCCGACTGCTGTTCCTTCAGTAATCATAGCTTTACCTTTGATAACTTCTCCCACCTTAGAGATAGGTTTACTAAGATAGTCCTAGAATTGCCCCACTTCCTGATGGTACCCTATCCAAGGCAAGCCCATGTTGCCTTGCACATGCTCCCAAGTCCTTTCTAGCGTCCTCTTACTTAAGACACCTCCGTGGTTTTCCTGGCGTGCTGTCTCCCTTGATACAAGGAACAATAAACTAGAGGTGAGAAATTCTGGTGATCCTTGGCTGGAGGGCATTGACAGTTGTTACTCTTGGATTATTACAATGGTGCCTCTAAAGAGGTACCCTGAATATGATTTTCCTGATCCTGCTTATTTTCTATTTTAAGATTTTGATGGTCTGATCATACCTATTAGAAGCTTTTAGGGCTCCCAGGTACTTCCGGTCTTATTCCTTGTTGGCTGCTATAACAGTATCACTGTCTGGGTAGCTTTTAAACAACATAAATTTATCGCTCACAGTTCTAGAGGCTTGTGCATGACCACCTTTTGGTGAGCGCCCCCTTTCTGGTTCATTGTTGGCACCTTCTTGCTGTGTCCCCACATTGTGGGGAGGGGCTGGTAATCTGTCCAGAACTTCCCATACGTTGCTAATTCCATTTCCAAAGTCTACCCTCAAGGCTTAGGTAACTTCCAAAGGCCCTACCTAATAATGCTATCCCCTGTGGGTATTCAACATTTGATTTTGGAGGGGGAAACACAAATATTCAGACAAAAGATGTTAAAAATAGCCCCCACCAACTAAACAGTGTCTCCTATTCCTCCCTCTTTTTTTTTTTTTTAATATTTTATTTATTTATTTATTAGGAAAGAGAGAGAGAGAGAGAGCATGAGAAGGGAGAAGGTCAGAGTGAGAAGCGGACTCCCCATGGAGCTGGGAGCCCGATGTGGGACTCGATCTCGGGACTCCGAGATCATGACCTGAGCCAAAGGCAGTTGCTCAACCAACTGAGCCACCCAAGCGCCCTCCTATTCCTCCCTCTTGAGTTCTGTCCTGCGCCTGCTGTTCTAATCTCCTCTCCTAACCATCCTCTCTATATTTTAGGATATTTAACTGTTCATTTCTCTGTGCCTTTCCTCATACTGTTCTCATTTTTTTAAAAAAAGATTTTATTTATTTATTTGACAGAGAGAAAGAGATCACAAGGAGGCAGAGAGGCAGGCAGAAGGCTAGGGGAAGCAGGCTCCCCACTGAGCAGAGAGCCCGATGCAGGGCTTGATCCCAGAAACCTGGGATCATGATCTGAGCCGAAGGCAGAGGCTTAACTCATTGAGCCAGCCAGGCACCCCCTCATTTTTTTTTTTTTTAAGGAGGCTCCACACCCAGCGTGGAGTGTAATACAGGGCTTGAACTTAGGACCTTGAGTTGAGATCGAGTTGTGTGTTTAACTGACTGAGGCACCTAGGTGCCCCATGCTGTTCTCATTTCTGATAGCTCCTATTCACCTCTCCAGTCTCAACTGTCACCTCCTCTAAGAAGCCTTCCTTGTGAATCTATCAGTCTAGATTAGTTATAATATCCACTATTGTATGATTTTAGTCTAGCATTAGCGCACCAAATTGAATTTAGTTATTCCTATCTCTCTCTCTCTCTCTCCCTCTCCCCCTCCCCCTCCCTCCCTCTCTCTCTCTCCCAGGATGGTTGGGAGGAGGGAGGGCTTGGACTTTGGACTTTTTCTTTCTTTTTTTTTTTTTGAGTCTTGTGTCTAGAGTAGCTAGATGGTTTAGCTGCTCTGTGGAAGTCTGATAAATAGAACTAAATGGTGGATACAGTAGAAGCTAAGGTTGGAGATCGTGAGACTATAAATGTCCTTGAAGCTGTATAGATTTTATTCTGTAAGCAATGAAAAGAACTCAAATGTTTTTCAGCAAAGGAATGATCTCTGACTTCCCTTTTATAAAGTAGAAATACAATTGAGCATTCATTTGCTCTCTTTGTCTTGTAAATGTTTGTTAGTTGAACATGATAGTATTTTTCTGGAATTTGTACAGTACCATCTGATTAATTCGGATATTACGATCCTTATGCTTACTATCCCTTATGGGCATCAGCTTTTTTTTTTTTTTCCTTAAAGCTTCATTTTTAGATGAAAACTCAAAAAACAAAAACCAATAACTTATTTTGAGAAGTGGGAGAATCTAAGCAGCTGCCTTGTAGACCTCATTGCTACCAGGAAGATAAGAAATGAATAAGACTGTTGATTTTTGTTGGAAATTCCCTGAGGTTAGCATGTGAACAATCCTAGAGTAAAGTCTGAACCCCTGGGCAGAGGCCATCCACTCTGCTAGCCTGCTACGTCAGAGGCTGAAAGCTGGTCTCTGCCTTCTCTCCCTCCCTCCCACCACTCCCGTCCTGAGTAGACATGAAAGGCTCTTGCAGATTGCAAGAGATGGAACACTCAGATTACCTTAGGTCATATGTATGTATTTGTTTGTATCCGGATGTATTGGGAGGTAAAGAAGCTCAGGACAGCTTCTGTAGCTGGGTAGTCACATTCCATGCACAACTGTAGGATCATTCATGCTGTCCGGGTGAAAGCAGTAGTGTAGAGCAAGTCTGTCTGTCCTTCACCTTCCATTTTGGCCTTTCTCTCTCCCTCTCCCTGTACTTCTTGACTGATTACTACCTCTCATCCTTTTGATTTTGTTCCTTGAAGGTCCTATTGCCTCATGTGTGTCTTTGTTTTGTTACTGCTCTACTTCCTGTGCCCCATTGTGTCTCAAATTCAGACTCCCTGAGAGTGAGTCTCTGTTGGCAAGTGTGGGTACAGAACAGGTGGGACAGGACCTGTGAGCCTGTGGAGGGGCTCATCTCTGGTCCATCCTGTAGGGCATTTGGAACAAAGGCAAGTGAGTGGTAGTTAAGGAGTCACGTTGGAGAGGATTGTGGGCATGACAGGTATTCCGAAGACTACTTTAATTAGGAGAATGGTAGATCTCTTCCATGGCCTGTCCAGACTGTGAAACTATTTTCAGTTTCCTATGACTTTTAAAGCACATTTTATTTTTTTTTAAGTAAGCTTTACACCCAACATGGGGTGTTGAACTCACATGTTGAACATGGGCTTGAACTCACAACCCCAAGATCAAGAGTTGATAGATTAGGAATGCTCCCAGCTGAGCCAGCCAGGGACCACCCTCCCAAACCCCTCCCCCTTGATATTTATGCATTGTTTTTTCCCAGTACCTGGGAATCTTTCCCCTTCTCCTTCCCCACTGTTAACTGTGTTAAAAGATGAACTGAGGGGTGCCTGGGTGGCTCAGTGGGTTAAAGCCTCTGCCTTCGGCTCAGGTCATGATCTCAGGGTCCTGGGATGGAGCCCCGCATCAGGCTCTCTGCTCGGCAGGGAGCCTGCTTACCCCTCTCTTTCTGCCTGCCTCTCTGCCTACTTGTGATCTCTCTCTCTGTCAAATAAATAAATAAAATCTTAAAAAAAGATGAACTGAGGTATATTAAAAATCTTAAGGATTTACTTGAGTAAAATCTACTGGAATTGAGCAGTGCCAAATCAGAAGTGATTAGAAGTGTTCGACAGACAGGAACTAGGGGCAAGGTTTTTAAAGAGGAGATGTAGACACTAATGTTTGCATCATTTAGAAAAACTTAGTTCACTGTGATTGCTTATCTCTAGGGTTTTTTAAATTCTTAACCCAGAGGCATTTACAGGCTTAGATTTTGGTTTGTTTACATAGGCTGCAGAGGTATTAGAACCACCTTAGTCTAAGAGCCTCCTTGTTTAATTAAAGAATTTTTGCTTATACTCAGGAGTCACTGCCCAGAGCTCCCCTCCCCTCCCACCTGCACCCCCATCTCAAGGTTCCTTGCCTCTCCTCTGAGCTTCCATAACTCTTACAGACTGAATAATAACTGTTGACTTACCGTCTGTCCTTCCCGTAAGATTGAGAGGTGCTCTAGGCAGGTACTAACTAGCCTGCCTAATATAAAGTAAATTTTTTTTCACTTTTAACTTTTTATTGTAGAAAACTGAAATACATGCAAAAGAAAAGAGAATAGTGTGATAACCTCCTAGGTGACCAGCTTCAACAATTATCAACACTCGACATTATTTTTTTAATTCTCATTTAAATTTTTATTAAATATAGAACAAGTAGATAAAAGCATATGAAACAAATGTATAACTTAATGCGTTAGTTGAACATCCTTGTAACCATACTCATGTCAGAAGATAGTCCTTGCCAGCCAACCAAGAACCTTCCAAATACCTCCTTCCATCTGTCCCCCAAAAGTAACCACTATCCTGACTTATGGTAATTAATCCCTTAAAAGTTCTATCCCCTAAATGTGCTTTCCTAACACCATAATCTAATTTTGGCTGCTTTTAAATGTCTTGTGAGACTTTTTTTAATGGATGGGCTCCTTCCATTCTTCTTTCCCCTTCCAATGTATTTGTTGAAGAAGCCCGATAATTTATTCTGTGCAGTTTTCAGTTTGTACTTTGCTGATCACATCCCCGTGGTGTAGCTTATCATCCCGTCATTGTGTTTCTTATAGATTGATAGTTGTATCTTAAGACTTAAGCAGATGAGGTTTGATTCCCAGTCCCCCACCCCCAAACCATGAGACAATATCAAAGTATAGTTAAAATTTTTACTGGTTGAATTAATGAAATCCATAGGGAAAATAAGTAAATTTTACCTTTGAGGATGGATTCAGTATTCTTCCTGGAATAGAATCTAGCCTATTTTGAAAAGCCTCTTCTATGTTCTGTTTCTGTTGTCTGTATAATGAAGCAATGGTGTCTTTCTACAACCTTTCGAATATATGGCTAAAACTATTTGGGGGCCCTTTATGTCAGATAAATCTTGCTAGCCAGCACTTGGCAGAGTCAGATGGATTCCTTCCTACATTGGAATGCTAGCAAGGATTTTAATTCTTCAAAAGAATCCCCTGGAGAGGTGTTTCTTCCTGCTATTGTATAGAGAACCAAGTACTTGGGGAAAAGGTTGATGCCTTTTAATAAGAGGTGTTTATCATATAAAAAATGTGTTTTTTCCTCATTTGTACATGTTATGAATTTATAGCAAGAGAGTATAATAGTTTTAAAGTAGAAGATATATGTATTAGGACTGTTCAGTCTCATTAGAAGACTTTTTGAATGTTGATTTTGCCAGTCACTGCTCCAAATCTTGAGATACATCAGTGAGTAAAACCAGGTCATAAACCCTGTCCTTATGGAGTTGATATTCCAGTCCTCTTGCCTATGAGATGGCTACTTCTTGAGTCCATGACCAATACCAGCTAGACTGAGTACATGGGGCATTTGTTGGCCTATTCTCTGAGCTCTTACAAAGTAGGGTTCTTTTTTACATTCATATTTCTTGCGTTTTAAGAAAAAGGAACCTAGAAGCTTTGTCAGGGAGAATGAAAATGTAAGCATGGATATACTTTTTTCTGAACAGCCCTCTGTGAAAAGGCTACTCTTCACTCCTCTGGGCCTGTACTCTTAAACCGTCCCCTTGTCTAGAAGCGTTGAATGTCCATATAGCTCATTGTTTGGGAGTGCCACTTATTATCTGTGAGACTTTCGGCTGCTCTGTTTCTATTCCTCCTGTAAAATAGTGTGGATAGGAGTTACCTTAAAAGGTTGTAAAGTATAAATGAAATAATTTACATGAACATATAGATCAATGCCAGGTATTTATCAAATGTTTTTATAATTCTGGAGTTGAGTGGGGCTTCATTGTATTCCAACTTATTTATTTATATTTATTTTTTTGTATTCCAACTTTTTAACTCATTTACCAACTAAACACATGCCTGAAGACTTTTAACCAATATTTGCTGAAGGAGTTCATCTACCTGCTTACTTACTATGAGTGCAATATTGTGTTTGACCTTGGAACATAAAGGTGAAAAATACATAGCCCCTTCCTCCAGTTGAGTTCAGTTAAAAGCTAAGAAACTTATCTAGTTTTTGGTTGAGCTAGAATTTTCTAAAATGTGTTCCACTAATCTCTTGAAAATTATAAAAAAAATGCCTTCGGCTGTCACAACTGGGAAATGTATTTTGTAGACTCATAATTTTATGTTAAAGGCTCTGAGAAGTCCACTAAATATTTAAAAAGCTTGGTGTTTCTCATTACTTACATTTATCTGACTGTGGAACCCTTTTTTCCACCTGCACAATATCCCTTAGGCCAATATTCTAAAATACATATTTAAAAAAATCACCTTACATATTTTAAAAAAGCTATTCATCAGTTGTATTCAGTGATAAAGACTCTCCGATTATAATCTAGTTAATGCTTATCTTTTATTTCATTCTGAAGAACTTGGCCAGATCATTTCAATTTCATCATTGTCCTCTGCTGATCTTTTTGCTGTTCTGCTCACTTTGCTATTCAGTGTTTGGCAAGTCTTCCATCTCATTGGGCTTCAGTTTCTTCATATGTAATATGGGTTGGGTAGACTAGAACAGTGATTCCCAAACCTGGTTGCATCCCAGTATCACCGGGCAACCTTTTAAAAGAACCATGGCTTCTGGGCCCCACTTCTATAAATCTGGGCTAGGGCCTGAATATTACAATTTTTACAGTTCCCTGATATCCCTGGGCAGTTGGCCTGTCGTCTGTTATTGGTAGATAGGTGTTTGGGAACCACTGGGTTAAATGAGGAGATTCAAAGTACTTTGGAGCTTGAATATTTCTTCAGAGCTTGTGTACTCAATTAAATATATTTACCCCAAAACACAAATGTGAAAAGAGGGGGCACATGCGCCACAATGTTCATAGCAGCAATGTCTACAATAGCCAAACTGTTGAAGGAGCTGAGATGTCCTTCAATAGATGAATAGATAAAGAAGATGTGGTTCATATATACGATGGAATATTACACAGCCATCAGAAAGGATGAATACCCACGATTTGCATCAACATGGATGGAACTGGAGGGGATTATGCTAAGTGAAACAAGTCAAGCAGAGAAAGACAATTATATCCTTTCACTCATATGTGGAACATAAAGAATAGCATGGAGGACCATAGGGGGAGGAAGAAATCAGAGGGAGACAAACCATGAGAGATTCTGGACTCTGGAAAACAAACTGAAGGTTACAGAAGGGAGGGGGGTGGGGAGATGGGGTATTAAGGGGGGCATGTGTTGTGATAAGCACTGGGTGTTAAATGCAACTAATGAATCGTTGAACACTACATCAAAAACTAATGATGTACTAAATGCTGGCTACCTCAACATAATAAAAAACGAGTGTCCTCTTTATGTACAAAGTATTAAAATACACACAAAGGTTACTAAGTGCCGTTTCCTGGAGTTAACAATGTATAGGTGTGGTGGTAACAAGGCCAACTAAGACAAGTATACATATGCTGATAATACAAGGTGGAGAATGAAGAATGTTGCCAGAGACACCAAATATACAGATAGGGATAAGGTAGGCAGAGATCAAAGAAAGGTGAGATGGAATGTGGCTGAGAAAGTTATGGTGAAGCCTCAGAGTATTGAGTCATGTGTACGTTTATTGCTCAACGTATATACCTACCATGTAATTTTCATTCCACAAATGCAAAACTATAGATATAGCACAAAGTGTAGTAATGAAACAATAAATAAGACTTCAAGTGAGAGGCTTTCTAGCTTTTTTTTTTTTTACATTTTAAAAATTCTAAACAAAACAGCAAAAGTTCTGTCTGCTTTGCAGGTGGTTGGACTATGGAAATCCTAGAGTTTGTAGAGACGCTGGTGTATTTAAATGAGCATTTAGAGACCACTTCCTTCTTGTTTTTTTTTTTTAAAGATTTTATTTGACAGAGCTGTGGAACACAAGTAGGGGGAGTGGGAGAGGAAGAAGCAGGCTTCCCACTGAGCAGGGAGCCTGATGTGGGGCTCAATCCCAGGACCCTGGGATCATGACCTGAGCCTAAGGCCGCTGCTTAACGACTGAGCCACCCAGGCGCCCTCCGTTTCCTTCTTGTTAAAGAAGTTCTGGACAGAGAGCACAAGACAAACACTAATAATGCTCCCCGTTAGATAAATAAATTAAAAAAAAGAAGTGTTTTGAACTCAATTTCAGAAAACAGAATTCCATGTATATGATTCAGTAAGGTGCAGTAATATAAACTTGAAATAAAATTTTAGAATTTAGGATATATTTTCTGCTTTTGTGACCTCAAATATATTGTTTGGAAATTTGGGATGGTGATATCACACAGGTTCTTTTGTAGTTGCCTCAAAACTGTTTGGGTATAAGCAGGATAGTTATGATCAATTCGTATGATCTATTCCTAATACAATGTGTCTAGTCTCGACTTCCTCTTAGTGTTATTAATTACACCCTACCTCTCAGGTCCTCCTTTTCCAACCTCCACCTGTTGGCTCTCAGTTAAGTGTATCCATAATATTTGACCAAAGGGAAGTGGTCTCTCAATTTTGTTTCATTCTTTCACTGAACCTACTAGCAGAAATTATTCTCTGTAAAGCAGAAGTCCACAGGGGAGCTACATAGTAAATGATGTTATTTAAAACCAGTTTTTAGGGGCGCCTGGGTAGCTCAGTGGGTTAAGCCTCTGCCTTCGGCTCAGGTCATGATCTCAGGGTCATGGGATCGAGCCCCACATCTGGCTCTCTGCTCAGTGAGGAGCTTGCTTCCCCTTCTCCCTCTGCTGGCCTCTCTGCCTACTTGTGACCTATTTCTCCCTGTCAAATAAATAAATAAAATCTTAAAAAAAAAATAAAGCCAGTTTTTAGAGGTGCCTGACTGGCTCAGTCAGTGGAGCATGCAGCTCTTTATCTTGGGGTTGTAGGTTTGAGCCCTACTTTGGGTGTAGAGATTACACCTAAAAATAAAATAATAATAAAAATAAAAACTAAAATAAAAATTGGTTTTATTTTCTTAAAGATTTTTTTATTTACTTGAAAAATAATAGATGCATATGATAAAGATGAGGGGTAAAAAAATGGGTCACCCAGAGCCACCATTCCTTAGTCTTCTTTCCCAGAAGCATCTGTTGTGGCCACTTTCTTGACCATCCTTACAGAAAAATACGAATTTATAAGTGTGTGTATGTGTGAAAAGTACATGCATACCTGTGAGTATAAGCCTCTCCTTTCACTTTTTTTTTTTTTGAGAGCAAGAGCGCACTTGGGCACACCCATGTGAGTTGGGGAGGGGAAGAGAGTCTTAAGTAGGCTCCATGCACTGCGCAGGCCTGGGTCTCACAACCCTGAAATAATGTCCTGAGCCGAAATCAAAAGTCTGACCTTTAACTGACCGAGACACCCAGATGTCCCCAAATAATAGAATATCTATCTGTCTATCTATCTATTTAAAGTAAGCTCCACGCTGGGCATGACTAATAGCAGGGAGGTCTTGTGGCTACCATAGACAAGTGAAAGACCAGAAGGGAGCTTAGACGTTATTGGTGATAGAATATTTGTTTTTTAGAAATGTATGGCCAGGTTTTGGAGGGGAGGGGATGGGGAGGTGGGCGAGCCTGGTGATGGGTATTGAGAAGGGCACGTATTGCATGGAGCACTGGGTGTGGAGCATGAACAATCAATCTTGTAACACTGAAAAATTAAAATAAACATATTTGGGGAGAAAAAAAAAAATGTATGGCCAGGGAAGCACGGGCAAAAGTGAACTATTGGGACTTCATCAAGATCAAAGGCTTTTGCACAGCAAAGGAAACAGTCAACAAAACCAAAAGACAACTGACAGAATGGGAGAAGATATTCACAAGTGACATATCAGATAAAGGGCTAGTCTCCAAAATCTATAAAGAACTTCTCAAACTCAACATCCAAAGAACAAATAATCCAATCAAGAAATGGGCAGAAGATATGAACAGACATTTCAGTAAAGAGGACGTCCAAATGGCCAACAGACACATGAAAAAATGC
>CM052798.1:58086846-58126732 GCA_028533885.1 Nasua narica
TGCTCAACATCACTCAGCATCAGAGAAATACAAATCAAAACCACAGTGAGATACCACCTCACACCAGTCAGAATGGCTAAAATTAGCAAGTCAGGAAACGACAGATGTTGGCTAGGATGCAGATAAAGGGGAACCCTCCTACACTGTTGGTGGGAATGCAAGCTGGTACAACCACTCTGGAAAACAGTATGGAGGTTCCTCTGTAAGCTGAAAATAGAGCTACCCTATGACCCAGCAATTGCACTACTGGGTATTTACCCTAATGATACAAATCTAGTGATCTGAAGGGGCACGTGCACTTGAGTGTTTATAGCAGCAATGTCCACAATAGCCAAACTATCGAAAGAACCTAGATGTTCATCAACAGATGAATGGATAGAGATGTGGTATACACACACACACACACAAATGGAATACTATGCAGTCATCAAGAGAAACAAAATCTTGCCATTTGCAGCGACAGTGGATGGAACTGGAGGGTATTATGCTAAGCGAAATAAGTCAGTCAGAGAAAGACGATTATCATATCTCTCTGATATGAAGAATTTGAGAGGCAGGGTGGGGGGGTCGTGGGGGGGGTGGGGGAGGGAAATGAAACAAGATGGGTTGGGGAAGGAGACAAACCATAAGAGGCTCCTAAACTCACGAAACAAACTGAGGGTGGCAAGGGGGTAGGGGGGGTAGGGATAGGGTGGCTGTGTTATAGATATTGGGGAGGGTACGTGCTATGGTAAGTGCTGTGAAATGTGTAAGCCTGATGATTCACAGACATGTACCCTGGGGAAATAACACGTTATATGTTAATAAAAAAAATAAATGTGGGGGAAAAAAAACCTATGGCCATCCATAAGTGGTGGTTAAGAGACTAAAGAACTCAAGCATTCAAAAAGTGTTTTGCTATTCTATAAAACAACAACAACAAAAAACCTCCCTGGAGATAAAGCACATGTAGAGGAGCAGTTTCAACTCTCTCTCTCTCTTTTTTTTTTTTTTTTAAAGATTTTATTTATTTGACAGAGAGTGAGAGATCACAAGCATGCAGAGGCGGTGGGGCGGGGGGCGGGCAGGGAGAAGCAGGCTCCCTGCAGAGCAGAGAGCCCGATGTGGGGCTCAATCCCAAGACTCTGAGATCATGGCCTGAGCTGAAGGCAGCGGTTTTAACCCATTGAGCCACCCAGGCGCCCAACCCTCTCTCTCTCTTAACTACTATTATTTTTATTTTATTAAGTAAACTCTACCTCTAGCATGGGGCTTGAACTCATGACCCTCGAGATCGAGTCTCTTGCCCTACTGACTGAGCCAGCTAGGCACCCCTCAACTCTTGTTTTTTAATGGCTAAAATCCAGGATAATCCTGTAGATCATCTCCATCTGTAAAAGTCACAGGTTCTTAAATTGTAATGTTAACCTTAAGTGGCCTTAAAGGGAAACACAGTAATAAGGTTGAGGATATGATAATTCTGTATTCATTCATGAGACAATTCACATATTCTCATACTGTATTAATATAGTAGTAGTTTCTGTGCTTGGCATTAATACTATGCCCTCGATGATCCAGAGCCAGAATCTTAATTTAACTTCTTGCGGCTTCTCACATTTGGTACTAACAGTTTGTTCTGGGTGTGACTAGGTGTTAGGGGCTGGTCATGATTCTTGTTACTTTCTCCTGTTTATACTTCTTTTTTTTTTTTAAAGTTCAAATGCTTTTTTTTTTTTTTTTTTAGGATTTAATTTATTTATTTGACACAGAGAGAGAGATCACAGGTAGGCACAGAGGCAGGCAGAGAGACACGGGGGAGCAGGCTCGCCGCTGAGCAGAGAGCCTGATGTGGGGCTCGATCCCAGGACCCTGAGATCATGACCTGAGCCAAATGCAGAGGCTTTAACCCACTGAGCCACCCAGGTGCCCCTCTCCTGTGTATACTTCTCCCTTCCTGTCTTACTTTTCCTCTCTTTATGTGGAGGTGAGTGGGGAAAGGGAAACATCCTGAACTAAGAAGGGAATTTTTGTTGAATATCTACCCTTACCACTTAGCCCATGCCATCCTATTGGAAATGGCAGTTCCTAGCCAAAACCGTAGAAATAGCTACAATCTGTAGATGAGACAACTGGAGCTCAGAGCAAAAGTAAATTATTCAAGTCATGCAGTCTAAAGGGATGTCTTTGATCTTGGGTTTGTCTGGCCCAAAGCCCATATTCCTTTTACACAAGTGGTTCCTAACCTTATTGGGCTCAAAGTAACACCGTGTTTATAACCCTGAAATAAAATTTTACCTACCTGTATGTATAATTGAAAAAATACATTATTTTTTAGATTTAAATAGATTTCCAAATTCTATTATTTTTTTAAAGATTTTATTTATTTATTTGACAGAGAGAGAGAGAGAGAAAGATGGCAAGTAGGCAGAGAGGCAGGCAGAGAGAGAGAAGCAGGCTCCCTGCTGAGCAGAGAGCCCGATGTAGGGGCTCGATCCCAGGACCCTGAGATCATGACCTGAGCCGAAGGCAGAGGCTTTAACCCACTGAGCCACCCAGGCGCCCCTCCAATATCTATTTTTTTTTTAAAGATTTTATTTATTTGACAGAGGGAGATCACAAGTAGGCAGAGACGCAGGCAGAGAGCGAGGAGGAAGCAGACTCCCTGCCGAGCAGAGAGCCCGACATGGGGCTTGATCCCGGGACCCTGAGATCATGACCCGAGCCGAAGGCAGAGGCCTTAACCTGCTGAGCTACCCAGGTGCCCCTCCAATATCTGCTTTAGAGAGAGCATGCACACATGCCTATAGGGGTTGGGGAGGGGCAGAGGGAGAGAGAGAGAATCTCCAGCAGACTCCCCACCAAGTGTGGAGCCCCATGCAGGGCTTGATCTCATGACCCTAAGATCATGACCTGAGGAGCTGAAATCAAGAGTCAGATGCTTAATCAACTGAGCCATCTAGGTGCCCCTTAACTCCAATATTAGAAACAAATATGGATTTCAACATGGTGAAAACTATCTTAGAAGACCCAATGAAGCAGCAGTTAGGTGCTTGTAAGTTTGGATTTAAAGAATAAGACCATATTCAACTGAATGTTTGACTTTCTTTACATAACATGCAAAGAAATAAGGGATAAATGATATTTGTTGATGTTTGTAGAACTACTGTAATGTAACAATAGGAACAGATTAATATTTGGCTTTTCAACATAAAACATTACATGAATAGCATTGTTGTGAGTGCCTTGGTTTTCTAAAATGATAAACAGTGCTTGGTAAAGTTTGGCACAAACAGGTTAAGTCCTTTCCTTGATTTACATGGTAATTATAGTCCAGGAAATTGATAACCAAAAACAGTTTTGCTGTAACACAGTTAGGGTTTAGGCTTAAATAAATCTTTCTGTTTGTTTTCCTCTTCCCAAAGTGAATGTCTGGGAGGACATTTGAAGATCACATGGAATGCCAAACAGCTCTTAACTGAGCTGGGCTTTTGTGTTAGAGTTCATACAGTATCCCTACATCATCCCCTGTCTCCCAAATGCCGGTGGGGTCACACAATCATTGTAACAACCAAAAAAGCCTCCACAAAATTTCATATTGTTTCATTAGGGGACAACATCCCCCCTTCTCGCCAGCAAGATTGCTTTCTAACCAGTTGCTTGAGATAAAGTACTTGCTCTACACTGTCAAGTTAGGTGGTAAGGGGGAAAAAAGTGGGAAAGCAAGAAGGGAAAAACCAGCAGAAAGACCTGTTGGTTTTTATGTTCAGTTTTAGGATTAATCTTATGGGATTGTAATTATGCAGATTGCAGAGTGGTTTGTTAAACTGATGACATTTTACACTTTTATATCTCAAGGCAACATATGTTGCTGTGCTATTTGATGGATTCATAGGGTCCCATGAGAGATGGGGAGTCAAGGTGGCATGACAGAAAAGCTTTCAGGTATGTACAATAGAAGCGAGTTTCAGGGTGGTATGGTGTGCCCTGGGTTTGACTCCTGGAGATGCCACCTTCTAGCCTAAATGTTCTCACTGGCAAAATGTACAGATAATACCTGCCTTTTGTGATTTGTTGTAAGAATTGAATGAAATAGCAGGCTAGGTATCTAGAACAATGATTCAGTAAATACTCTCTTTCCTTTTCCTTAAACAAGATGGATTTTTTTTTTAAACAACTCTTCGGATACTTTTTTTAATTTTAAATTTTTTCTCTTCTAGATCTATACATTTTTCATTCTCGCACCCTTGGCCAAATCTCCCAAAATAAGGAAAGTGCATCTAAAAGTGTATCCTTATACGTGACCCTCAAACCAAGTTATCTCAGTGTGGAATTCTGTGTTATAGTAACTAATCTGGACCTTTTTGATGAGAGCTTCTTCAATAAAGTATAGTATAAACCTAATAAATGATGTAAACCAACAAAGTTGAAGATCTCAGTTAAACTTGAGAAATAGTATAAACACCAATTAATTCAGGATTGCTTTGTGTTATACTTGTCAATGTTTCTCATGTGCCAAAAATAACTCTTTAATAATATCCATATGTCTTTGTGTCCTATTTCTAGGCATAGAGAATACCCGTGGCAGAATTTGTCTCAGCATATAATTGTATTTTACCCTTTTCTCTCACTGAACACATAGAGCTCATTTTCACCTCTCCGCACACTCAAGTCTCCTAGGATCTTAATTGTGCTCAAGTCCTAGACACTGATATTTTGCTTCCAAGAAGCTTCTAGGAAAGATTACTTAGATGTTAAAGGATAGAGGAAGAACTCTACCACTGCTTTTCTTCAACATCCAAATTTATCTTTTTTCTTTTAGTCATGCCATTCTGAAGTGGGAATATGCTTATTTGGTCAGCTTAATAGGAGATATATTATAAATAGATGGCCATAAAATTTATATTCCAAATCCAGACACTTCAGAGGGTGACAGGGATGATATTAAGAATTACTCTGATGGGTAATGGGTGGTGGAGGGTGCCTGGCTGGCTTGGTTGGTAGAGCATGAGACTCTTTTTTTTTTTTTGAGCATGAGACTCTTGATCATAGGTTCTTGAGTTCAATCCCCACACTGGGCATGCAGCCTACTCATAAAATAAAAAAAATTACTCTGGGACAACAGTGGTAAACTGGAACCTGGAGTCTGCCTAATTGTAACCAAATTGCCTACTAGAAAAGGAGAAAGAAGAAAAAGGTAAGAGAGTTTCATACATTTGCCAATTAAACACCAACAATATACAAGCCAGTTTCCTGGGCAGTAAGGAAGTGCATTCAGGGAGGGGGTCGGGAGAGGATAGTGTGGTTATAAAAATAGAAGCCAGGAGGGAGGGCGCAGTGTCAGCAGCAAGCCTGGAGCCAGGAGATGCTGGTACTCCTCGTCCTGGCTCTGGCTGGGTGACACATTCCTGGGAGTTGAGGAGAGAACCCTGTGGTAGCTTGCCAGCTTCTTTGGGAAGCCTCTGGACACTGCTGGGTTCTCCTCCCCTCTTAACCTGTTCTGCCTACTCCAGTCCCAGGAGTTTTATAGGCAGGAATGGCAGTAATGTTGGCAAGCAGAGGGTGGGAAGAAGCTGCTTAGAGCAGAGAAGCAGGAACTAGTGATAAACTACTCCAAGCAAAGGGGAGAGTCTGCCAACCAGGGTTGAGTCTAAGTGTCTGTGGGTCTGTGACGTGATTCTATTCTTGGCAGCTCCTTTCCACATTTTCCCTGTCTCTGCTCTTGGGGCTGTCTATCCCTGGGGTGGGAGATGGTTCAGGATTAAAGGACTTGAGCCTAGAAGAATCTTCATGCACACTCATGTGCGCATGTGCACGCATGCACACACACTCTCACACATACACTCGCTGTAAATTCAGGACTGTACTTCATCGTGTCACACTGGCCCTACCCATAGTACCCCCCCCGCCCCCCCAGCATTTCTCAAACTTGCCAATGAACCATTTAAGTGTCTGAGGTGGTCAGTGAGTTTGCCTTTCCCCAATCCTTTGTCACCTCTCATCTAGGGAACCCTGCAGTACATTTTTTTCTGTCACCTTTAGCCCTATCACCTTGTACATTTTCCTGTCTTTCTTGGTGTCCTAGTTTAGAATAAAAGTCCGTTTCAGTCTTTCTCTCAAGATGTTTATAGTCTCTCAGATGGCCCCCTTTTTTCATAAAGTGCTCATCTCTTTCAGAATTTCTTTTCTAGGAAATAATAAGGAATAGACCACCTTCCCATGTTCCTCCCACTTGACACATCCCTGTGTCACTGTGCTTGCATTCCAGTTTTCCATGATTTATATGGGTGGCTTCTTTTTTAGTATTTTTTTAAGTAAGTTGCAACCAACAGAGGACTCAAGCTCACAACCCCGAGACCCAAGAGTTGCATGCTCTACCGACTGAACCAGCCAGGCATCCCCATTTAGGTGGTATTTATTTAATGACTTATTTAAATTAATTAATTTTTAAAAAGATTTTATTTATTTGACAGAGAGAGACACAACGAGAGAGGGAACACAAGCAGGGGGAGTGGGAGAGGGAGAAGCAGGCTTCCCACCGAGCAGGGAGCCTGATGCGGGGCTCTATCCCAGAACCCTGGGATCATGACCTGAGCCAAAGGTAGATGCTTCATGACTAAGCCACCCAGGTGCCCCCATTTAGGTGGTTTTTAAATACCACATTCTTGTAGCCATTTCACTGTAAGGGTTGTAAGTCTGCTGCCTGGGTTAATATGAACATAGTGCTACATGAGCATTCTGCCAAACATATCTTAAAATTTTGATTAGGTTCCCTTTTGAGATATAATGACCATCTTTTATAAATTATATTTTGTATTTGGTAAACTAGAAAGCTTAACCATAAATCTCTTTATTAATGTAATTTATAATATTTTATAAGCCACCGTACTACATTGTTCTTAGATGTAAAATGTCTCCTTGTTATAGTCTTTGTCTTTTTATGTTCTTTTCCATTTTAAATGTCAAATAAGAGGAGGCTTTTAGGAAGATAAATAGGTTTAGAAAGCTGGAAACTTTGAGACAGCACCTGACCAGGGGAATAGCAGTGATTTATGATGTCTTTAAAATTGGCATGTAACCTTGTAGCATTAATAGACTAGGATAAAGTTCTGACTGGAAGAATATTGTGGAAAAGGATGATATATATAGCCATACACATTTGATTTATCTTACTCGGTTTAGTATTTCTCTATGTCCACAAAGGCAAGTCTAAAACCTCTCCTTATCCTTTTAAACTTATGTTTCAAGAATTGCTTTGAGATTTTTGACTCTTTTAGTCACATAGTTGCTTTGGTTAGCTTTCATTAGCAAAAGAAAATGTTCTTTTGGTTACTGTGGGAAGTCATTTGGTAGATTAACAAATATAAATCTGCTTTTCTTTCCTTTTTTTGGATAAAATTATTTTTGTCCTATTATTTTGCTCACTAAAAAAGTGGTTGTACTGAAGAAGAGTACAAAGTATGATTCACCTTTTATTTAAGACTTGGCCACTGCTGACCCAGGGCAGCTAATTTAGAAGTGAATCATTTATAGAAAGTTCTACACAGTTCAAGGCAGGGCTTTGTACAATATCCTCATGAAGGTCTAAATAGAGCATACAGTATCAGGTTTCTAAATATCTATCTTGTTGCCAATTTTATCTTTTGCAAACGCTGAAACTTGTTTCTAGATGACGATAGCCATTGATGAAGTGAAGGTAGGGGCACTATATATATAAAATCAGGTATATTTTAAGAACAAATCTTAGAAATTTAGTACATGTGTTATGATGGGAAAATAAGTTTGAGATTTTTAAATCACTGTTTATAGTACAAAGAAACAAATTCAACTAGTCAGTTTCAAAATTATTTAACTGGAAGAAATTTTAAACTTATAGTAAATCAAATCAAATGTGTTTAGTATTTTGATATTTATTGATCATCTAATATATTTGATTTTTCAAGTCCAATTACAAATAGCTCCTTTTTGCAACCTATTTTAACTCCTTTTAGGAAGTGGGGTGGTTTATTAGATAAACAGCATTATTTGGCTCTACATAGAACACAAAATACATAGTTTCTGCCTTTGTTTTAAGTTCAGAGCTGAGTTTATGTTTACATCAGTAATAGTATCATGGGTTAGAAAAAACCCAGAAGTTTGAATTCTTGTTTTGTCATTCACTAGCTATGTGACCTTAGATAAATCACTTAATGGGTCTGAGCTGGTTTTCTCCTCTGCACAGGCTGTAGGGATACCTGCCCTCATGACCTGGCTCACAAGGATTAGTTGAGCTGAGGTCTTGGGAAGTCATCAGTAACTTCGGCGTCTCTCTGCAGATATTAGATGTCAAGAGAGGTAACATTGCAGGAAAAATGGACATCCAGGGTTGGGATCTTATTTGCACCACATACTACAGATGTGACCCTCTAAGCCTTTTCTTTATTTTATTTTTTTGAGATATAATTGGCAGTTTATTTTCAGGTATATAGTGATTCATTATTTATATATATGACAAAATGATCACCACAATATCTAGTTAATATCCACTAATACAAATAGTTACAATATCTCATGATGAGAACTTTTAAGATCTCTCTTAGCAACTTGCAAATATGCAATACAGTATTAGCTATAGCTGCTATACTGTATGTCACAGCTTGAGGACTTATTTTATAACTGGAAGTTTGGAACTTTTGACCACCTTCACCGGTTTTGCTTACCCTGTACCCCCTGCTGCTGGCAACCACCCGTCTATTCTTGTCTTTGAGGTTTGTTTTTTTAGATTCTACATATAGAGATCATACAATATTTGTCTTTCTTGATCAGATTTATTTCATTTAGTATAATGCCTCGAAGGTCCATCCATATTGTTGCAAATTGTGCCATTTCTAAGCCTTTATTTTTTAGTCTGTTAAAAAAAAAAGGGGGGGGGTGGTGGTGGTAATATAATACCTCTCACCTAGAATTACTGTAGGGAATAAAGGAAGTAATTTATGGAAGTGCCTGGTACATGTAATGTTTCTTGGCCCTTGAATTTTGATTTGATTTTTATTTTATTTTTATTTTTCCATTCTTCCAGACCTATCTCCTTAGTTCCTTCACTTTCCCAGTACTTTACTGGAAGTGGAGCCAGTATCCAATCTGTACAGCTAACAGGTGCCCCAGTTTATGACTATAATTGAAGAATTGAGTTTTAGAAGTTATTTGATACAGTACATTTACCACGTATTTTGGGGGAACTATGTAGCCTAAGACACTCAGAGCCTTTTGAAAGTTTTTTAATTTTTAGTAGGCTCCATGCATGCCTAACGTGGGGTTTGAACTCACAACCTTGAGATTAAGAGTCTCATGCTGTACTGACTGAGCTAGCCAGGCACCCTGGAAGAGTAATGGGTAACAATTTTGTCACTGGCTTGGTTAGAGCTACTCCATTCTGTTCAAGCACTCAGGGTAATTGGGTAACCCTTTCCCCTCCCCTCCATAATTATTTTGTTCTTAGTTTGAGTTTAATTCCTGCTGTTTTAACTAGATGGAGGTAAAATAATCTTTTTTTTTTTTTAATTTCTTATTGAGGAAAAAGTCTTTGAGACTTTTGAGATAATGAGAACAGCCCAGAGAAAACCATAGTCATTAACACAGGAAATAATCCAAGTGGTGTTCTTATGGATAAAGATAAGGTATTAACTCCTGATGAAAGTATAGTCTAGATGGGGTGCCTGGCTGGCTCAGTCCATAGAGCATGTGACCCTTGATCTCAGAGTCATGAGTTTGAACCTTGTGTTGGGTGTAGAGATTACTTAAGAAAACTTTTTTTTTTAAATTTATGGTTTAATTATTAGATTTGTCATTATGTACTTTCTCTTTATTTTCTATAATGATATTTCTATAATGCTTATTTTAGAAAACATGTAAAAAGTAGGAAGATTCTTGGGATAGGTTGAGATTTAGGAAAGTAGTTGTATTAAAATATTAATACTGCTACTTTAAATAACCTTCAAGAGGTTACAGTTCCAGTTACTTGCATTTAAAATCACATCCACAAATAATGTAATGCCAGCTACACAAGCGCATAACTTCTTCCAGAGGTTTTTGGAACATGTGGAATCTTTGGCCAGCTCAGTTCCTGTTTCAGGAAGGCATGAAACAAAAGAAAGTTGGAAATGGGTTTCCTGGATTAAAAAAAAAAAAAAGCATTTAATGTGTTTTGGAGAGATCTGTAACCTGCTTATGGGTCAGATTATCTTTTGAAACACCAGTGACAAATGATTTATTTAACTTTATTCACAAAGCACATTGTAAAGTATAATATTAATTTATATTAATGACTCTATATAGTTGTTCAGTCTTATCATCCTAGCCATATTGAGTTTTAAGGGTGAATAATCATAACCACATGGTAAGAACTGGAAGATAACAATTCAGATATTATGCATGGTAAGAACACTGTCCGTGAGTTACTCTTTTACAACAAAGTTTAAGGATAATGTAATTTATGGGAGAAAATGAAATCCATCCTGGTGATGACATTAAAAAGGAACAAAATCTGATCTCAGGAAAACTCATGCAGTATAAGGAGCTTGTAAGCATAGGTATAAATATTACTGTTCAAGAAGCACTTATATTCCAGGAATAATAACCTTAAAAGGAGCTTTTTAGTTTAAGAAGTACTTTATATATAGTGTCTTATTGAGGTTTTTTATAACAACTACATGATGTAGACCAAGCTTTAATAATGCCATAATGTACATGAGGACTATGGAGGTCAAATAACTTAGCTCACTGAGAGTACAGAATTGGGACTAGATTCAAGTCTCTTACATTTTTTTTTTTTTGAGTTTATTTAAAAAAAAAAATCTACACCCAATATGGGGCTTAAACTCACGACCCTGAGATCAAGGGTTGCATCTCTTGACTGAGCCAGCCAGGTACCCCAAGTTGCTTACTGATTAATCCATTGGTCATTTTTGTTGTTGTTGTTGTTTGTTTTTTTTTGACACACACACACACACACACACACACACATGCATGCACGCATGCATGTGGGTGGGGAGGGGCAGAGGGAGAGAGAATTTTTTTAAAAGATTTTATTTATTTATTTGACAGAGACAGCAAGAGAGGGAACCCAAGTAGGGGGATTCGGAGGGGGAGAAACAGGTTTCCCACTGAGCAGGGAGCCTGATGCGGGGCTCAATCCCAGAACCCTGGGATCATGACCTGAGCCAAAGGCAGAAGCTTAACAACTAAGCCACCCAGGCACCTGGGAGAGAGAATCTTAAGCAGCTTCCACACCCAGCATGGAGCTCAGTCTCACAACCCTGAGATCATGATCTGAGCCAAAATCAAGAGTTGGACACTTAACCAACTGAGCCGCCTAGATGTTGCCGCTCCCTGCCTTTTTAAAAATTTTTTTGCTTCTATTGGAAGGGAGAGCCACTTTTCTGTGCCTGAAATTTTTTCTGTTTTTAAAAAATATTTTATTTGTCAGAAAGCGCACAAGCACAGGGGAGCTGCAGGCAGAGGAAGAAGCAGGCTCCCTGCTGAGCAAGGAGCCATAGGCGGGTCTCCATCCCAGGACCCCGGGATCCTGACCTGAGCCGAAGTGAAGACACTTAACCAACTGAGCCACCGAGGTGTCCCTGTGCCTGAAATTTTTGATAGGGGGAATAGAATGTGAAATTACTATGAGGATGTATATAGTACTTCAGTGTATTAAACACAATTCATTATATACCTTACTGAGTTTAAGGATAAAATGAGTAGTAGGTAGAACTTTTAAACTGAAGAATTATAAAGATACAAAGTATAATAAGTCTAGAATTTAGCTGGAAACAACAAAATCTAATCTAGAATGGGTTGGTGAAATTACTGGTTTGTGTAACTAAGTATTCTGAGAGAGGATGGTGTATCAGACAGGATGTTGATGTTGGGGTCATGAGTTAGAGCCCCACATTGTGTGTAGAGTTTACTTCAAAATCTTAATAAAAAAAAGGTTAGCCTAGGATGATGATAACAGAAAATATAGTAAGACTTTACTGGATGGGGAAGATTTTGACATAGACTGAATTTAGAAGTTGGGTTTTAACTATGGCATTTTTGGCCAAGGAAATGCCATGTGCAGATACATGGAGATGGGAAAAATACGAAGTATAAAATCAATAATGACAGGATATTCTAGAACTGAGCTACTCCATATGGTAGCTAGTAGTGAAATAGATACTGGACACTCTGGCTAGTTCAAATTGAGTAAGATCTTAAAAATTTAAAAAATGTAAGCTATCTCAATTTTTGTATTATATATTTGAAACAATGTGTTAGATAGATGATTATATAATTTGAATAAATTAACATCTATCTTTACTTTTGTTAATGTGACTTAGAAAATTAAAATTTAAAATTAAATAAATTTAAAATAAAAAAATACATATCTGTTGGGCAGTGCTGCTTTAGAAAATGGAATAATCACGAGTAGTCCATTTATTTTTTTTCCCTTTAAGCCCAATGTATTTAATTATTACAATCTTAAGGGCTTGATTTAAAAAACAGAAACAAGGGTTTCCTGGGTGGCTCAGATGGTTAAATGTATGCCTTTGGCTTAGGTTATGATCCCAGGGTCCTGGGATTGAGCCCTGCATTGGGCTCCCTGCTCAGCGGAGAGTCTGCTTCTCCCTCTCCTTCTGCCCCTTCCCCTGCTTGTGCTCTCTCTCTCTCTCTCTCTCTCTCTCTCTCAAATGAATAGATAAAATCTTAAAAAAAAAAAAAAGAAACAAAACAAAAATGACACCACACTTAAGATGCAGAGTCCTCAACAGGAGTGAAGATAAAGGACAGACCATCTAAAGTGAAAATAAAAAGGCAACACAAGGAGAGAGGCTAGACAGGGATCTTGGCTGGAGACCTGCTTTGAATAGGTTCTTTGTAGATACTTCTTGAAGGCTGTGGGGTTTTTCCAGAGCTCGGCAGCACATGTGTTCAAAGGTCTATCAATGTTGGGTTCTCCTAGCAGGCTCTGGATGGTCAGCAGGTCCTGACATCATACAGGATAGACCACTTGTCCTTTAGGGTGTCCAGGCAGATGTTACCCTGGGCGTCCGCACTGGGGTGGTAGCAGGGGGTGAGGAACTTCGCTGTGTGGGTCATTGTAAGGGTAGCCCCTGGCGAACTCCAAGGAGAGCATATACCTCAGGTCTTCATGTACTGTGCCAGCTACTCCATGAGGGTCCCCATCCATTTGAAAAGTTGTTCTGCTTTAGGAAAGGCAGAAAGGTCATCAGGGTCATCAGCTTTTGATGTAGCCTCTTGCCCAGGGGTCCAACGCAGTGCTCACACTGGGCTGGACTCCTTTGTGGGCGGTGCTGGCTGGTGGCTGTTGGGCGGCTCTCCTGGGAGGCCATCTGGTGTCTGGTCAGGGAGCCAGGAACTTGGAGATCCCAATTGCAACTAGAATATTCCATTTATTTTAAGAAAACGGACAATGGTTGTAGTAAAGCACTAAATATGGATACCTCAGAAGACATTAAAAATTTCATTTTACAGTAAAAAAAAAACAACCCAGGAATGTTTTATCTAATGGATGACTCACCTTATCACATGATACCTTGCCATGAGTTTACTTTCTTTTGATTTAGTTTAGTTTGTTCACAAGAAGGAATAGAAAATGTTAAATGCTATGTCTTACTGTCTTTTATCTAGTGTACTTACAGTGGAAGCAAGTATTTCTTAAAAGAACACAGATATGACCTGAAAAATGCATCATTTTTTTTTCTAACAGTAAACATTTATTAGCTGTGTTAATTGGATAAAGTCATAATTTTGTCATCCGCAAAATGAGGATAATAAAACCTAGTATACATGTATGTTGTATCAAATGAGGTAAGTGAACATATGTTGTCAATGCCACTCAGATACAAACTGAGTGGGGTGCTTGTTAGCCATTGTAGGAGAAAGAGAACAAGATCTCCTCCCAGGGTGAGGGTGACAAATACATGTGCTAAGCCAATAGGACTTCAAGGACAAGGCGACTCAGACTGTTGAATGAGTTACTAGATTTGAATGATGTGAGCAAAGTGGAAAGATTGATTCCACCTGGGCAGTCACATTTGAGCATAGTCTCAATAGGCAAGGGCATAGGGGTGGAATGGGTGGTGCATTTTAGATTTTGGATTGAGGGAAATGTATGCGTGGAGGTAGGAAACCTCAAGATATGTATTTGAGTTTCCTTTTGGTTTAAAATATCCCTGGCTTTTGCTCTCTTTCAGTTGGCACATGTTGCCTTACTGTACCACAGTGCAGTGTATGAGCCTGGGATTTCCTTGCCGTACAGGGACTGTCTTTGCATACGTAGGGTGCAGCACAGAACTTGGTGAAAAGCAGATATTTAATAGATGATTGGTGGGTGGATGAATGAGCAAGAATTTTGCAGTATTCAGAAAGCACTACACTCATTTTTTCAGCGACGATGTGTTTGCATTTCTAACCCTCTATCACGTACTTACAGATATATTTGCTGAGAGTTGTGTGTTGAGACCCTACGAGTGTTAGGTTTTTATTCTCCCATGGAGATCTGACCTGAAGGTAGGGCATTTTAGTTAGTTGCTGTTGCAGAGGGCTCGCACTCTACTTCTCAGTGACCATTACTTTCCTGCAGGTTTTCAGCACAGCCTCTTGTGGAGCTCTGTCCTGTGAAGGATGTAGCTTGCTCCACTCCTTCCAGGAAAAAAACCCCAAAGCAACATATCTTGCCTGCAAACTTTTGGCTGTCTGGAATGCAGCATTATTCTGCAGGGGAGGAAGCACAATGGAAAAGGGTCATACCTACAGGAAATCTAGTATTTGCTCTGCAGGGAAATGTGAAAAATTGAAAGAAAGGATGCAGCATAGTGACTAGAAGTCCACTTGTGTTGGATTTCCTTTTGGGCTTTTCTCCTGCCCTGTTACATTATCATTATTATTATTATTTTTTAAGATTTTACTTATTTGACAGAGGGAGAGGGAGCATGAGCAGGGGAAGGGAGAGGGAGAAGCAGATTCCCTGCTGAGCAGGGAGCCCATGGGGCTCAATCCCAGGACCCTGAGATCATGACCTGAGCTGAAGGTGGACATTTAACTGACTGAGCCACCCAGTTGCTCCTCATCATTATATTTTAATGTTTTATTTTCTAACTGGTAACTTGCTTTTATATTAATGGTATTTGGGATCCACTGTGAACACAATAACAGATTCACTTTTTAAAACCACATAAAACAAAACTGTTTCTTCAACTTCCCATCATTTTTTGAGAAAGGAAATCAGAAAAGCTGTTTTCTATGCATATTCCCCTGCCCATTTACCCACACTATTAATGATTTTTGTTAGTGGACTAATTATCCCCTTGATTTCACAGTTAGAATAAGGAATAGGAGCCATTCTTTCTTTTCTTTTTTTTTTTTAAGTTTTTATTTATTTCATAGAGAGACACGCAAGAGAGGGAACACAAGCAGTGGGAGTGGGGTAGGGAGAAGCAGGGTTCCTGCTGAGTGCGGTGTGGGGGGGGGCCTTGGTGCTGGGCTCTCTGGCCCCAGGACCCTGGGATCATGATATGAGCCCAAGGCAGACATTTAATGACTGAGCCACCAGGTGCCCCTGGAATGGGATCCATTCTTAAAGGACTTTCTTGCCCCCGGTGAATTATACAATTTTCACACTAGTGTATTTGTAAAAACTTATTAATTATAAAGCCAAATACATTATGCCCTGCCCAAGAACACAAGGGGTTAAATCAAACATCCGCCAGTTAGCACAGCTCATCACAGATGAAAAAGGGAAAGGGTGGGGACAGCAGTTTTTCTTTGTAAGCCTTTATTCTTTGGTACCCAGTTGTCTCTTGTCCTCATCACTAGCTCCTTTCATACACTTCTGAGATTTGATCAGAGTTTTGCTGACCACGCTGGACCTTTTAGCTGTGTAACAGAGAGAGCTCTTCCAATTCAGACACATTTCTGATATGGCTTAAAGGGCCATTAAAGAAGTAGTAGTTGCACCATTTCTAAACTTTATGAAGCTTGTGGATGTGTTAAGACTTAAGTTCTAATGGGAATCAGGAATGGTGTGAAACCCAGGGATAAAGGGAGAGGGTTGAAAGGGAGGACTGAAGCAAGCCTCAGGTTTGGAGGAAGAGCTGGAAACATCTGTGGCAAAATTACTTGACAATAAAAAAGAGTAAAAAAATTTTTCATTTAAACATTTTGGTATAAGACAGCCATATTGAAATGTTTTTCTTTGGGACATACGTACTCAAGAAATGTTTGTTGAACTTAATTTTTGAACCAATGACGTGTTTTCAACCCTCTTTCTCCTCCTGTTCTGTAATTTTGTATTTGGGTCCCAGAAATTACCCAAATCATGGTGAACAAACTTAAGAGCTGCCCTGCAGATTTTAGTAAAATGAATCCTATTTTTGAAGGAAAGTGAGGTTCCATAAAAATGTGGTGAACATGAGTCTCTTTAAAATTTCTACACAACCTTTTACTATTCCAGTTCTTCAAGCTGTTTCTACCATCATGCGAATTTGACCAAATTGCATTCATCTCTCCACATCTCAGTTCCTTTATTTTGAAAATTAAGGAATTGGATTAGTGGCCTTTAAGGTCTGTTTTAGACCTCTTCATTTTAGGACCTCATTCATTACTTTTCTCAAGCACTATAATACAAGATAAATAATTTTCCTCATTTAAAAAAAATCACCAGTTTTCAAAAATAGTCTCGCCTATAATTTCATCGTGGTAAACATGTCATGGCCTTACCTTTGGGAACAAAACTTTTGGTTTTAGCATTGTAAATGGCAGGTAATGTACGTATTTAAATCACTTCCGAGTTGGTATGATTGGAACTCAGAATTTTGCTCTTGACAAATACAGGCTTTGTGACCTTAGGCAAGTTAGTTTCTTTCATTAGCCTCAAATTCCTCATCTATAATTTGGAGGTGATAATGTATTTATAAAGTCAGTGTGAGGATTAAATAAGATCACGGCCGTAAATTTTTTAGAACACAGCCTTGCTTATAGGAAGTACTCAGTATATATTACCTAGGTTAATGATATAACTTCTTAGATCATAAATTGAGGACTAGTTCACTCAAATATTAAGTAAATTAGTGACCAGAATGTTTCCTAACAGAAACTGAGCTAACTTGTTTCTTTCTTTCTTACAGATCTTATATTGTACTTTAAACACACCTAAAGTTGATATGGAAAGAGTCTTAGGATCGCATGTAGGTCTTGAAGATTTCATATTTGCCCATGTGAAAGGGATCCAAAAAGAAGTGAATGTATATAAATCTGAGGATTCACTTGGTCTCACCATTACAGATAATGGTACTGGCTATGCTTTCATAAAGGTAAGTCTTAAAAAATAACTATGTGACCTAACTGAGGGTAATATTTAAGAAAATCTACTAGATCAAAGAAATCTTCAGAGTGGAAAGCTGGCTTAGCAGGGATGGTTTGATAAGGTTTCATTTTAAAAAGCTTGCAAAGACCTTATTTTTTGTTTACCCTTTCTTTGAATTTCTTACCTTTAAACTTTCTCTGGAATTTAGAACTAACTGCAAAGGACAGCCTAGTCCTGGGGCCCACTCATCCATATGAGCTTTTGTAGGTCTGTAGCTCATTAATATCTGATGACTTCCATGTTGATTTCCATTGTTTTTTGTTTTTTTTAGGGTTATTTCCAAGTGAGAGAGAGAATGAATGTTTGTGTGTAAAAAAAATATATATATATTTATATAATTAAAATATATTTATATAATTAATTATATATATAATATATATGTTATATGTATTATATATATGTATTTTTTAAGTAATTTCTTTGTGCAGTGTGGGGCTCAAAGTCACAAATCTTGAGATCAAGAGTTAAATGCTGTACCAAATGAGCCAGCAAGGCACCCCAAGTGAGCATATTTTTGATAACTTCTTAAAAAATGTTTTTCAACATTTTCTAAACTATGTAATTCCTTTATTTAGACACAAAGAGAGCAGTATAGAGCTGCAAAGATGAGAGAAGGAGGTTTGAAATAGTATGAAAAAACTAAGAACTGAGGAGTGGTAAAAAGGAAAGTAGATTCATCTCTCTTTTTTTTTTTTTTTTTTTTTTGCTTTTTTGGGATTTTCTTTATTTTTGAGAGAAAACAAGCAAGGGGAGGGGCTGAGGGAGAAGCAGACTCCCCACTGAGCAGGGAGCCTGATGTGGAACTTGATCCCAGGATGCTGGGATTATGACCTGAACCAAAGCCAGATGCTTAACTGACTGAGCCACCCAGGCATTGAGGCTCATCTCTTAAATAATTCTATTAAGCAGTTGTATAACAGCTGACCTCTGTTGAATGCTTGTCATGTACTAGGCACTTTACATAGTTTTTCTCAATCCTCACAGTTCAATTTGATACTATGTTTTTTCTTATTGATGTACAACAAATTTTTAACATATGGCTTACTGTACTCATATCTGTGTAACCACCACCTGGATCAAGGGAAACTTCGTTTCTACCAACCAGAAGTCTCGCTTGTAACTCTTCTCAGTCACTCTGCTTCCCCCACAAAGGTAGCCACCATTCTGACCTCTATTGCCATAGTTTTGCTTGTTCTTGAACTTCATTAAGTAGAAAACTGTATTGTATTGTTTCTGGCTTCTTTTGTTCAACATGATATCTGGGAAATTCACCTGTGGGTAGGCAGTATTATTAACCTCTGTTTTAAAGATGTAGAAACAGGATCAGGGAGGGTAAGTAGCTTGCTTCAAAGTTAAGGATTTGTTTCGGAAAATTTTCTCTTCAGTTTCAGAAAAAAATTTTTTTCATAAGTTTTTCAGAAATTCAGAATTCAGAAATTTAGAATTCAGAAATTAAAAAAAAATTCAGAAAAAAGAATTTCAGAAAAATTCAGGTTTTGAATTCAAGAGATCTGGCTCCAGACCTGACATTCCTATCCACTTCACTAAGAATTTGTTATAAATTTCATAAGCAAAACATGTTTCATGTTTTTATTTTGTCGAAATCTTTGGTGATGCATTGTCATTAAAAAAAAAAAGTCGAAGCTATCTTCTTAATTGTAAATAGTACTTTATTTAACTTCCCATTTGATAGAATGGCTATTTTTAGCTCTGCAAAAGATATGACTATGCTTCTGAAGGTTGAGTGGGTGATCGAATGGAAAATCGTGAGTTGGGAAAGTCATGTGGGATTATCTGGGGGAAGCTCAGGACATGAGGCACATGCAGCAATGCCTTTCTAATGTCAGCAGGGAAGGGTTTGGAAGTTTTGCAAGCACGTGTGGATTTTTTAGATCTTAACCTCTGATGATCAGAGCTTGTGTTCTTTATTTTTTTAATGCCTCCTTGAATGTGTGCCTGCCTCCGTAATTGTTACTAGTCCTGTGGGGAAAGTACATGATGGCAAAGAGAAAGTGGAGCATCAGCCAACTGCTGACATATAATTCAACTTAGAGAAATGAAATGTCCTACTGTGTATATGGTTAATGAGACTTTAAAAATTGAGGGGGGGGCAGTAATTTAAAACTTATTGAAAGATTGTAAGGACTTCCATAATATCCTTGGCGCATTTCTCCAATTTTTACCATTTGCCACATTTGCTGTTTTGTTCTCTCCTACACATGTATGTGTGTGTTTATATACATAAATACAAATACATGAAATTTTTCTGAGCTACTTGAAAAAGTGGATTGTATGTATTATGCCCATTTAGCCCTTACTATTTCAGAATGTACTTACTAAGCACAGAGTTTTTCTCTATATAACTATAATAGTGAAATTCAGAAAATCTAATATTGATAAAACTACATATGGACATGAGTTTAAAATTATTTTATCAGTTGCCTAATATCCTCTTTAAACTAAATGTACATTTTTTACACAAAGTATTCTATTCAGAGGTTACTTGGAATAGGTTCTTTCCTGCCCCTTTCCCCACTAGGTAATTGTTATTTATTTGAAATACTGTTGAATCTATTTGCTTCTCTTTGAATTGATTTTGAATTTTCCCCCTCATCCTTGTTTTTTTTTTTCTGAATACATAAAATATTAACATGATTCAAAAGTTAAAACTATACTAAAAGACATTCAGAGGTCTGTTACTCTTTCCCCTAACCCTCTATCCCATTACTCATTTCTCCCACTCCTTATAAGTACTCATTTTCATTAATTTTTGGCTCATCCTTTCCATGTTTATTTTTGCCAAGATAAGCAGAAAAAAATGTAACATTCCAAGAGTTTGTATGTCATTCTTGTTCAGAGACTGTGTTAATCTTTTCTGTATAGTTCCAATTTTAGTGTATGTGCTTTGGAAGTGAGTACTTGATATCCTTTCAGTAGTGGCTAGAAAACAGTAGGTTAGAGTAGGATGGTGTGGTATAGATTCACACAAATGTAAGGAGGAAGGATTCCATGATTAGGGAGGCAGTGCACTGTGATACATGGAAGCATGGGCTTTAGAAGTACACAGGCCTGGTGCGCCTGGGTGGCTCAGTCAGTTGGGCATCTGATTTTGATTTTGACTTAGATTGTGATCTCAGGGGCTTGGGGTTGAGCCCTGTGTTGGGCTCCATGCTTTTTTTTTTTTTTTTTTTTTCTGCTAAAGATTTTTTTGAGAAAGACCATGAGTGAGTGAGAGCACAAGCAGGGGAAGGGTCAGAGAGAGAGGGAGAAGCAGACTCTCTGCTGAGCAGGGAGCTGGATGCAGGGCTGGATCCCAGGACCCCGGGATCATGACCTGAGTAAAGGCAGACACTTAACCCACTGAGTGACCCAGGTGCCCCCAAAAAGCAGTTTTAAGAGGGAAGTTCATAGTGATAAATGCCTACCTCAAGAAACCAGTCTTTGACCTAACTTTATACCTCAAGGAACTAGAAAAAGAAAAATGAAGCCCAAAGTTAGTAGAAGGAAGGAAAAAACAATGATTAGAGCAAAAATAGAGACTGGGAGTATCCAAGGGCACCTGGGTGGCTCAGTTGGTTAAGCATCTGACTCTTGATGTTGGTTCAGGTTATGATTGCAGGGTTGTGAGATCGACCCCCATATGGGGGGGGGCGTTGCTGCTGGGGATTCTCTCTCTCCCTCTGCTCCCTCCTAAAAGAAAGAGACTGAAAAGACAGTAAAGAAGATCAATGAAACTACGAGTTGGTTCTTTGAGAATCATTTGACAGACCTTTAGCTAGATTTACCAAAAAGGACTCAAAACCAGAAGTGAAAGATATTACACTGGATACCACAGAAATGCAGAGGATCATAAGAGACTATTATGAACATTTATACCTAACCTATTGGAAAACATAGAAGGAATGAGTAAATTCCTGGAAACCTACAACCCACCAAGACTGATGATGAAATAAATCTGAACAGATGGATTTAATCTTGTTGTTGGGAAGTTTTTCATTACTATCAACAAAAGTTTAGGACCAAATGGCGTCACTGGCAAATTCTACAAACATTCAAAGAAAAGAATTAATACCAATCCTTCTCAAATTCTTCTAAAAATTAGAAGCGTGAACTCTTCCAAACTCATTTTATGAAGCCAACATCACCCTTCTACCAAAATCAGACAAGAATGCTGCAAGAAGAGCCAGTATTTGTAATAACATAAATGCAGAAATCCTCAACAAAATGTTAGCAATCATATTCAGCAATACATTAAAGGATCATACCTCATGACCAAGTGTGTTTTATTACAGGGATGGTTTACCATCCACAAATCAATGTGAACTACCACATTAACAAAGTGAAGGATAAAATTATGATTATCTCACTAGATGAGAAAAAACATTTGATAGACTTCAACATCTGTTTATGGTAAAAACTCTCAACAAAGTAGGTATAGAGGGAACATACCTCAATGTAATAAAGGTCCTATAGGACAAGTCAACAGCTAACATCATACTTAGAGGAAAAGCTTTCAGCTTTTCACCACTAAGAATAGGAACAAGGCAAGGATGCCCACACTTACCACTTCTATTCAACACAGTATTGGAAGTTCTAGCCAGAGTAATTAGGCAAGAAAAAGATATAAAGGGTATCCATGTTGGAGAGGAAGAAGTAAAATGCTCACTGTTTGAAGATGATATATACAGAAAACTCAAGACTTTATCCAGAAAACTGTTAGAACTAATACATTCAGAACTAGTACATTCAGGATATAAAATTGATATGCTAAAATGTTACATTTCTATATGCTAATAATGAACTCTCAGAAAAATTAAGAAAACAATTCAGTTTACAGATGCATCAAAAAGAATTAAGTACCAAAGAATAAATTTAACCAAGGAGGAGAATAGCATATTGAAAACTACAAGATGTTAATGTAAGAAATTGAAGACAAATAAATGAAAAGCTATTCCATGCTCATGGATTAGAAGAATTAATATTGTTAAAATGTCCATACTACCTAAAGTAAATACAGAGTCAATGCAATCCCTATCAAAATTCCAATGACGCTTTTCCTACAAATAGAACAAATAGTCCTAAAATTTATGTGGAACCAATCATAGTAGACCCTGAATAGCCAAGCAAGGTTGAGAAAGAAGAACAAAGCTGGAGGCACCACACTTCGTGATTTCTAGATATATTACAAAGCTATGGTAATTAAAACAGTGTGGTATTGGCATAGAAACAAACCTTGATCTCATGGTGGTGGGATTGAGCCCTGCATCTGGCTCTGTGCTTCATGCAGAGTCTGCTTGTCTCCCTCCCTCTGCACACTCTTTCTTTCTCTAAAATAAAATCATAAAGACAAATGCACCATGCATTTGTGTATGGTGTTCATTGCAGCATTATTTACGATTGTCAAGATGTGAAAGCAACTTATCCGCTGATGAATGGATAAAGACCTGTGTGTACACACACACACACACACACACACACACACACACACACCCCACAGAATACTAGCTGTATAAGAGAATGAAATCGTTCCATTTGTGGCAATATGGGTGGATCTCAAGGGCATTATGCTAAGTGAAGTATTGGAGGAACACTTATACTATATGATCTACTATGTGGAATCTAAAACACACACCCACGGTTTAAAAAAAAATTGAATTAAAAGTACTGCATGGTTCTCACAGATAAAACTTTTTAGGTGAAAAGACACCAGACTTAAACATTTGTGATTTTAGATTTTACAAGTCTCAATTTCCCAGAACCAGAGTATATAAATAACCTAATCAGAAGATTCAGGATATACTTTTAACAAAACCAGAAATTCCTAGAGCGGTTTAAGATGAGTTGGCAAACATTTATGTAAAGGGACAGATGGTAACTATTTTCGGCCTTGTTGTATTTCAGGGTTTTGTAGTCTGTTGGTTCCACCTCTGTTTGAATCCCAATTCTGTTGTTTGTTGTGTACTTTTGATCAAGCCATGTAACCACTGTACCTTGATATTCTCCTCTGTTAATGGAATGAGGCTTGCTTTGAAGGCTAAATGAGCTATTTGCAGTTGTGAATGTTATTTTCTTATGAACAAGGTTTGAGGACAGTGTTGGGAGGATCAGCAGCACAGATCTCAGAGTTGCTGACGGTGGCAGTAGGGCATGCAGCTCAAACCACCTTGAATCTGATGCCTAGGCTGTGAGGACGGTGGGATGCTGCCCTCGAGTTCTGCTGCTGTCTGTGATAAGCAGACAGAGTTCTGTAAGTATATGCAATGAAATAATGAAATACTGTAATAATGGTCTGACATGATTGGGAACCTCTGAGTTTAGTAAGGTGACTCCCATCTTTTAAAAAATATTCATCTTTTCCACATTTTGCAATATCAAGCTCTAATGCTAGATGAGACAGTTTCGAATGTTGTAGAGAATGATACTAAGTGGCTCAGTAAATATAAGCATAGAACTAACACTTTTTCTTTTCCAGTTCTTTGTGTTTGAGTAGCACTTTTCACAATATTATTCCCTATCATGGTATGATGATCAAAGAGTAGATTTTACTTCTTTATGTAAGAGAGAGTGCATGCATGGGGGAGAGAGAGAATCTGAAGCAGACTCTGCCCTGAGCGCAGAGCACAATATGGGGCTCAGTCCCACAACCCTGAGAGCATGACGTGAGCCGAAACCAAGAGTCAGACGTTTAACCAACTGAGCCACCCAGGCGTGTCCTTTGCTTCTGTATTTTATTCCCCTTCCAGTGTTCTTCAAGTTTCTTACACCGATTTCCCCATCTCTTCATCCCAGATCCTTATCTGCTACCTCTGACGATTACCCACGCTTTGACGTTTTTTGTGCTCACCTGGATTCTTGCCTTGCTACTTGCTCTGACTGCCAGTAACTGCCTTTCCTCCTTCGGTCTAGACATTCTTCTAGTGACCTCTCTGGCTACTCACAGGTCCAGGACAGCCTAGATTTTTGTTACTCTGACCTTTAATTTACTTGTAAGATTTATATGTGTCTAAAGTTTTCCATTTTTAAAAAAAGTTTTGTTTAATCTCTACCTTTCACATGGGGGCTCGAACTCATGACTCCGAGATCAAGCATTGCATGCTTTTCGGACTGAGCCAGTCATGTGCCCTGTAAAGTTTTTCATTTAATTAATTTTCTATACTGGTTCTTTTTTTTTTTCTTTTTTTTTTTTTTTAAGATTTTATTTATTTATTTGACAGAGAGAGAGAGAGAGATCACAAGTAGGCAGAGAGGCAGGCAGAGACAGCAGGGGAAGCAGGCTCCCTGCTGAGCAGAGAGCCTGATGCAGGGCTCAATCCCAGGACCCTGAGATCATGACCTGAGCTGAAGGCAGAGGCCTTAACCCACTGAGACACCCAGGCGCCCCTATACTGCTTATTTTTAATAAAATTGTGACAAGTCTTAAAAATATGTGGTGGGAAATTTATAAATAAGCTGAAATTTATTTGGTGTCATTGATCAAAGGAAAAAAATAAGTTGAGAAGGTATTAAGAGATAAATTAGAATAAAAATCGAGGAAGTGAAAGTTATATATAGATTTTCACATTCTCGAATGGCTTTTTTTTTTTTTTTAAAGATTTTATTTATTAGAGCGTGAAAGAGAGCATGAGAGGGGAGAAGATCATAGGGAGAATCAGACTCCCCATGGAGCTGGGAGCCCGATGTAGGACTTGATTCCTAGACTCCGGGATCATGACTTGAGCTGAAGGCAGTTGCTTAACCAACTGAGCCACCCAGGTGCCCACATTCTTGAATGGCTTAAGAATGGATAGATGAAAAAAAAAAAAAAAAGAATGGGTAGATGACAGGATATTTAATAATTTTTTTGTTTCTTTAGACTCTAGTTTTCTTTTAAATCTTGCTTATTTTTCTGTCACCCTTTAGAAAACCCAGTTGCATTTGGTGGTATGTTGTAGTAACTCTTAATTCTGTTATAATACTAATATCGACTCCTAATAAAACAATAACAGAGGGGGTTGGGAGGTTGGTTGAGTCTGGTGGTGGGTATTGAGGAGGGCATGTATTGCATGGAGCACTGGGTATGGTGGATGAACAATGAATCTTGGAACACTGAAAAAATAAAATTAATTTAAATAAAGAAAGCTAATAGTATCAGAATTAAAAAGGATAGAAAATAGGAATTAAAAAAAAAGAAAATAGGAATTTTTTTATAGCATGCTGTGGGTGGCTTCCAATTATTCTTCAGTAAAGGTTTTCTGTAAATTAAAAAAACAAAAAATAACAGATTATTAAATTTTTTATTTTTTAATATTTCACTTTTTGTAATGATAGTGAGTTGACTGAATTGACATTATTTCATTTGCATAAAGTATATTAATAGTTACTATTATAACGAAAATAGGAATGTTCTTAAAATTTGGGGGTAAAAAAGAAACTGAGTTTTGGTATATGGTAATAAAACTTAAAGTCCAATCTTCCCAGAATAGTCTTTTATAATTCTCTTTTTTCTGTTGATATTATGGAGATACTGGGGTATGTGAGATCAGTTTTCCTCTTAACTCTTAGACACAGTGGCTACCCTGCTGATTTAGAAGAAGTTATTCTCCCACCTGGTAAGACTGGGGAAACACAGGCTTTAATTATACATCTAGTAGCCTCTACTATTTCTATCCTATCCACCTGCATGAAGGATTTGACTCCTGAGGAAGACTGGCTTTTCTTTTGCCTATTCCTCACTACTGTGGAAGAATCGAACTTTGCAGGGTATTCCTGTGCAGTTTTTTTTTTCTGGGCCTCTTATCCCTAAAATCCTTCCATAAAATCTTAGTACTATCTTAGGGAGTGTTAGGTCTCCTTTCTAGACTCTGCACTGTAGATTTATTATATAGAAGTAAAATAGATTTAAGAAAGACCAATTCGAAGTTTTCCTGTGAGTCCTAAGTTCTCCTTATCTAAAATGCATAAATGAAAAATGATAGTATAAAATCACTCTTACTGGCTTCCTAAATGGTAACCACACCTGTGTCTTATAAGTTATCAATGTTTTTAGCTGAGGTTGTACCAATTCTTGAATCACTACATCTGTAACTAAGGTTTAAAAAATGTAACCAGTAAAAAACCCAAAAAACCCTTAAGTTCTATTCTCATGTATTGGGTTTCGTTTTGAAATGATTCAACAACCATTTTGGAGGAAATTTTCTGTGTAGTACTTGCTGGATACAGAGCATATAATGGTGAATAACACCATCTCTGTCTCCAAGGATATTACGGTTCGGTAATGGAGATTGAGAAGTGAATGAACAATTGCTCTGTAGTATGCTGAACTGGCAAAGTACTCGATCTTCCCAGGTTTCAATTTTTCTGATCTATGACATGAGACTCTCATAAAGGTTCTTAAAATTAAATGAGATGGCAAATGTAAAGTGCTCAGCTTAGAGCTCAGAATATGTAGGAAGACTTACTACAGAAGCAATGACAGTGACACCGTGACCATTCTTGGGGGAGTCTCCCAGGGATGTCAGAAACTTCTCAGAGAAGTTGATGATGAATGGAGCATAATTCTGAGTGAAGTAAGATGGTTGTCCTTTTTTTTTTTTATTAGAGAGAGAGACTGAGAATGAGAGGAGAGAAGGTCAGAGGGAGAAGCCGACTTCCCGCAGAGCGGGGAGTCCGATATGGGACTTGATCCCGGGACTCCAGGATCATGACCTGAGCCGAAGGGAGTCGCTTAACCAACTGAGCCACCCAGGCGCCCCGATGGTTGTCCTTTTTTGCTTGGTCTTTCATCTTTAACTGAGCATTAAGCTGTGTTGTTAATATGTCAACATATATAATGTCTCAGGAGCATGAAAAGTAATGTTATGCAGTTCCATTTTGTATTATGTGTTATCCTTAATTTTCTTTCAGAGAATTAAAGATGGTAGCCTAATTGATGGAGTTAAAACAATCTGTGTGGGGGATCATATTGAATCTGTAAATGGAGAAAATATCGTTGGATGGCGTCACCATGATGTCGCAAAAAAATTAAAGGAATTAAAAAAAGATGAATCCTTTACCTTGATGTTAATAGAACCTAAGAAGGCATTTGGTAAGTTGGGTGTGGGTGTGTATGTATATGAAGTGTTCCCTTCCATGGCTTGTCTTTCTAAGGGTAGTGAGTACTGAGATGCGATGTCATGGGATACAGCATTCCATTAAGACTAAAGAGAATGACACCAGTACTGACAAGGGGAACAACTATTCAAGAAGAAAAAAGTTATTTAAAAGGACAACTTCTGAAAGACCTTTGGAGTTACAAAGTCTCATGTCCAGTGACTTTGTGGCTGTTTCATACCCCAAGAGCACATTGTATTACATTTTATCTTGCTGAGCAATAACATTCTTGATTGAGCTCTCTAAGCCATAATAACTGTTGTTCATGGACCTCAACATCAAAAACTTCAGTTACACACAGAATTGGTATTTAAAATAGTTATCTAGTCTATTTTAAAGACTTCCTTCAATACTTTTCCTCTGTTGGCATTTTGAATTTGGCAGCATGGGATGGTATGAAATTGCTTCCACTTTGGTGTGACATCTGTACTTGCTTGGTTTTAACCATGGCAGCTGTGTCCCAACTGTTCGAACCCCCAGGGCCATCTCATCTACAGGAAAATGTGCCAGCTTCTCTCTCACTACCCAGCACTATTTTAATAAGCCAAATGACGGCCTAGTGTTCGTCAGTGTTGAAGTATCTTCAGCAGAATCATTCTAGGCTGCCCTTACTCATCCCTGACCCCAACTTAGGTCCTTTCCTTTGCTCACAGTACATAAATATTCCTTACAGTTTCTCTCTAATGGGTTTTTCTCAGGGCAGTTAATAAAAATGATGGGAGAATGCAATGGATATGGGGAATTACATTTTCCCTCCCTTAGCAAGTAAGGGACAGATACTAACCACATGGAAATGTAAATTCTTCTCTGCTTCCAAGTGATTCTGTGCCACATAATAGAAATACAGTGTAGATTATATGACTTGGGGGAGAAAGAGTCCCATAGAAGATGTAAGAAAAGAATGCCTTGCTCTGAGCTATGTATAAAATTGTTGAATCCCTATATTGCACACCTGAAGCTAATAGAACACGGTATGTTAACTATACTGGAATTAAAATAAGAAAACAACCCCAGAAAGAAAACTTGGGGTGGCAGGGGGAGGAGGGAGGAAGAATGCCATATGCCAGTGCTGCTCCTGGAGAAACCATTCATTCTAGGAAACAGGACTATAGAAACTGTGATTCTCCATGGAGTACGACCCAGCTTCTGAGCTCATCTGTCACAGAAGAAGGTGGGCAGCACTCGGGTTTCTATGTGGCGCTCCTTTTGAAGTGGCTTTTTTGCTAACCAACTCCCTGATTGTTATATAAACTGATAGGATGTAAGCAGTTTGAGCTACTTTTATTTGGGTTAGACTCTTTGTAAATCAGTCATCCTCTTAGTATAACTCAAGGCGTCTACTTTTTTTCCACCTCTATTTCTACCACTTAAGTCTATTTTCCAAAGCTAATCTTTTTCTATTTTTACCTATTGTCTGCATCCAAATCTTGTGGTCCCTGTATCTTTATAGAAAGTTGCTGATATACTTTAACTTGGGTGCTTGGTTGGTATTAGTCTTGGATGTTACAGAGATCATTGTATTTAGCTATTATCGCTCCATGATAAGATTTTTTTCCTTCGGTACCAGAGACGTGTAGATGGTTGGTGTGCTGTTGGGCCTTATGTGCCCGACTACTATTGAACCTGCTGTCTATTGCCTCGTAGGAATTCCATGTACACATTTGAGAAGGACACTAGGTAGGATTTTCCTAGTGGGAGTATATTATTTTAGCATCCCAAATTCTGGTGCTGTGGGTTAGGATATGTGGAAATTGATTTTGAAGCAATGATAGGTTTTTATCTTCCAAAGTTCCTATGACAGCTTAATATAGCCCAACTTAAATCTGCTGGACCATATGCATTTTCCACTCTGGGTTGGTACGGTACTTGACTTTGGGCCATAGCTTGGGGATTTCTCTCTTAGAAGTAGGCCTTGCTGCTCTGCCCATACTTCTGCCCTCAGTTTTGCTGATTTTTGCTTTGGGATAAAGGCAATGCTAGTTTGTTTCTCATCCTTTGACTTTATCCCAGTGTTTAGCGCTTTTCTTGGAAGGGGAGTATACATTAGAAGGTACTTGAGGGATCTAGCTTCTCCCAGCTCTCTTGGTTCTAATCTTATTTTTTTCTGTTTCCTTCCTTTCTGTATTTTCTAGTGTTACCATTGATGAATTGATTCAAATTCTTAGTCCTTCCTCATTATCTGACTCTCATTGTCTTGGATTCCTACAGGAGAAAAGGACCCATGTAGGTGAGGCAGAATGTTCTGGTCTCTGTGATCAGACAGGCTACCGAGGCTGACGTGAAGTCATTTCTTAGCTGTCCTTTGGCCTTGGGTAGATGGCAGGAACATACTGGTGTTTTCATTGAATAGATAGTTGAGCAGTTAGTACCTGCTGGTCTTAGAGTATTAGTTGCTGGGATAATAATAGTTTCTGGAGCATCCACTGTATTCCATCACCATACTACCTGTCAGGTATATCACATGAATAAGATCTGGTTTCTGCCTCCAAGAAACTCCTATCTAGTGGGAGGAGATGAATATGAAAAGAAATTCAATAAAGAGAATTAGCAGGGCTAATGTGTATTAGAGGCATCAAAATGGGCTACATCAAGTCTACCTAAGGAGTTGAGGAAAAGCTTCCAGAAAAGATTTGAGCTGAATCTTACGAGGTGTGCTTAGTGAACAAATTAGGGAAGGTGGTCCCAGGGAGTAGAAATAGAATAAGTAAAGGTGTAGATGTGTACAGCAGTGTCCTATGTTTGGGAATATCATGTATGTTTGTATGATTGGAATAGAGGTTCTAGGTGGTTTGGTGGCAAGAGATGAAGCTCAGGGGTCAGCAGAGACCAAATAATCAAGAGCCTTATATGTGAAGATAAAGAGTGGGCAGTGAAGGGGTTTAAGCAGGTTGATGAGACTTGGCTTTTAGAGAGATCGTTTGGAGACTGTAGGTCAAATGGGGGTGGTTTATAAGCTTGCGTGGCCAAGGAAATCCTTGAAGATTTTATTGTGCAGGTTGAGGAGAGAGAAGATAAAATCCTAAATGAAGGCAGAAGCAGTCGGTATAGATAAAGGTAAGAAATATTTCTGAGGAATAGACCGTGGTGTGCTGGAGCCATTTGTGCACGTCTCTTCTAGACTTCATGTTCAGTGACCTGATGTTGGTGGCTTGAAATTGGCTATGGTGGGGTATTTAAATCACAGACAGGCAAGTACCGCACGTTTCGATTTTTTTTTTTTTGGCCTGGAGACCTGCCGGTTAAACATTTATCTGTGTACCACTGAATATGAAGAAGGTAGAATTGGAAAATCATTGAATGTAGAGGTAAAAGAAAAGAGATTGCAAACGGTGACCCGCAGATTTGTGGCCTGGATGAGGGATGGAATGGAGTGCTTTTCTTTAAGATGAATAAAACCGAAGAGAAATAGATTTGGGTGAGGACTTAGAAAAGAGAGGCTATACTTACAATATAATTTTAGGCCTGATGAGTTTGAAACCTGTGAGAGAATTTTTTTTATTGTTTTTAAAAAAGATTTATTTGACAGAAAGAGATCACAAGTAGGCAGAGAGGCAGGCAGAGGGAGAGGGGGAAGCAGGCTCCCTGCTGAGCGGAGAGCCCAATGTGATGCGGGGTTGGATCCCAGGACACTGGGATCATGACCTGAGCCGAAGGCAGAGGTTTAACCCACCGAGCCACCCAGACACCCCAAAACTTGTGAGAGAATGTAGTTGGAAATGTGTAAGTTGTAGACAAGTGTGGAGAAAACTAGAGCCTAGGGAATGGGATTTATGAGTAATTTGAAGCCGTGGAAATCCAATCACTCAGAGTAGTAAGAAAAAGACCAAACCTAGAGTTGTGGGGGGAAGCCCAGCATTTAAGGAGTAGAAAGAGGAGGAGCTAGCACAGTGAGGAATGGCCAGACATGGCAGAGACAGCCTCTGGATGGCCTTTTCCCAAGCACTCAGGAACCTATTACTTGTCCCAAGAGCTCCACTATAGCTTTCCTAAGTTGGCGGTGGGGCTCTGAGGGAGAAATAAAGGCTGCTTTAAAACACACCTTCAGATTCTCCTGTGTTGATCAGAATTTATATCACTGTTTTGCATCTGGTGGATCTCAACCACTGTTTAGAACAGGGAGTAGAATTGTTAACTTCATAGTGCTTTGTGCCTAGTAAGGGTAGGTTACATTGTACATATGTTACATATGTTTTTGTAGATTTGTGTTTTAGATATATATGTGTATACATCTGTATAATTGTGTTATAATGTGTATATTTCTCATAATGAGTCAGAGCAAAAAACAAAGCTTGGAAGCCACTGGTTTAAATGATTCCCTTATTAAAAATTTGTAGTTTGAGAAATCTTTCCCATGCCTAACATGGTTTCTCCTGGTCAGCTGCTTTCTGATCCAAATTCTCCTCCTTCTAGCCATGAGTTGATGGCAGCCTTCCCAGTCCTTATCAAGTATCGGGTGGAATGTCTCTGGTGGTATTTTTTTTAGGGCATGGCTCACTTCCTTTCCCTTTTGCCAATGAAAAGGAACATGTCTCCACAATGAGCTCAACCTTGCAGGGTTTACCCCGTAAACCTAGACTTTCCCAAGGCTATGAAAATCCACTCTTCTTAACCGGCTCTAGGATGAGACTAGTTCAAACTCACTCTAGTTCAGCTGGTTTGTTTCTTGTGAGTCCTTTTAATTGCAGAAAAATAACTGTTAAATCTATGAAACTTAGATTGTTTTACTTGGATGAGTCTGTATTTATCCTGGAGAAGTTCTTTTGTTTGTAAGTGTTGCCCTTTATGGAAAGATGTTTATAGAACGAGGCCCGAAATGCTTTTGTAAATTGTTTCCAATGTCAAAGGGAGTTGAAAGAAAAAGTTTACCTCCTAAAGCATTGATAGTCCTTATTTTGGGGTTAGATTTTGTAATAGATCTCTCAGCTATGTCTTCTTTTAGAGGATTCATTTCTGTGCTATGTGTCTATCAGAATAGGATGTTCAGTATGTGGAGTACGTCTGAGTCCTTTGAGTCATTCACAGCTGGAAAACTCGGACCTCATCTTTGTGATTCAGCTTCACTGATGTACTCATTTTCAAAGATGAAGTCTATTTGATACTAAGAGAGAAACTTCGGTTTTTAAGTTTTAGATGACTTTTTAGATAGAAAGTATTTATTAAGTATTTGAAAAGTCTATTTTTCATGCTATTTCTAGTGAAAAAGTTTCACCCAACAAATGCTTTTGGTGCCTTTTCGTGTATACTGAATTCTACAAAATATTCTGGGAATATGATAAAAGTTACTAAAGGAGAAGAAAGGATAAGTAGTTAAGTATATAGACTGTGTCCTATCTGGGCTGTGTGATAATGTGACATTGGATGAATTAAACTTTCTGTGGCTTGGTTTTTTCATACCAAAAGTGAAGTTGACAATAGTATTTATCACATTGAGGATTAAATGATTAAACACATGAAAAAAAAATCATAGATTAGTCCCTGACACACAGTACTGTTCAATAAAAGTATTATTACTCTTATTATGAAGGTGTAGCCTTTCTTTAAGTCATTCATGAACAGAGGTGCCTGGGTCATTTAGATACTTAAGCCCCTGCCTTCAGCTCAGGTCATGATCCCCGGGTCCTGGGATCCAGCCCCTCATCGGGCTCCCTGCTCAGCAGGAAGCCTGCATCTCCTTCTCCCACTCCCCCTGCTTGTGTTCCCTCTCGCTCTCTCTTTCTTTGTCAAATAAATAAATAAAATCTTTAAAAAATTAAAGTTGTTCATGGACAGCAATGCAGATGAATTGGTTAGCAAGTATTTGTGGGAAACCCGGCAGGGTTCCAGATCACGGAAAGACAGGTGATGACATCACATCTCTTATCAAATATGTTCTAATAGCAGCTACGCGCCATTCAGTTTTCTAAGTACTTTCTAAGTAGGAATTCACTTAATCCTTTCACCCATGCTAAAAGATTAAGCCATTTGTTCAAGGTTTTAGAGCCAGCTAGCACATGATGAAGGCAGCTTCAAACCCATGTGAGGAACTCTCAGTGCTAGCTCTCTAACTGCTGTTATGGATAAGTCCGTTTGTTTGCTGTCCTCAAGGAGCTTACAATTTACATAAGGAGGCAGATACATTAAGAATCAAGTAATTCTATTAATTACAGTAATAGCTGCCATTTATTGAATGTTTTTAAGAAGCAATAAAGAGCATAGACACTGAGGCTAATTGCTTGGGTGTAATTTCGTCTCTGCTGCTTATTACCTATGTGATTTTGGACCACTTACTCCCTCTGTTCCTGTTTACTTATCCATAAAGTGTTGTGAGGATTAAATGAGTTAATATACGCAAAGCACTTAAAATAGTGCTTGGCACATAGTGCTGTATAAATGTAAGTCATTCGTAATAGGACTGCTATTACGGCCTGTTTTAATCCTCCTGCCATTCCCAGAGAGGGATTTTCAGATAAGTGAACTGAGATATTGGGCAGTTAAATACTTTGCTGAGGTCACCTAGTGGTGGACAGGAAGTGCAAGTACAGTACTCCATTCCTGTTTGTTCCCGAGGCTTGTATTGTTAACAGTGTATGGTACTGCTTCTAGAATACGATGTGAGCTAGGACATGTGCTGTCATGCAGACTTAAAGTGTACTTCAGCTGAGAGCTGACTTCTCCGTGACTGGGAAGGGTTCTAAAGCTTGGGAGTGCTGGGGTCTGGGAGAAATGGTAAGATTGGGAAGGAACTTCCCCAAAGAGAAAGCCATGATTTTCAGTAGGTGCCAACGGCATCAGGGACCAGTGCCTATTTCCATGGAACTCCCCGTGAGAGGTGACAGGATGATCTTAAGAACTGTGCACAGCCTTGCAATCTGAGGTCAAGGACACCCTGTGTCCTGTGCTTGGGCTGCAGGTGGACCCACTGAATTGGATGTAGAGTTTCAGGGTAGGGTTTGTGTTGGACTGAGCATATTAGTGAGAGGAAGATAGATTTACGTAACAAAAAGAGTCCGTTCCTCTGGAGTGGGGGGGGGGGGGGCTCAAAGTTTGGTTCAGTTTGACATTTCTTATACCCCGAATTAAAGAGTAAAATTTTAAATCCAAATTTTTAAGAAATTTAAATTGGTGTTCAGAGAAGGGAAATATAGGAGTAGGCTAGACTAGGTGAGGAAGATTCCCAGAGAAGATTGCATTTGAACTTGACCTTGGCAGATGAAAAGTATAGATAAGGAGGGTTTTCTGTGGGAAGTGTTCAGGACAGTGAAGAGGTTGTAGGAACTGCAGCAAATCAAGTTGCAAAAGCAGTTTCTGGAGCTGAAGGCAGATGCCTAACGACTGAGCCACCCAGGCGCCCTATCGGCAGTGAGCTCAGGGTTGCTGGAAGGGAGGTGGGTGAGGGGATGGGGTGATTGGGCTCTTTTAAGAAAAAAACTAAGTGGGGAATCTGAGCTTGTTTTTGAGGCTAATAGGGAGTCATTTAGGTATTAGAACTGAAGAATGATATGATGAAATAGATATTTAGGATTAAGCCTGGAAAAACAATGTGGCCATATTTTATAGAAGAGAAACTGTTTAGTAGGCTCTTGTGTCAGTGCCTGAGTGAGAGATAAGGGATGGGATTAGGGCAGCAGCAGGCATTTGAAGGGGAGGAAAAAAGCCTGAGTAATATTCCCAAGGCAGAAATGGCGGTTGGGGGTGGACTGAGGCTGCTTAAAGGAGAAGAGAGAAGAGAAGAAGCAAATGTTTTCAGAAGCAAATGTCATTCCCAAGATGTCTATCCTCGGAGCATGTGTAATAAGGGTGATTAGAAATGAGGCGGTTTGGTTGTGGAAATTGTTTGGGGGAAGGTCAGAGAGAGATGTTCAATTTTTGATATTTTGCATTTTATCTGACAGTGGCACTCTCCTTCATGTATTTTTTTGGCAAAGGTTTAAAGTCTTCACAATGATAAATCTTGGGGGATAGAACATGCTGTTTAGTCATCTTTTTATGTCGTAGTTTGTTCTGCCCTTCTCTCAGCTAGATGTTGGTTTGGCATTTACCACAAAGTTACTATGGGACAAGATAAATGAAGAGCTAAGTTCTCTTTTGTTGGGGGTGTGGCAGATGTGTTAGATGAATACGGAGTGTAACTGATAAATGTATTTTCAGCTGAATAAAGACTCAGGCTAAATATGCACTCTTCCTATTCTAGCTGTACACTCTCATTAAAAAAAAATTATTAAATGCTTGAGGAAAGTGAAATTATAGTCCATAATACTAAGAACTTTGTAATCTCTGTTTCCCCAGACGCTTAAACAGTGACTGGTTTCTTAGAACTATAATGTTTCAGGAGCATTTGGAGTTAATAACAACTGTGAATAGAAGACATAACCGTTTTCAGCTATTCTTAAGCTTAGTGATAACAGTGTAGGAGGAAGGGGGCAAAAATGATGCTAAAATGTAAATGGCTTCCTTAATATGGCTGGATAATATGAATATAATGTAACTTATTAGAAAAACAGCAATTATATCAATAATACATATTCTGCTAGAATATTTGTACAGTGAGAATTGTCATATAATTACAGGGAAATGGATCTAACAAAATTGTGGTAAGAGTGTTTTTTTTTTTTTTTAAAGATTTTATTTATTTATTTGACAGAGAGAGAGATCACAAGTAGGCAGAGAGGTAGGGAGAGAGAAGGAGAAGCAGACTCCCTGCTGGAGCCAAAGGCAGAGGCTTAACCCACTGAGCCACCCAGGTGCCCCAAGAGTATGTTTTCAGAAAAAGTTAAGGAGATTATCCCTTTTGTCTATGGAAATGATATGTTAAAAGCAAAGGCAGATTACAAAAATAATGGGTGATAATATCCCATTTCTGTGAAAATGATCTTTAAATGTAGAAGAAAAAGGACTTAAAGTGTATGTGTATTGAAATTTAATGGTTGTTTAGGTGGTGAGTTTGAGTGACTTCTTTCTTTAGAATTCTTGTATTTTTTGCATATTTAATATAAAATGAGCATACTAACTTTCATAACCAGAAAATAATTATTTAGAAAAAGAGGCTAGCATTCCTGGCTAGGAAGTAGGGAAAGGGAATCATTCTACTTTTAGCGGCTTTATAATTTTTAATTATATGGTTCTCAGTTTTTAAAAAGATTTTATTTATATGAGAGAGTGTGTGAGCACGCGTGCACACATACGTGCTCACGTGGGGACAGGGACAAGGAGCAGAGGGAGAGGGAGAAGCAGGCTCCCGCTGAGCAGAGAGAGAACCAGAAGTGGGGCTCCATCCCAGGGCGCTGGGATCATGACCAAAAATGAAGGCAGGTGCTTAACTGACTAAGCCACCCAGGTGTCCTGATTGTCATTTTAAACAGTTTTCTTTAATATTATAAATAATTCTGGGGCACCTGGGTGGCTCAGTGGGTTAAAGCCTCTGCCTTCGGCTCAGGTCATGATCTCAGGGTCTTGGGATTGAGCCCCGCATCGGGCTCTCTGCTCAGCGGGGAGCCTGCTTCCCCCTCTCTCTCTGCCTGCCTCTCTGCCTACTTGTGATCTCTCTCTCTCTGTCAAATAAAATAAAAAAAAATTATAAATGGTTCTGTGTTAGAAATGTGGTAGAATATTCCGTTGTATCAATTCTTTAAATTAAGATTGTTTTTGTAACCACTTTTCATAAGGTTTTTTTGAGGGCTTTTTTGAAGGCTTTTGAAGAAAAATATGTAGTAAACCAATAATAAAAGTAAACAATAACTCTTGATTTCTTTGAATTCTTATGATGAAATCATACTGTGGAATAAAATAAGCTTAAAAGGGTAAACATATTTTAGCCAGCATTTAAGTTTTTTGCCCTCATATTGGGGTCCAGAGGTTTGTAATCTCTTTTGTAACACCGTCCCCTCTGGATTAAAGCTACAAACCTTCTTCCCAGAGGTACACATTAACTTTTGCCTGTAATTTCAAGGAGTGTTAAAAACAAGGCTGAGTTTTTCTTAAATGACCTCCTAACTAAAGAACAAGATTTGGGTCACAGTTATTCCATCTCCCTTAAATGTCATGCACTGTTCAGTCTCATCAGAGGAACAGTTAAGAGCAACTGTGTGTGTGTGTGTGTGTGTGTGTGCGTGCATGTGCATGCGTGAGTTGGGGTTTGGAAGTAGGGTAGGGAACCCTTGAGCTGTTTACAGACAGTTCCATCTGTGTGTGTCTAAGCATTGGAAGGCCTGTTTAGAAGTTGCTTCACTGCTTAGACAGAATTCTGTATTGCGAGATGTCTTTTAGTTGGAGACAGTGGAAAACCTTACCAAACTGGTTCGTGTGGAGAGGAGAATCTTATAAATCAACCATCCGTGAGTGATGCTAACATTTGCAAAACTCTGTGTAGGGCCTGTATAATGTGATCAGGACCCAGGTTCACGCTCTTTCTTTCTGTGCTGCTACCCAAGGTATCCGTCTCATTATTCATATATCATCTTAAGTTTAGCCTGACACTGTGCCCCAAGATGGTGGTCAGCAACTGTTGGGATGGTGTGCTTTCTTATTCATGTGGAAGGAGAGTGTCCTTGTCACAGAATTTCTAGCAAAAGTCCTCAGGTTCATTCTGGCTTAACTGGCTTTGGTCATATGCCCACCTCTGCAATAGTGACTTACATCACAATAGTGATGAAGGGAATCCAGTAGGTTTTCCATCCCTGAAGCTGGGAGCAGTTAGCTTCCCCTGAACCACAATGATCCTCAAATAACCAGTGGATACTGAGAAAACAACCAATGGGAGGGACGCTGGAGGGCCTCCACTACAGAGTGCCCTCATAAGGGGTTGGTCTAACCTCTGCCACTTTGGAGAATCTGAGTGGAGCCGTGGGATGGGCATGTGTTGTTTCCACCCTCTTGTAAATTGAAGGCGGGAGAGGATGGTTTTATGGAAAAGATTAAACAGAATAAAAAAGAGACCTCTGTATTTGAAGTGACAATTTTCTGAACATTCTTAGAAAACCAGCGCAGATATTTCTGATGGGGAGGGAGTTCGGGAAAAGCAGATTTCTCCTCTCCAGGTTGAAATGTACCAGCGGAAGCATTCTACAATACGAGCCAGGCCGGTGGGCTGAGCACATTTTATACATTAGCCATGTGAATGTTTAAAACGACACCATATTTAGGTGTTTTTCTCATTTCCTGGATGAGGGCGTATTCAAGTTCACACAGTTTGTAAACAGAAGAACTGGGTTTTAAACTCAGGTTTTCGGATTCTGAGGTCCATCGTGTTCCCCGAGTAGGTGTTGGATGTAGCGGAGTCCATCTGTGCCCGCCTCCTGCTGAAATACTGGCTCTGCCCCTGCTTATGGAAGCGATGATCCGTATTTTACCCATACCCAACTAGGGCCCTCATGGGACCAGAACACAGACCTCGTTCTGTGCAGAAGTTTTCCCCACTGTGTCACCCTGGGTCAGTTGGGGATCTGCGCCATGTTGTAAGTGCTCCTTCTGAAAATGGGGCTTTAGTTTCTGTCAGCGCCTCTTATTTCTCTAGGGGTCACGGTGGGACTAGAGACAGACCTCTTTCTGTCTTCTCTGCTTCCCATTATCTCCACTTGACCTTGAAAATGCCACTTAAAATGGAGTATGATAAAGAATGATACAAGTGTGTATAAACATCTTATTTTAAAACCTATATGTTCTTTTACTTTTTTTTTTTTTGGATGTAAAAGCCCCTTTCTTGGAGTAGAGGACACAAATTGGAGTTCTGTGAAGTCTTATAATTATAACCTTAATGCATGCCTGCGGGTTCTGTTTCACTTTTAAAAACTTGATATATGAAATGCTGAATGTTTAAAGATATTTTTCCTAACCCGGTGTCTTTCCCACACCTATTTTTTTTTTTTTTTTTTATCTTGGCCTCATGGACTCTTTCCAAAGCAGTTAACCTACTTTTCCTAGCAATAATAACTCCTTGGTTCACATCTTTTTCATCAGGGCATGTACTTTTAAATTAAATTACATAATTAGAGTAACAGATACAATCTCCACAAAAGGGGCTGGGGAACAAATGTGACTGCTTCTTGGTGCCATCCACCTCAGCTGTGGGAGCAGCCGCACGCCACACGCTGTGTGTTTTGTGCCCTCCGTGACCAGCAGGCGGGTGGTAGCCTATATGCTTCACCGGAGTGAGGAGCCCTGCTTCTAGTGACTCCAGCTAGCTGCAGGCTGGTTTCTAGTGTCTGCCCTATGAACCGCATCCCTCTCCTCCCTCGGCCCCAGGAGAGGCCCCAGGTAAACTTGTTCATGGAAAGTGAAGGGACTGATTTAGGGCTTGGTCTGGTTGGTTAGACATGCTGAGGCTAGCACCCCAAAAGTAGGCCAGACGAGAAACATTCACTCAGCTTCAAAACACTCAGCATGGAAGTACAGAACTTGCTTCTC
>CM052798.1:58126832-58139699 GCA_028533885.1 Nasua narica
TTTTGAGATAACCACTGTCATGGAGAAGGACGGTTTGACAAATAATGACTGAAAAAAAATCTAGGGTGAATTGGCAGAGCACATAGGATTTTTAGGACAATGAAACTACTCTGGATGCTAAAGTCATGGTGGATCTAGGTCGTGAAATTTTCCAAACCCGTAGAATGTACAACATCAAGAGTAGAGCCTAATGTAAGCCACAAGACTTCAGTAATGATGAGTCAGTGTAGGTCTGATGATTGTAACAAATGTGCCACTGTGGTGTGGACAGGGATAATGGGGGAAGCTGTACATATGTGGGGGGAGGAGGTATATGGGAAATCTGTCTTTAAGTTTTGCTGTGAACCTACCATTGCTTTAAAAAATAAAGCTTATTAAAAAAAAAATCTTTCATTCTACATTTTCCCTTCTAGCTGCTGGTGTTGCAAGTATTAGCAAGGTGACATAGAGACCTCATCTAGGGAGGTTGGCTGACTTCTCCAGCACGGATTACAACCCCTTGATAGAGTTCCCACAGTCCAGAGGCTGGGTACTTAGCTGTGTAAATCTCGGAAACCTTTTATTTTTTCACTATTTCTAGAGTTGTTCAGTTTTCCAGGGTTCTGTCATGCTCACTAAACTTCTAAGAAGCTTGATAAGTCAGAATGCTAGTGTAGTACTTTACAATTAGAGATGTATATGTAGTGGGAGACCAAAACACAGGTGTTAGCTGAGCAGTTCGTTTCCCACCCTGTAGGAAATTTATATGGGAAGACAGATTGTACTAAGTAGGTTGCTTGGTGGAGTCACTGTGGTGGCGTGTGTGTATGAGGTAGAGGGAGTAGGTGTAAGGTTGTTTATCTTGAAGGTTAGTATCGTTAAGCTGAGACTGCCTTTTTTTTTCTTTTTAAGATTTTATTTAATTGAAGGAAAGAGAGTGTGACTATGTGCCCATGCAAGAGCAGGAGGAGGGAGAAGCAGGCTCCCCACTGAGCAGGGAGCCCAATGCAGGACTCGATCCCAAGACCCTGGGATCATGACCTGAGCTGAAGGCAGACGCTTACCCAACTGAGCCACCCAGGAGCCCCAAGCTGAGACTGTCTTGAGCACTTTAGGTCTATAAGGACTCAGAGCTGGGAATCCGTTGCTGGGCAGTGCTGATGACAGACCGACCTCATTTTTTCCTTTGGGCACTCTTTTGGAAACTCTGTGCTGAACATCTTGCTTCCATTAACTCCTTCTTCCCTCAGGGTGTAGTATGACTGGCAGGGCAAATGCCGTAGACTTGCCAATAAAGCTCTAGTCTCTGGCGACTGTCTGGTCACCATGATTAGCATTAGCATCATCCGCCATCACTTACAGGTTTTTGCTTGGGAAAACTGGTCTCTTTGTTGCATTTTTATTAATTTTTTATAATAAAAAATTTTAATTATAAGTTTTATGTATTTATAATATATTATATATAAATTTTTATGCTTTTTAATAATTTCATTCTCAGAAGAAGACTTGTTTTATGTTTTGGTGGTTGTCTCCCCAAATACAGGTTAAAATTAATATGTAAAATCCTTCATCACTTTGGAGTAGATTCCCAGTAGCAAAACAGTATTTGCTGAAGGCAGGAATTATTCTAGGTTCTAAGTCAATTAGAACGCATTTCTGTGGTCCACTTGATGTCTATCTTGAGAGCTTAGTACAGACCTCACTACCTACCTGGATATACCAGCCTGTCCTGTGGTTCCTCTTTGAAGCTTCGTTATCTCCAGTTCTTGGTATGGCCTCTCCCTGCCCCCATTTCTGTCCCTTGTCTCAAACTGCTGCCACATAGAGTCCTCAGGCGGGAGTACTCAGGGGCTATTTGCAAAGTTATAAATTGGCAGCCTGTGACCAGAATTGGATCCCCAGATTTTTTTACTTTTGCCAATATGTTGTTTTTAAAAAGTTTGACTTACTTGACAAAACTTAAAAACGAGTGAATTCATAGAGAACTTTGAGTATCCAGTTTCTTTGCATTTAAGTCGCTCATGTTACGCAGGGCCTACATTTCCACAGGGCAGTAAGTTATTGGAGGGGCCTGGAGAGGGCATGAACCTTGGAGTTATTCTCAGGCCCCACCTACCTTTTCACTCGTTTATGTTACTACTTGGTCTTGGGGAAGGGGGTGACTCTTGGTGCATAGGAAAAACAAAAGAAAAATAAAATGCAACAGGTCTAAGGAAAGCCATGGTTTTCCATGGATTTTTTCTCCTGGTTCTTTGCCTGCCTTCTGAGGGGAATTTCTTCCTAACTTCTTCCTAGCCTCTATAGAATCCTGCTTCTCTCAGTATGACATCTCTGAATATATCCCCTGTGGTTGCAAGAGGGGCAGTGTTGGAGTGTCAGTGGGGAAAGCATACAGACTTTGGTGTCACAAGACCTGGATTTGAATCTCAGCTCTGCTCCTTGTGGAGTTCAATTTCCTTGTCAGTAAAAGGAGGGCTGTAACTTATCTCATGGGTTGATAGGAGTATTAGATGGGATTCTGTATATAGAACATCATGCAGAAGGTAGGTAGCACCTCCAAACACCAGCACCTCCATCCCTCTCTTCTATCAAGACATGACTTTTCCTTCTTCATGACCTTAGGGAAGTCTGAACTTCTGCCCCTGCTCTCTTGTTCCTCTACACCCCTTTAATTTTATAGTAAAGCTAACTTTTTTTAAAAAGATTTTTATCTATTTATTTGACTGAGAGAGAGAGAAAGAGGGAGAGAGAGAGAGATCGAGATCACAAGTAGGGAGAGAGGCAGGCAGAGGGAGAGGGAGAAGCAGGCTCCCTGCTGAGCAGAGAACCCGGATGTGGGGCTCATCCCAGGACCCTGAGATCATGACCTGAGCTGAAGGCAGAGGCTTTAACCCACTGAGCCACCCAGGTGCCCCTAAAGCTAACTTTTTATTCCTTATAACTTCCAGTCTTTCCCAACTGTACACTTCAAATCGTTCCCTTTTCCTTTTGTAGCCAGACTGTATACAGAATATAAGAGTGATGGCAGGTGAATTAATTTTGTTTAGGAAATTGTATAAGAAGGCATATCTTCTATCAGAGCTCTAAGTGTGTATATGGTTTTATGATAGAAATTACATTTGGTTTTATAGCAATCTGTCGAAACTGAGTATGCACACCTTTCTCCCTCCATTGTATGTTTATAGAAGTAGAGCCAAGGTCAAAAGGTGGAAAGTCATCAGCAGAAAAAATTAGTACTGGAAGAGAGACACTTCGCCTGAGATCAAAGGGTCCTGCCACCGTGGAAGACATGGTAGGTTATGTTTATTTAATTCCCATTCTACTTGGAAATGTGTGGATGTTCATGTTTATTAGAGCTGGAAATAAAGGTAAAGACACAGAGTTAAACAAAATACCATATACCCTATTAAAGCATGGACTTTAATTCATTGCCTATTTAAACAATATGAAAGTTATTGAAAGCATTTAAGAAGGAAATGTAGAAAATAAATACAAGAGAAGAAATTGTGATCTAAGCTGTCTTCAGCTGCCTGTAGACAATGTTTGCTAGAATCTGTAGACATTTAGACTGGCTCAAAACCTTCACCAAAATGCTCTGAAAGCCAAGAGAAAGTCTCAGAATCACCTGTCATAGCATTTTGATAAGGAATGATATTCATGAAAAAAAAAAAACAAAAAAACCCCACAAAGGAACGATATTCATGAACGCCAGTCTCCTCAGGTAAAACATTTTGTAGTCATCTTTGACTCTTCGCTTTCATGTTCCATGTTCCTTTCATTAGCAAACCCTGGTGGGTCTAGCTCCACAATAGACCACAATCCAGCAACTTCTCACTCTCTCTGCCCTCCTCACTCTGGCCTAAGGCACCTACATCTTGTCCTGAATATTGCAGTCAACTGTATTCAGTCTTCCTGTGTTCACCCTTGCCCTCTTTCCCTCTCTGCTCAGAACAACAGCCAGAATTAAAAACACAAGTGGCTACTTTTCTGTCCACATTCTCTGGTGGTTTCCCATGCCACTCAAGATAAAAACTAAAGTCCTCAGAGTGGCCAACATGATCTGACTCTGCATTTCTTTTCCGATCTCATGTCCCGCCACTCTCCTCTTGGCTCTCTCTGCTTCAGCAATATGGGTGTCCTTGCTGTCCCCAAATACTCCAGATGCATCACAACTCAGGGTCTCTGAACTGCTGTTCCCTTTCCCTGAGTGCCTTGCCCATTTAGGGGCATGGCTCTACTGACTTCTTCAGGTTTCTGTCCACATATCACCTTATCTGAAAGGCCTTTGAGTATATTATATAACTAGCAATTCCTGTCACCCTTCCCCCTGCCCAATCTTGCTTGCCCTTAATTTTCTTTAAAGCATTGAGCACAATAGGACACATTGTATCTTTGTTTCTTGTCTGTTTAGTTCCTTTACTCACATCTTGTTCACTGCTGTCACCCCAGCACCTAGCACAGTACCCGACACATCAAAGGAGTTCACATCTTTGTTGAATTAATTAATAAATGACGCATTTAAACTTGAGAAGAATAGGGTTTTGCTGATTGACTCGGTCCAGTTTTTGAGTGGAAAAACACCAGAAAGGGGAAGAGAGAAATGGAGGGAGGAAAGGTGGAAGGAGAGAACAGCAGGGGCTAAGGGAGACAGTGTCAGGACCCAAGATGGCAAGTGGTGGTCTGCTCACCCAGGGAAGACAGTGGTGCAGTTGTCCTGTAGGCGGAAGGGGGTCAGGCATGTGCTTGAGGCTAGGGAGCTCCTGCAGGCAGAGGGTACAGTGCCAGACCTGGCCAGTTGTGTGTTCATATTGTCCTATGTTTTTGAAAAACAAAACAATGCTTTTGAAAATCAAAAATATTGATTCCCCATGTTTTTGAAAAGCAGAAGAGTGAGACCGGTGCACGGTGAGGAGGTCATTTTCACAGAGTGGGATCCCAGAGCTTGTTGGGTGACGATGTCCAGGGTCAGTCATGGGGGTGGTTTGTTGGAACAGACACTCAGGGGACCATGAGGCTGAGGTTATGCTTTTGAACGTTTGGGTCACCGAGGATGTTGTCAGGTGGGGGGAGTCTAGAGGAAGGCTCTGAGTTGGATACCTGGGAACTGGGTAGTAAATAAAAGGATTGACATGGAGGCAAGGAAGAGAGCTGTGAGGGCCAGAAGCATTTTGCAAATGAGATATGATGAGGTATGTGAAAAACTCAGGGTAGTGACATCTGGCCATTCTGAGTTTCTACTTTCCCAGTGTCCTGCACACTCCGAGGCATAGTGCTGCGGGCCGGTGAGGATTTGTTGCGTGCATGAGCAAACCTGCGTAGAAGAAAGGAATCTGGAAGAGAACGGAAGAGCAGTGAGAGGGAGCTGGCAGGGGGAGCCAGGAGAATGCCCACTGTTTTCTAGTCCAGCCTGGGAGGAACAAAGGGAGGCAGAGGCGGTGGGGAAAACTCCATGTTGCTTCAGGAGGAGGGCCATTGAATAGTTAACATAATTAATATGTGTACAGCAGTTGCTACCTATGAGGTGCCGGGATGAGAAAGAGAAGCTGAAGGTCTATCCGGGGAGGTAGGAAAGATTCATTTAAAGATAAATATTTAAAACCCCATTCCTATTTGCATAGCCTGTTTCATTAAATAGGGTAATTGAAAGTAGCTTGTAATGAAAGGAAAAAGGTAGTTTGGTACTCATATTAATTTGTTGCAAATGACTTATCGTCTAAAGAATTTATAGATCTGAAACAAGTCACCCTCTTATAACCCAGCACAAATTCTGAAAACTGCGGAAGAATTCCACCTGCATACCTCATAAATTATTCAGTATGTGTTTCTTGAGACAGACACAGTCCAGGTGCTGGTGAGACAAAATGAATAAAGACCTTGTTTCTCCTTTAAGGGGAAAGAGGTGTTGAAAGAAGCTTTTGAAAACCAGGGAATAGGTTTAATATCACAGAGGAGGGCTGCTCAGCTGCTGTCAGGGATGGTGGGGGGTGGAATATCCATCCAAAAGAAATGATCGAGTTGGTTAAAGATGGGGAGAAGAGTGTTCTAGGCCTGAAACAGTGATGGGCTTGGGGGACCTTGTGAGCGTCCATGGGACTGGAGTGTGGAGTGCTGGAGATTACCTGGTTGGAGGTGAGGAGACCTGGGTCAGAATGGGAAAGGTCTGTGGAAATGGGGGAGTCATTTAAGAGTTATGAGGAGAGCAACATGGTCAGTTTTGCATTTTAGAAAAAACCCTTGGTTCTAGTGGATGGATTGTTAAGCAGGGTAGATTTGAGGGGGTGAAGATTGCAGACAGGGAGAAAAATTAGCAAACTTCTGCAAATACCAAAAAATGAGAGCTGAACCCAGGCAATCAGAATGTGAGTGGAGAAGAGTTGATGGGATTCAGAGCTTTTGCAGGGGTAAAATGGTAACATACTGACGTCTGATTGTGTATGGAAAGTACTGATATTTGTTACGAAAACTTACAATATGGCTGGTTGGATACAAAGGTGGACATCCAAGTTTCTTTGCAATAACCTGTTGCTTTACACAGCACATCCAAAATATACTGTAAAGAAGACAAATGTGGTATATCATACCTTGTTAGTGTTTTTAAGGCTTAGTTCATATAAACAAGAACATGAGAAAGTTGTGATAATGTTCTCAAGGAATTAAAAATTGACATTTGTAATAAAATGCATATTTCTAATAAGTTTTGAGAACACAAAGCAACATATACTTATAACAGTATTAAAAGTACTATGAATTTCTTACAGTTTAATCTTTAATTCTACATTTGCACCGATAGTTGATTGTTTCACATCTTTGGGTAATTTCTTTTTCAGCTAGGAAGCCATTTAAAACCAAGTATTAAAATAAACTGAATGTAGAACCGGACTTTGCCAGCATTAAACCAAGATTTTCAAAGAATAATAAAATGTATGCAATCGTGCTTTTCACTGAAATATTTAATAATAGTTTTAGGAAGAACACAATATTTTGGTACTGTTAATACACAAAAATTACTTAAGAAGGGTGTTGGGGTGCCTCGGTGGCTCAGTTGGTTGAGCATCTGACTCTTGATTTCAGCTCTGGTTATGATCTCAGGGTCGTGAGATCGAGCCAATTGTTGGGCTCCATGCTCAGCGAGGAGTCTGCTTATCCCTTTACCTCCCCCTCAGCCCCTCTGCTTGCTCTCTGTTTCCTTCAAGTAGATAAAATCTTAACAATAACAAAATGATTGTTTCATCATATCATCCTTATAACATTTCTATTTTTTGGTGTATTTTGTACTATATACAATATATTAATATAGTACTGTGTATAGTTTATGAAAGATACATACTGTTTTTTTTTTTAAAGATTTTTATTTATTTATTAGAGAGAGAGAGACTGAGAATGAGAGGGGAGAAGGTCAGAGGGAGAAGCAGACTTCCCGCAGAGCTGGGAGTCTGATATGGGACTTGATCCCGGGACTCCGGGATCATGACCTGAGCCGAAGGCAGTTGCTCAACCAACTGAGCCACCCAGGCGCCCCGAAAGATACATACTGTTAAAAAATGTTTAAAGAAGGGGCGCCTGGCTGGCTCAGTCGGTAGAGCAGGCCACTTGTCACCTTGGGGCTGTGTGTTTGAGCCCCACGTTGGGCAGAGAACTTACTTTAAAATATAAACAAAATACAATAAGATGTTATTAAAATTAAACAGAATCATTAAAGGGGCGCCTGGGTGGCTCAGTGGGTTAAAGCCTCTGTCTTCGGCTTAGGTCATGATCTCAGGGTCCTGGGTTAAAAAAAAAAAAAGAATCATTAAAGAAGACAATTTACATGATAGAAACAAACTTTATTCATGATGTGGACATCTCTGTTTGCATTCTCAGAATTGCAAAATGGGGTAAAGGCAAGAAGCTTTGATAGGATTAAGATTAAAGAACAAGTAAGAAGAAAACAAAAGATTTGACTGGCTGGGGCCACATAGTCGGTCTTTTTTTTTTTTTAAAGATTTTATTTATTTATTTGACACAAAGAGAGAGAGATTACAAGTAGGCAGAGAGGCAGGCAGAGACAGAGGGGGATACAGGCTCCCTGCCGAGCAGAGAGTCCAATTTGGGGCTCGATCCCAGGACCCTGAGGTCATGACCCGAGCCGAAGGCAGAGGCCTTAACCCACTGAGCCACCCAGGCGCCCCACACAGTTGGTCTTGTTTGGGGTGAGAAGTCCCAGAGCTGGCTTGTGTTTGGAGATTGGGTGACTGGATTACACTGTGTTTCTGATTATGCAGAGTATTTACAGGGACAAAAAAGTAGATGACATTAAAACCTTGGACAGCACAGCTCCATCTTGGGCCTAGAAAGTTATTTCAACAATACAGTAAAATTAAATAAAAAACAAATAATAAAAGTATGTGTTCAGAAATGTTTGGCTTACCTTGGGGTAAACCATTAAAAGCTTTGGAGACCCTTCCATCTGCAAAATGAAGATGGCACACAAGACCCCTTATGATCTAGTCCTGTCTGGTTATACTCTTTATCAGACTCTGTGACCTCACATAGACGTTGCGTATCAATTGCAATAAATTTTTTAAAAAATATTTTCTTTTTAAGTAATCTGTATACCCAGTGTGGGGCTTGAACTCACAACCCTTTAATCAAGAGTCACATGTTCCACCACCTATTGAGCCAGCGACGCGTCCCTGTTGTGTACTATTTGCAGTGCCTTCTCCTCTTATCTTCCACCACTGTATCTTTGACGAGTTTTTAAGTCACCTTCTTTCTCTTCTGTGACTCTTAAGATCTTTAAATTTACTTTGCCTGGGATGGCTCTTACATCCTTGAAACATTTTTTTTTTATTATTACATAGTTATTTATTTTCACAGTTTTATCTCCACCTGTAGATTGCTAGCTACTTGAAGACTCTGTTTTGGCTTTTCTTCTTTGAATCCATAATGCTTGACACTGACACTAAAAATAAGTATTTACTGTATTGATTTGTATTGAGCTACAGCGCACATTGTAGATCTGTTTCCATCCAAATGAGCTGAAGTACACAACCACGAACTGGTTCAGATCATCAGATTTTCCCTTACCGTTAGCCTTGACATTCAAGAGATTTCATGTAAAACTATCTTATTTCTCTTTTCTTTGATAAAGCCCTCTGAAACCAAGACAAAAGCAATTGAAAAGATCGATGATCTTCTTGAATTGTACATGGGAATTCAAGATATTGATTTAGGTAAGATGATACTATTTCTTAAGTCTTACATTTCTTAATTGAATTTAATGCTTCTTTATGTCTTGCTTGCATTTATACTCAATGATACTTTTCAAGGTAAATACTGTAAAGTGATGAGAATAACATAATGAAAATAAGGATAGAAAACATAAAAGAATAATGAATAAAGACCTACCCCTTATCCTTTTACCAGCTGCAAGTCAACTTTTCTAAACTTCAGTTTTTAATCTACAAACTATAAACTATATTAATAGCCCTCCTTGTTTTATGGATTTAAAAATGACATATGAACTGATTTTGTAAATGACACATTTGGAATGCATTTGATACATAAGATCTACATTGGTCAAATTATATATTATATTGTGTGCACTTAATAGGATTACGGAGACCCTGTGAGCAATGAATCAGAAACAGGAAGAAAAGGACACACCTGGTGTGTGACTGATCAGAGCAGTTGAGCAGTTGAATTGCTTGGTGTTTCTTATGTCGTCATTAGGATGTCAGGGTCTTGATTTATCAATTACAAATAACAAAATAGTAACAACAAACCGAATTTCAACAGACTTAAAGGATCAAAGAGGGGAAATGTTTTGGTTCTTACAACGGAAAACTTCAGAGGTAGATCCTGGCTTCAAAAATGGCTAGATCCAGAGTTCTCATGCTATCATCAGAATGTGGTTTCCCTTCTTTCCATTTAGGCTGCATTTTAGGCTCTCGTGGTGTCCCCTGGCACCTTCGGACCCTCCCTCTTGGAGTCAAAATGATGGCCATAGCTCCATCCTCTATACCTTAGTGTCAAGCATGATGGGAAAGGAGGAGGGCCTTTTCAAAGTCATTCAAACAAAATTCTTGGGATTGACTCTGACTGGTCTGATTGGCTCACTGAGGTTGGGGTGGTGGTGGCAGTGGCGGTGGTGGTGGTGGTTGTGGTGGTTAGGTCTGGGTCAAATGCTCTCTCTCTCAAGCTGCGAGTGACTGAAATCCTAGGGCTGAGCTAGGCCCTAGCATGGCCCCTCCCATGTAGAAGCCAGAAGAAAGTGCCCTTGAGAAGGGCAGAGGGATGCTGGGTGGTGAAACAGTGACTGTGTCCTGCAGTGATGAGGGTTGTGTCTGCGTGCACCCGAGTGTGCGTGGGGTGTGTTGGTGTGGATCAGGTACTTAATACATTTTTTTAAGCCAAAGACTTGCACTGTTTTGTTTCCCTGCTACCAGTTGTAAAGAATTTTTACTCTAGCTCAAGTAGAATATTTAAAACTCAATGTTCCTTTTCTACTTCTACTCATTCTTACTTTTTTCTTATAGAGTCTATTCTTATGTTTTTCTTGCCTTTCTGAACTTTTAAAATAAAATTTCTATGGTGGATATACAGATACTGTCTGTAATTGAAATATCAATACTCTTTTTTTCTAGTTCCTTGATTCAAAATATAAAATTTGCGTATAATAGATACTTGCTCCATATAGACAAGAAGTTAAAGCTGAGATTATCCTGCAGAAAGACAGCATCTTAAAACTTTTTTTTTTAATTTTATTTTTTCAGTGTTCCAAGATTCATTGTTCATGTACCACACCCAGTGCTCCATGCAATACATGCCCTATTCAATACCCACCACCAGGTTCAATCAACCCCCTAAAACTCACTCCCCTCCAAAACTCTCAGTTTGTTATCAGAGTCCAGTCTTTCATAGTTCATCTCCCCCTCCAATTTCCCCCCATTTACCCTTCCTTTCCTTCTCACAATGCCCTCCATGTTTTTCCTTAATGCTCCACACGTAAGTGAAACTATATGATAATTGACTCTCTCTGCTCTATCTATTTCACTCAGCATAATCTCTTCCAGTCCCAGCCATGTTGATACAAAAGTTGGGTATTCACCCTTTCTGATGGAGGCATAATATTCCATTGTATATTTGGACCATATCTTCTTTATCCATTCATCTGTTGAAGGGCATCTTGGCTCTTTCCACAGTCTGGCTATTGTGGCCATTGCTGCTATGAACATTGGGATACATGTGGGCCTTCTTTCTACAAAAGCTTTTCCTCAACCGTTTTGTGTTTGGAAAGACAGAGATTTGCATAAGCGAGGTGGGCCTATGAAAATTATGCAAATGAAAGCAAAGGGGATTTATGAATGGCAGTGCGCTTAAACACAAAATAGGCAGTATTGGTTGGAGAAATAATATTTATCTCTAGTTGAGAAATTTTCAAACAGTATAAGTGAATATTATAAGATCCAGAAACTAGCATATAAATGTTAGATCTTGATGAACTCAAATTTAGGAGAACCACACTTTTCAAAGGGGAGAATTTAAAACAGTCTTTAGAACATAATTTTGGGCATAGGCCTTATTACTAATTAAGTATAAATTTGAAATAGTTAAATAAATTAATTTTGTTCTTTGTTATTAAATATATATAAGTATATATAGGGGCGCCTGGGTGGCTCAGTCCTTAAGCATCTGCTTCGGCTCAGGTCATGATCCCAGGGTCCTGGGATCTAGCCCCACTTCGGGCTCCCTGCTCCCTGGGGAGTCTGCTTCTCCCTCTTCCACTCCCCCGGCTTTGTGTTCCCTCTCTCACTGTCTGTCAATTAAATAAATAAATAAAATCTTAATAAAAAGTAAATACATGTAAGTATACATGGAAGAACAATGGACAGTGGAGTAATTCTAAGTGAATTAAGGAGCGGTTCTTTAAGAATTCATTTCTTTCTCTCTGGCACTAAACATTCCTCACAAATTCCTTGTAAATTAACTCGGAATCCCATTGTAAAGTTAATAAATCATCTGTAGCAAATTCTTTCAATGACATGGAAAGTCATTATCATTATACATGATTAGCAATGTGATCAGTCATCTAGGGAGGTAAAGTTTAAGGAAAGTAATTATTTGAAGAATGTCAACCATTGTTCAATTAGGAATTTCTGTCATTATTCAGATCTAATTAGCATGAAATAGAAATCACAAATGTGGTACTGATTCAACAGACAAATGAATATATTTGCTTGTTTTTATTCTCAGTGTTCTTAGCTTTCAGAAATGCTAAGTTTTAAGGTAAATTGTAGGACATCATGTTATTCTAGAGTTGTTAATACAAATTTACATTAAAAAGTGAAATGGATAATATGGCAATAAAATGACTAAAACCCAAAACACTATCTTCATAAAATTTTGGGATGTATTTATCTTGAAAATGGAAAATAATTGAAATGAGTTTAGAAAGCAACCCTGCAGGTGACAAGGCTTTATTTGGTTGTAAAGCTAGGCTGCGAACTGACTTTTCAACTGACACAATGCCAACATGTGTTGCCTTGGAATGTTATCCATGACGAGGAAAAATGGATTCTGGGAGATTTTTGAGTCCTGTAACATATTGTAGGAGATTGACCTAATTAAATGAAAAAGTTGTATCCCAAAAGTTTCCTCATGAATATTTAAGGTAGCTACGTTAATTATATATAGAATTATAATATGTCCTGATGATACCAATTTAGGAGTTTGAATGATAGATTCTAAGTAATTTTTTCTTATAAAATCTTTTTTAGCTCCTTTAAAAAAATACAATAATGGTGTTTTAATGAGATAATATGTTTCTTCTTAGGATGATTTTCTTTCTTCCGTGATTTCAAAACAATGAATACTGTAGAAAGTTACCGTTTTTTTTTTTTTTTTTTT
>CM052798.1:58139799-58178080 GCA_028533885.1 Nasua narica
GATTGGTTAAGCGGCTGTCTTAGGCGCAGGTCAATCCTTGGATTGAGCCCCACATCGGGCTCCCTGCTCAGCGGAGAGCCTACTTATCCCTCTCCCTCTGCCTGCTGCTCTGCCTACTTGTGCTCTCTCTCTGTCAAATAAATAAATAAAATCTTAAGAAAAAACTTAGTAGGAAATATAGATTGAGACCTATATCACAAAAATAAATTTGTTGTTAATAAAATGATGCGAAAGTAGTTCAGTTGTGGAAACGATATAAAGATATTTCAAACTGGCCAGTAGAGGTCAGCACTTAGCTGCTATATGTGGTACAAGAATTCTATTCTTTCAGGGGACTTTTTTTTTTTTTTTTTGCCAGATGGCATTTAGGTGTTAAATATTATTGCAGTGTATTGCAGATACATTATAGGTGAGAATTATTTTAGTAGCTATCATATTAATGTGATATAACTTAATAAAAAGTGCTTCTTTTTGCCAAAAGCTTCCTTTTGTTTTTCTCTTAAAGATGCAGTCTTTAATCAAAAAGGATAAATTTATGCCAGTTTACTTCTCCTTTTAGACTTGTCAAAATAAGTGTTCATACTTTATTCATTAGCAAAAATTTGTGCATATTTTGGTGCATGCTCCATTCTTAATTTCTTTGAAAATTCATATAGCTAATTACTTACTGTATTTTAAAAGATTTATGGAATACTGTGTTATATATAGTATTTCTAACACTTTAATGAAGCTGCCTAATTAATATTTTTGTTACTTTTACCAGACCAGTAGTTCCTTGAGGGCAGATACTGTACTGCTTTTAATCTCAGCTCCTACTACAGCACTTCTCCTAGAGTAAATATTTGGTAAATATTTGTTGACTGACTGTGTGTTGAGGGGCACAAAAATAGTGAATCCACAGGGAGTATGAGTACTAACTTCATAAGTTTGAAACTTTAGCCCTTGGACAATTATTAAAATTCGAACCTTAATTTACACGTCTTTGTAAAAGGGATGTAATAAAAACCTTAAAGGGTTGACAACATACTAAATTAAATAATATGTATAAAGTTCCTGTTACATCATAAATAGTAGGTACAGCTGTTATTATTTTTAGCATTGATCACTAATAAGTTATTTTTTTATTAATATATAATGTATTATTTGTCCCAGGGTACATGTCTGTGAGTCAGGCTTACACATTTCACAGCCCTTACCATAGCACATACCCTCCCCAATGTACTAATAATTATTACTAGTAATAATGGTAGTGGTAGTAGAGGTAGGACTGTATACCTGGAGGGCTGACCAACACTGGGACTGTGTTTATTGTGGAAGTTTTACTTTTCTGCTTGCCAGCATGAGTGCTTGAGTGAGATTATACAGTTTGGATTGTGTGGTTGTGGTATGGGCATCTCAGACCATCATTTTTCTCATTTTGTAACTAAGGAACCCCAAACCAGAGATTGCAAGTCAGAGTAGGCAAGGTCCAGAATATATTGTTCCTGGGCTCAGTGCACTAGACAATGCTGTGGAGCTTCCCAAGGTACCAAACAGCCATGTACCTAGTTATTTCTTATAGTCAGGTAGGTCTGTGTATGTGTGTGAGCGAGAGATTGGCTGAGTCATTGTCCATCAGTGAACATCTGATTGTCGTCATTGTGTCCCCCAGCATTTAAGAGCATCATTGTGTGCACTGTTAGTTTTTGCTTCTGAATGATCTGTAGATTTTCTTATCTTCTGTGTGCATCTTATTTCTTCCTCCGTTAGATTGTGTATCACCCACGTTAGTATAATCTTTAGGTAACTGTCTCAATAAATGCTATCTGTGGAGTCTATGAGAAATATTTAAAATGGTAGACTTAGCAAAATTCTGAACTCGAGTCCTACTTTTGCAATACTTACCTTTAAGTTTTGGTTACTCTTCTTTCACAGCCTGGCTTCAGGACTAGACCTCTGGGTTTTGCTTTTTCCAATGCATGTTAACTGTCAGTGCAAAAATTATTTAAGTGTAATTAGAAAGCCGCCTCCCATGCCTATGTACCTACCAGTATGTTCAGTGCATAAGACCCTGAACTTGTTCCGAAGGGCATGAAAGACTGAGTAGGCTATTCAAGATCTGTTGGGAGTTTATTCTTTTTTTTTTTTTTTTTTTTAAGATTTTATTTGAGAGAAAGAGCACAAGCCGGGACAAAGGGAAAGGGAGAAGCAGACTTCCCGCTGAGCAGGGAGCCTGATGTGAGGCTTGGTCTCAGGACCCTGGGATCATGATCTGAGCCGAAGGTAGACACTTAACCGACTGAGCTACCCAGGCACCCCTATTTATTTATTAGAGAACAAGTGTAGGGTGGGGAGTGGCAGAGAGAGAGAGAAAGAGAGAGCATCTCAAGCAGACCCCCTCTGAGCATGGAGCCTGTCTCAGGGACTTGATCCCATGACCCTGAGATCATGACCTGAGTTGAAATCAAGAGTGAGATGCTGAACCAATTGAGCCACCCAGGTGCCCCTAGCCTGTGAGCATTTTAAAGGATTTTAATAGTACTGGTTGTCAAGTTGTTTTTCAAATGCTAAGGTTATGAAGTCAAGGCTGTGTGTATCTGAATGTTTGCTTCACTATATCCTGGCTAGCATTGGCATGCCATTTAAAATATATATAAAAGTTGGGCCCCTGGGTGGCTCAGTTGGTTGGGCGACTGCCTTCGGCTCAGGTCATGGTCCCGGAGTCCCGGGATCGAGTCCCATATCGGGCTCCCGGCTCTGCAGGAAGTCTGCTTCTCCCTCTGACCTTCTCCCCTCTCATTCTCAGTCTCTCTCTCTCTAATAAATAAATGAAAAATCTTTAATATATATATATATATATATATAAAAGTTGTAATAAACTTGACCAGATCCTTTGGAGCTGAAGGCCTTCTTTCTCTTTGAAGTATTTGTTTCTGTATTGAAAATAAATACAGAAGCTTTTGGGTCAGGGCTGAGGCCTGAGGGAAAGTAAGAGAGAGAGGGATAATGATGAGAAGGAATCAATTCCTTCTCACTCATAACTGCTTTTTAAAAGTATTTTTAAAGCCATCTTAAGCATTGAGAAGGATTATAAAAACATTACAAAGACTTTTTCCCCCTTGAACATGGGAATAAATTAACAATATTTATTGCCCCAAATACTTTAGTGCTTATGTCCTGTGAACAAATATATTCTCCTAGCTAACCACAATATAACCAAGAATCATGAAATTAACGTTGACATATTACTATCATCTATTATTCATATGTTTCACTAAATACATTAACATCCCTTATAGCAGAAGAGCATGTTCAAAATTATGGGTTACTTTCATTTATATCAATTTAGAACAGTTTCCTAGTCTTGATTTTAATGACCTTGTTGCTTTTGGAGGGTACAAGTTGTTATTTTATAGAATGTTCCTCAATTCTGGCTTGTCTGATTTTTTTTTTTTCAGAATTATATTTACGTTATACCTCTGGCAAAAATATCAAATGTGATGCTCTATTCTTTTCAATTACATCTTCCAGGAGGCATAGGATTTGATTTGTTCCATTTCTGATATTGTTCATGTTGATGTCTTGAAGTGGTGTTTGCCAATTGTCTCCACTATGAAGTTATTCCCTCTGTAGTCAGTATTTGGTAGGAGAGATATTTTGAAACTATGTAAATATCCTGTTCCTTATGATCCCTTCCTTCCTTCCTTCTATTTGTCAGTCATTTCCTTGGGCCACATCTTCTTTCCCTTTGGTCTTGTTAGTACAGAACTTTTGAGACAAGGCAGAGTTCTTAAATGCTCTTAAGAGCACTAGTGGATTTTATCTGAAAGACCAGACCTCTTGGTTCATTCAGAGAAATCCTACACCTGTTGAATTCTTCATCCTTAACCTGGGAGGAAAGGAGATGCCGAGGTTTTTGTTTTTGTTTTTTAACCTGGAGTTTCTTCAGCCAAGTGCTAAATCACATCCACCCTGTCTCTTTCTGGTTGCTAGTGCTTATAAGGGGCTGAGATAAAAACATCTGAACCTCATGGGCTCTCAGCCAGTTGGGCTAGGTCCCATGGGACTGTGTCTTCTTCAAGATGCTGGTTCCCCAGACATAAGAACTGGGGCTAGGCAATTTACTAGAAAAACAGAACAAAGGTACCACTTTCACTTTCTGTCTCAAACTAGAAAAGGGGTCAGGAAAAGTTACCGCAATTCCATGCTTAGACCAATACCAATACCTTCTCTCTAGCTTGATTTTCCCATTACAAACTGTCATGCTTAGTCTTTGTTCTTTGGAGGAGCAGGAAGTACTAGGTTCTGCCATAGTTGGGAGTAGGATACTGGTAGAGGGGGCAGAGAGAGCTAGTGACTGTGGGCAGGTGAAAGAGGGATCACGGACTCTGACTTTCCTGGCAGGGTTAGCCACAGGGTTTCCTTTCTGGAGCTCTTGTTCCACCCAGACGAATACCAGTAGTTCTTGACTGATAGGCTTCAAGGTGGAGGAGAAGCCAGGGGTGGCAAATCTGGGTGCAATGGACAGAATGTTTAAAAATGTATTTGCTACTCTGACAGATGATAGTATGTTACTGTTATTAACTTATACTAGAAATAGATCTATGCACGTTACATTGAGAAAGTAACTTTCCTCTTGCCATTTTTCTCAGTTCTCTGATGTTGTCTCATGTATCATTAATTTTTAAAAATTGTTTTTGATAGCTACCACAATGTTTGAAGCTGGAAAGGACAAAGGTAATCCAGATGAATTTGCTGTGGCACTTGACGAAACTCTTGGAGACTTTGCGTTCCCAGATGAATTTGTCTTTGATGTTTGGGGAGTCATTGGTGATGCAAAACGAGAATGATGATGACGTGGATGACCCATCTCTGGAGAAGTGCACCATTCTTTTTGAAAATGTCCATAAGATCTGATTTTAGACACTGTTATAGACTCTGGTTTGGTCTGATGTGTATGGAATACATTCGTTGAAATGTAATTTTGGTTTCTGGGTACCTTTTAATGCGGTTGCAGATGTGGTATGCTTCAATCACCTAAAATATGATCAATTTTAATATTTCATTCAAGAGTCTTTTAAAAGTAAGTTTTAGGGAGTATTTCTAGAGAGGATTTTGCTCCCCATGAACGTCTGTGTTTTCTTTTCCACATGCAAGTAGCTAATTGCAATAGCTCTGTAGCTCATTTAAAAAATCTTAATGCAGAGAAATTGGGATTAGAGTATGATTTGCCTTCTGAGCATCTTCATTTTGTTATACTAGCCTGACCTGGGTGCGTTCAAGAAGTGAAGTATGAATTGTGCCCACTCTGGGTCTAGAAAGCATTGTTTTTTTTTAATCCACTGAGTAAGGGGAGGAAGATTCATGTAGCCTCTTGACGTCTGTGGCCTTCTTTCTTCTTAAAGCAAGAATTGATTGACTTATTTATTTATTTATTTGGTTCTTTGTAATTGCTCCTTTTTAAAAAGTTGTTAAAATCTATTATACTTTGTATGTGTTTGCTTGTGTGGAAGAAGGGTGGAAAAGGCAGATAGGGTAGAAAATACTTAAATTTGATTTTTTTTAAAGCAATTCTTAAAGCATTCTTTTCCCACTCATACCCACTTTTATGTTACCCTTCATAAGCACTCCAGGGAAGGTTTTTATAGTCTTTGTAGAACTTTTCTTTTGAAAGATATTTACTCAGAAAATAACTGTGTTTAGAACATTTTCTTTTTTCTTTTCTTTCTTTTTTTTTTTTTTTTTTTTTGGGTGAAAGAGCAATGCTTTTAAGCCCCCTAAACTTTAGAGGAGATGCTATCAGAAATCGATTTCCCCCAGTGGAAATAAAGGAGGACGGGAGGAATTGAGGAAATATATTAGTCTATTATTTTAGAGTTCTAACATACTTTCTCTAAAACCTTACATTATTGAGAAAATTGAGGGCAAATGACTGCCTTATCACTCTTATGTGACATTTATGGATGTCAGAGAATGGAAATGAATGGTTTGAACATAGATCATTTAATAAGGCAGAGCATGGTGTGACCAAGCATTCTTCTAAAGTGTTAGATGGAAAATGCTGTGTGCTGCCATGGTAATCAGAAATAATGACCTGTGAGGGCTGTATTCCAGGAAATCAGAAGTAGTTCCCTTTTCATGGTGAGTTAATGCTTCACTAACTGTTGTTTTCTGGGGCAACTTTACTTTTACTGACATCCACTTCTCTTTCACAGAAGTTTAATGCTCTGAAGCAGATACCCTTTGTCTCATTAATCTGAGACCTGTATGGAAGCCCTGTTTTAGTCATTAATGTGTAACTAAAGGAGTTTATAGAACATAGATTGTCTTAATGAGCTTGCCCATCATTTGAAAATGGGACCCAGCTCAGGCTGTAATTTGTTGTTACTCATTTCATGGATTTCTTTAGGAGCTCCCCAAATATCTATTAATTATTTTTTATTTTAATTTTTAATTATTTTAAGATATCTACCAATTCTTAATGCCACTTCTCTTAGAAGGACATGCAAATTGAAAGAGCCGATATTTTTAAAGATGGGAAAGTTGAGACCCATAGAAGCACTTTAGTTTAACAAAAAAAATTTCTTGGCACTAGATGTTAGAGTTGAAAAGAAAAGTCATTGTTTATTGTTGATGGTTGCCTTTTTCCTCCTTCCTTTATTGGGCATGCAGAAAGATTGACACTGATTCTCTGTGATTTATGGAATCTCATATTCACGAAGTGAGTCGTGCTCACCATGATTTTTCTAGAATCTTGACATGTCCATGTACAGCGGTAACTACTTGCCTGTTAAGGTTAAATGGTAGTTATCATCATTCAGGGCTTCAGCTGGGCACAGGAACTTCGGTCTTAATAGGTTTTTCCTTGAAATGTCTTTCTCTCTCGCCTCTGTTGCTAAGCTGATAACAAGGTCGGTTTCTTTATATTATTTTCTTCCCTTCCCTGAAAATATATCTGTTTGTGAGCTTTGTGCCTTTCGGTAGCTCTCGGTGCGCAAAAAGAGCCAGGTCTCATTTTAATTGTCACCGTCTACAGTGTGGGCTACCCTTCTGCTATGACGAGACCTTTTTTTTTTTTTTTTCCATTAAACATTCTATTTCATTGATACCAGTAAACATTTCCAGAAGGCCTCTGTTGTTTTATTTTGTTGTACAGTTTCTCCCCCCCTGTAGGAGGAGGGTTATTTTATTTTATTATTTTATTTTTGGAGGAGGATTTCTTTATTTTTGATTTCCCTCCATGCAAAATTGCATTTTTCTGGGGCCACTAAGAGCACACTGTGTGTTCTCTGTGGCAGAGTATGTAGGTGGGGACCGAACGTTGGGGTCAATGGGGCCTTGAACATAGCTTGCTCCTGATCAAGTGTACACATTCTGATGATTCCAAATAGGTATATTTTGGGTTTCTGTGATGTTTCAAAAATATATATTTACATGATGTGAAACTCTTTAAGAATTATAAAAGCAATAATCAGTTAACCTCTTTGTGGGGCTGTTGTATCCAATATTGTAATGTTATCGGGTAATTATAGATAATTTTGCCAAATGATTATTTTGCTGTATTTCCCCCATAACTTTAGCACATAAGAGATTTTTCCAAGTAAAGCACACTTTCTTTAGGTCCATGTTATTGCTAGACCTTCATCAAGTCTGGAGAGAGCCTTGCTGGCATCCTTCAGTTATCATTGCCTCTCTAGCATAGTACCAAAATGAATTTCATCTGCAAATAGAGTGTTCAAAATAATGGTTCTTCTAAATAGGGCACAGTTATCTGCCAAAGATGTAAAATAGTGATCATATGATGACCCTTTCATCCTCTGATACATCTAAAAATATATGAATACTGATAAATTGTTATTATTTTGGTGAAAGTAATGGGTTAGGACAGTTCAGTGTTTTACCCAAGCTATGAGTGAATAAAAAGATAGGAGATGCTGTTCGGCTCACAGTCCCAAGAACTAATGCTTTGTGTAAAATGTGCATTTATTATCTTCTAGACACAGATTGAAAGGGACATCAGAGTAATTACAAGTCCTTACACATATCATGGTTATAAAATGTTTCTAAGATTGTGAAGTGTACAAATGGCACAGCCTGTCCCTACCTCTTACCTGAAAACCTAGTTCTAAGAAATGACTCATGGTTATTATATGCTGGGAGGGTGAAAATTGGATATGACATCTTTATCTCAATTTGAGATGATAAGCCTCTATAAGACTTAAGTATAGCCGTAGATATTTTTAAAGCCATAACAAAAAAAATAAATTTTCTGATAGTTTTGAATTTTTTATATTTTGAACTGTTCGTGCCATGCAATGGTATTGACTCTATGCAGGTAAAATATTCTATGTCTTGGGAGAAAAAAAAAATTTGTCCTTTGTAAAAATCATAGCATATACTTTAAAGTGTTTTTGAGATTGAATTTTGGAAATTTATTAATTTGCAAAATTATAACTTATATTTAAAACTTATTTACTGGATTTCTACTTAATAGATTGTACAAATGTTTATGTATTGATCAAAGAGTGAATTGTAGAGGCATAATTTATAATATTTAAAATATAACTCCTTAAACTAACCTTTTTGTGAAAAAATGATGAATGTTTTTATGAAAAAAATATTCGGGGTTTTAAATGTTTGAATTTTTAGTTTTATTTAAATAAATGATTCAGGGATAACACAAGTAAATGTCTAGGTCTTTATTTTTTTTTTTTTTAAAGATTTTTTTTTTTATTAGAGCATGTGAGCATCAGAAGGGGGAGGGGCAGGAGAAGAGGGAATAGCAGACTCCCTGCTGATCAGGGAGCCAGACATGGGGCTCAATCCCAGGACCCTGGTATCAGGACCTGAGCTGAAGGCAGACGCTTACCTGACTGAGCAACCCAGGTGCTCTGGCCTTTATGTTTTTAATACATTTTTGGTATATATTTTTTCTCAATGTATTTCATATAAGGTATTATCTCTAAAGTCTCTTAGTTTTAAAATCCCAAAACTATGTGTTTTGATTTAGTAAAAATATATGGGCTATGCACTGCCAGAATACTCTAAGGTATAATAGTCATAAGCTGTTTCTGTTTATAAAATAGAGGTTTACCTGATGACATTTTCTTCTTTATTCAACTAATTTTATGGCAGTAGTTTCCAAACAAGAGTATAAGTAGAAGAAATATCAACCCATAGCTCTTAGGTGGTTAAGCCTTTGGATTCATTATCTACTTGATGCATTTTGAAGGCCCTATTAGAACTGTTAGAAGTCCTTAAAAATATGCTAATTCCTTATGTTTGGGGGTGGGGTCCAGGAATCTGCATTTTGACCTGTCCTCCAGATGATTCCAATGGAAGTGAATCCTAGCCCTTTACTTTGAAGTCCCTGACAGTGAGGACCAGCACTGGGTAGGAACAATAGACATGACTTCAAGAACTCACCATCTGTCAAGATAGAGATCTAAAAGAGCTCTCCAAGAGAATTAGGTAAGTGGTAAAATGCATGTAAAATCGTATGGGAAGCAGCTATATATGGCAGTAAGATTTCTTTTAATTTCACCAAGTGGGTGATTTTCTAAATGTAAATTGGTATGCTAGAAAAATTTGTTCTTGGAGAAGTAGACTTCCCAATTGGTGCACTATGGATTAATCCATGTGATAGTTTTGCCTTTGTTTACATGCAATATTTGATGTTTACCATTGATACAAATAAATATTGGCTATTTATCTTGCCCTTATTAGGTATTCTCTTCTAGTTTTGTAGATGAAGATCCTCTTAGACAATGGTTTTTAGAGTGGGATTGACATGCATGATGAGACTGATCTCTCTCAATGGGAGTAACCTCAGGGGATGCTGTGGTTTTGATCATGGAGAAACTAAGCTTATAAAAATGCTACTTGAAGGCTCCTTGTGTGGATTTTTCTCTTAGGTTCCTTCATGTAGGGGGTAGAGTAAATATGATTCATATTTCATTATCTTCTGTGTCATCTAAAAATATGTTGGGAATAATATTTACGATTAAAACAACTGTAGATCCAGTGAATTAATTTAGCTTTGAAAAAGTGGTTTCTCTAAGTTAGAATTTCTACCCCCTTCATTCAGATGTTGTTATAAAAATAATTTGACATAATTTTATTTTTATGGCTTTCCAGTGAAAAGTAAATAGAGATATAAAAAATGAAGTGAACCAAACTCTTCCCCATAAAGCAAAAGGAATATTTCTCTTCTGCAATGGCACTGGAGAAAAATGAAGAAATAAAATCCTACAAAGTTAAGGAATGGTGGAAGAACCATAGGATGGGTTAGCTTTGGGAAAGGGATGATGGGAACATTGTAGCCATCTTCCTACAATGTTCTTCCCTCTTTTCCATGCATCCCTTCTTGGCTCTTCTCTACCTACCCTCCATCCATGGGTTTCCCAAGCCTCAGACATGGGTTCTATCCCCCACTCTACCCTCTTCTCAGAGCACTCATCTCCTCTCGTGGCTTTAAGCATCTTTATAGTTACAGCTCCCAAACATACATCTCCAGTTTATATCTCTCTTCTGAGCTCTATACTCAGATATGTAACTGATTCCTTGACATCTCAACTTGTGTGTCGGAACTTTAACATGTCCGGGGTGAAACTTAAATTTTTTTTTAGGGAAGGGAGAGGGACAGAGGGAGAAGGAGAGGGTGAATCTTAAGCAGGCTCCATGCCCAGTGTGTAGCCTGACATGAGGCTTGATCTCACAACCCCGAGATCATGACTTGAGCCGAAATTGAGTGGGACACTTAACTGACTAAGTCACCCAGGTGCCACCCAAAATTTTTTGTCTTATTTTCTTCAATTTTCTCTAAAAGAAAACAGCATCATTATTCACTGCTTCTTTCTTTACTTACTATGTCTAATTCAGCAGCAAGTTCTTTTTGTTGTATCCCTGAAAATATCTCCCAAATATCTACTTCTTTCTTGTTTCAGTGTCACCTGTTCAATCCTTGCCTCTTTTCCATCTGGGCTGCTGCTTCAGGCTCTGCACTGCTGTCCCATCTTCCACTCCTGCCTTCCTCCACCTGGTAATGCGAGTGCTCTGAAAACGTTGATTGCAGTCCATGAGTGTTCAACTTTCTTGAAAATGAAAATGTCAGGGTCTCATTGTTTTCTTCTCTGGAGGGACTTAACCTTATGCTCATTTTTGTCTTTGAGGGAAGGGGCACTAGTTTTTGGATGATTCAGCTTCTGCTAAAAGGCTCACAGAGACTAAAGGCTATGGGATGTATGTGTGTGTTGGGGAAAGGGAGAGATGTCTTTAAAGGTCCAAACAGAAGAAGATGGTGCCTTGTTTTCCTGCAGGCTTGTGATGGCTAGATGGAGTGTTTAGAACAATAGGAACAAGGGCCTTCCAAAGATTCCTGGTGTCTCATCATTGCAGAGACAGTAAGATGCATAGTTAGGGGTGATGTTTGAGTACTCAGTGCCCTTGTGGAAGCTTGAGTCATTAAGCAGAGCCCATCAGCCTTCATTGAATCAGCACTTCCTACCCCTATTTATTTCTATTAGTGGTTGTCCATAGTTTTGCCCATTATTGTCTAACAGGAGAGCCCAGACCTCTGGCTTATTCCTGTGGATGCCCTGTTCTCAGATTTTTTTTTTTCCCTTTTGGGCAGTGACCTGACCCACACATAAACTGTAGAAAAGAGAGGTGGTCCCTTGCTTATGTCTAGTGGACTGTTGGGGAAACCCTTGCTTTTGTACTTGGGAGGCTGAACTTAACCAGCACAAGAGCCTTGATGGGAACACGGGCATTTTTGCTAGATACTAATGAGATCACACCACTTCCCTTCCAGCTTTTTACAGTGGCCTTCAAAGCCTTACCCATGCCATTCATCATGCTCATCCTAACTCTGTGCTCTGGTTAGATTGAACTTGCTTTTCACTTCCAAGGTCTTCTTTCTTAGAGCTTTTTTACTTGCTGTCTTTCTCTGCCTTGGATCCTTCCTCCTATTTGCATGGCCAGGTCCTTGTCATCCTTCATTTATTAGTGTAAGTGCCACTTCTTTGGCAAAGATGTTTTTGACCTTCTTTCTCTCCATCTTCTGGATTTTAGCCCTTGTTTGTTTCCATCCCAGCTCATCATTATTTTAAATTATTAGTTTTTATTCTATATTTCCCATTTGAATATCAGTTTCTTGGGGGCGGAGTTGTTTCTTTCTCTCTGTTATATCCTGGGCACTTAGCATGGAGCCTGGTATATATTAAGCACTAACAAAATAATCATTAATGAGGAACTTCAGCAAATATCTGTTGAGTGCCTACGGTGTGCTCAATTGCTGGAAATAGATCAACTCTCCAAATCTTCAGCAACCCCCTGAGGAAGGTAATGCTTATTTTCATTTTAAAGATGAAGAAACAGGTCCAGAGAAATTAAATAACTTGCTCGAAGGCACATGTTTGATTAGTGGCAAAGACAGGATTTGAACCCAGTTTTAAGTCCTGAGCTCTCTCCCAAATTGATCCTGTTAATACTTTACCAGAGCAATGTTCTGAGTCACTCAACTGAAGAAAACCATGGAGGGGATTCAAGCTGGGAGAACAAGTTTGTAAATTCAGTTAGCTGCTGTTGTCAGCCTGAGTAAGAGTACAGCTACTCCGAGGTTAGGCCAAGAAGCGGACTTTAATGGTTAAGTGATGGATTTTAGGTTAGAAACCATGTGCTAAAAGAGTTTAGTGGTTCTTTAGATTAAAAAAAATATACTTGGCAATAGTTAAGCCTGGATTTTTAAAAAACATTGTAGTCACTGGCTTAATAAGTTCTTCCTGGTGTAACTAAAGAAAAAAAAAGATTAAGAAAATTCTTGACCATTTCTTAGAGAATGAGGATCAGTCTTAGAAATCCTTCAAAGCTGTTTAAATGATTTTGTGGTTTAGTTGTTTTGACTTGGGTTGTGGATATTTTGCCTCTGGAGTCATTATTGTTTGTTTCAGAAAACTACTAAGGGATTATTACCGTGTCTTTAGTTTTTTTTTTCTTTTAATATTGTGAAACAAATTTGAAAAAAGCTGCTTGTTATCAAATGCTCTCTGTGCCATTTACTATTTGAGAATATAATTAGCATTTGAGGTTTCATGGAGCATGGAATTTCATCATTAGCCATTTTTAAGACTAAGATACTTGAATTCTGAGAAATGAATTGGAAAGTTATATTGCTCTGAAAGTCCATTTCTGGACAAAAATTCTAATTTGTATGTCAAAGGGGTGAGTTTACAGAGATGATTGTAAATACCCTGATTATATTCCCTAATCAGTTCTTTTCTATACAGAAGAGTGGTCAGTTTCAACATATTAACTTATGAGTTGGTGAATGAGAAATATTTGTGAGGCCTCTCTCAATATTAAGCCCAAAGTAAGACTATTTGTAACTGTAGTCATATAAAAAATGAAATCAATCATGTATCTTTCTAGAGAATCTTTAAATAATCTTTAAAAAAAAAAACAAATGAGGTCCAAGGTATGCCTGTGTGACTCAGTCAGTTAAGTGTCCAACTCTTGATACCAGCTCAGGTCTTGATCTCAGGGTTGTAAGTTCAAGCCCCGTGTTGAGCCTTCTTTTTTCTTTTTTAAAATTTTTGGATTTTATTTATTTATTTGATAGAGCACAAGAGGGGGAACAGCAGGCAGAGAGAGAGGGAGAAGCAGACTCCTTACTGAGGAGGGGAGCCTGATATAGGGCTCGATCCCAGGACCCCAGAATCATGACCTGAGCCAAAGGCAGACACTTAACTGACTGAGCCACCCAGGCACCCCTTGAGCCTTCTTTAAAAAGAAAATGAGGTCCAAGGAAATTCTGAAGAGATATACTGACTGAAACAGAGATAGGTGGCATTTTCAGGACTGATCATTTTAAAATTCTATGGAGTATGTCTGTGACTCTCCTTTTTGACTTTTTTGATAAACATTGTTAATAACTGTGGTATAATCTTTTAAAATAAATTAATTAGCTTCCAGAAAGTTCCTCCAAGTGATCTAGTGCTTAGAAGGAGACCACCCAGCTCTCCACCACCTTGTCACTTGATGGCAGAAGGGAATTCACCAGGCAGTTTAAAAAATTTACCTCCTCTGACCAGTAGGTGGCATTGCCTGCCCTTGTGGCTATCTCTTTTCCATCTGCTTCTTATGTAACCCTCAATACCAAGTCAGGTATTTTATATCCTTTTTTATCTGTTCTAAATTGTCCAGCCTAATGTTTGAGCTCATTTGTGATTTCACTAAGGATAACTTTTTGACAGTGAAAGTGTCTTTGAAACCTAGATAGCTGCTCCTCAGAATCTTGGAGTTTATATCATGTGGTCTGGGAGAGTGTTCAGAGCAAATGACTAATTCTACAAAACCAACCAAGGCTCTTCTAGATCCAAGAGGCAAAGAAGTGACTGAGCACTGAAGTACTGTAGGAGGCGATTATGGTTAATATCCTGTGAAAGTTATAGACAGTTTCATACCAAGCATAAAATTAAATAGGTACATTAAAAACTTTAAAATCTTGTTAATGACTTCAAAACTTTTAAACAAGGTTCAAGCAAACAGTTAATTGTGAATTTGTTCTTTACCTGAATGAATAAAGCAAGCTGAGCTTCTTTGTATTTAGTAATTAATATTGTGTGGATGATTCATATCATGAAAAGACCTTCTTTCCAATGAGATAGAATTCTGGCCAGATATTGATTTATGTACTACTGTTTCAACAGCTGCCATTGGAACGAACTTTTCTTCTCTCTAATGTTTTTTACATTTAAGTAGTTTGCCAATACTTGTGAGGTACAGCACTTTGTACTTATCATAGGATATTTCCCCCTTAATAATTGTGTAGACTATCTATTATCAACTGATTTTTTTAAAAGATTTTATTTGTTCATTTGACAGAGAGAGAGAGAGAGACCACAAGTAGGCAGAGAGGCAGGCAGAGAGAGAGGGGGAAGTAGGCTCTCTGCTCAGCAGAGAGCCCAATGCAGGGCTCGATCCCAGGACCCTGGGATCATGACCTGAGCCGAAGGCAGAGGCTTTAACCCACTGAGCCACCCAGGCGCCCCTATTATCAACTGATGTTATTCAGGACACTCATTAGCTACAGTTATATGACATTTGTTAGAAACAAGAGTTTTTAAAGTTGGAATTGTAAATTTTTCTATAATAATATAGAACTGCTTCCTTACAGACCATCCTTGTCAATTCAGGTCCAGGGTCTATATGAGTGATTTCCTGCTGCTGTATGAAGTAGTGTTGCCCATAAAGTGTGCATCTGAATCACAATTAAAAATATTTTATCTGGGCTTTATAACTGGTCTCAGTATAATAGAGGCTCACAGGGAATAGCAGAGATATCAAAGCAAAGGGGACGTTGAAAGGAATCAGTGGCTTCTAGAGAGTTTCCCTTTATTAGACCTCTGAAAAGCCCTGTTGTAAGCATTAGTCTTGTTTTAAATGTCCAAATTCTTCATGTTGCCTTGATAGTAAGGATTTCATAATCTCGAGCTTAATAATTGATTCCAGGAAAAGCATAGACAATTAGGTGGTGAATGTCAGCCATTAATCTATTAGATTCCTTAACGTAGCTGATTTGTGGCTCATTTTTGCACTTCTGTTTATTTCCTCTGTCCACAATATTTTATTAATATGGCATGTTCCACATGGTTGAAACCAAAGATCCAAACCAAATGTTGGACTGGATTTCACTAGCCTGTGAAAAACCATGTCTCTGATTGACACTCATAGGAGTCTATCTACGTGCCTCGTTTTCTGCAGATCTGGGGGATTATGGTTCATCTCTTCAAGCTCTTCACTTCGAGCCTTCGTCTCAATTGCCTTGGAGAGAGAATGTAGAACATCTTCAGTTTTTAGAAAAGGCTGGGATTTTCTCAGCCTATCCTTCTTATAACATGGTGGTAAAATCTTTTGTATCTAATAGCATCAGGTTCTTTTTCCTTCTTTTCCAGTGTAGATTCTTTCATCATCTACCACAGAGAGAAATAGTTAATACAAGTAAACATATCAAATTAAGCAATATATTAAAGAATAGTAGAGAAAAATGGCTCATAATGAATGGGAAACAATATTGCATAATGAAATAGTGCATAAGGAAACGGGTTGAAATCATATAAACTTGGATCCTAGACTAGCAACACTACTTACAGGTTGGATAAATTACTTCTCCAACATTCCATTTCTTCATGGCTTAAGTGGGAATAATTATACTTATTGTGAGGTCATTGTAAGGGTTACATTAGATAATACACCTAAAATGCTTAGCATATTATCAGGAACATAGTAAATATCTAATAAGTTTATTTATTATTATTGGTATACTTCCAGGCAAAATTTTCACAAGCTAGTGGAGAGGTTTCTGAATATGATAGGAGCTAGCTAGAAGTGCCTGATTTGCCTTCTCCGACTTTCTCATTTAAATTATCTTGAAGAATGTGGAAAACTTAGACTATTCAGCAATAATCTGCCCTACTTGAGAAGGAAGTTTCACCATAGGTAAAATATATAACTTTCTGGAAAAAAAATTACCCAGATTGATTCAATGTGAGTAGAAAACTTGAATAGTCTAATAACCATGGAGAAATTCCCTTCACTTACTAAATGACTGTGTGCAAACAGAAAAGGTGAGTTATTATTATTATTATTATTGTTTTAAAAGATTTTATTTATTTATTTGGCAGAGAGAGACACAGCAAGAGAGGGAACAAGCAGGGGGAATGGGAGAGGGAGAAGCAGGCTTCTTGCTGAGCAGGAAGCCTGATGCAGGGATCGATCCCAGGACCCTGAGATCATGACCTGAGCTGAAGGCAGACACTTAATGACTGAGCTGCCTAGGCTCCCCAAGTTTTTTTTATTTTAGAAAAAGACAGTTCTCATAGAAACTGTTGCAGGGCATGGACACATCATGCTAAAATTTTATCAATTACTTTACAAGGATAGCATAATACTGCTATAAAACTTGATAAGATTTGAATACTTGAACAGAGATTTAGATACAAAGATGATTATCATGATGCTATATCATTAAAATACTGTATTCAGAAGACAATGTCATGAGAAAATTTGTACTATTTATTTAAAAGGGAGGGAACGTAACTTTGTGTTCAGTAGGATCCAATTGTTAAAAAACATATTTTTGGCTTATGTTTTTATTTTAATACCAGTTAGCTAAAATACAGTATTATATTAGTTTCAGGTGTTCAACATAGTGAATCAATAATTCCATGTAACACTTGGTGTTTTAGAGTGCCCTCCCTAATCCCCATCACCAACTTCTCCCAGCCCCTTGCACCCTTCCCCTATGGTAACCATCAGTTTGTTCTCTATAGTTAAAAGTCTGTTTCTTGGTTTCTCTCTCTTTTTCTCCCCTTTGCTCATTTATTTCTTAAATTCCAAATATGAATGAAATCATATAGTATTTGTCTTTCTCTGACTTATTTTGCTTAGCATGATACTCTCTAACTTCATCCATCTTTTTGTAAATGGCAAAATTTCATTCTTTTTTTATGGCTGAATAATAATAATATTCCATTCTTTAAATATGCCACATCTTTTCTATCCATTCATCAATCGATGGTCACTTGGGCTGCTTCCATATCTTGGCTATTGTAAATAATGCTGCTCTAAACTTTGGGGGACATGTATCCCTTTGAATTAGTGATTTTGTATTCTTTGGGTAAATACCCAGTAGTTCAATTGCTGGATCATAGGGTAAACCTATTTTTAACTTTTTGAGGAGCCTCCACGCTGTTTCCCACAGTGGCTGCAGCAGTTTGCATTCCTACCAATAGGGCCAGAGGGTTCCTTTTTCTCCACATACTCACCACATCTGCTGTTTCTCGCATCATTAATTTTAGCCATTCTGACAGGTGTGAGGTGATATCTCATTGCAGTTTTTTTTTAAAGATTTTATTTATTTATTTGACAGAGAGAGAGATTACAAGTAGGCAGAGAAGCAGGCAGAGAGAGGGGGAAGCAGGCTTCCTGCTGAGCAGAGAGCCTGATGTGGGGCTCGATCCCAGGACCCTGAGATCATGACCTGAGCTGAAGGCAGAGGCTTTAACCCACTGAGCCACCCAGGCGCCCCTCATTGCAGTTTTGATTTGTATTTCCCTGATGATGAGTGATGTTGAGCATCTTTTCATATGTCTGTTGGTCATCTGGATGTCTTTGGAGAAATGTCTGTTATGTCTTCTCATTTTTTAATTGGATTATTTGTTTTTTGGGCGTTGAGTTTTACAAGTTCTTTGTACATTTTGGATACTAACCTATTATTGGATATGTCATTTGCAAATATCTTCTCCCATTCCATGGGTTGTCTTTTAGTTCTGTTGATTATTTCCTTTGCTGTGCAAAATATTTTTATTTTAATATAGTCCCAATAGTTTATTTTTGCTTTTGTTTCCCTTGCCTCAAAAGACATATCTAGAAAAAAGTTGCTACAGAATAAAAAAAAAAAAATGAAACAAAGGTGATAATATAAATACTGACAATAGTAAAATCTGGGCAGTACAATTGTTCTTCCTTGTACCTTTGTCTATTTTTCAAATCTCAATAATGATATGTTATTTCTATAGTCAGAAAAGGAACATTATTCAAAAAGAAGACAGTGGCTATATCAAAATGTAGTCATGAAGGATATAATAAAGCTGATATTTATGAAAAAAGGTATTTATGAAGCTGATATTTATGAAAAATTGGTTGGACAATTTCACATGGTTAATTTGCCCTCAGAGAGCTTTGGGAAAGTTCTCCTTTAATTTTTCTTCATTTTCTATTTAGTCCCTTAAAAAATTAAGAAAATAATTTTTTTAAGCAGATGAATTATATCTGTTAAAAGTTGGGAGGAACTGAATTTGGAATTTAACAGTGTTTTCTAGGTACTGAGTTGGCTTTCTGTTTTACTTTTTTGGTCTGCTTCTCATAATATGACAAAAATGGAAGAGGGCCAGGTTATTAAAAATTGAAAAGCAAGTAACTTCTATAAAAAGTTTAAGGTAGAAACAAAAATTCAGTAATTTAATTAGGAAATGTTAGACATTTAAAAAGGATTTAACCAACTGACACCCAGCTAAAAAGGATTTATAATAGCAAATAGGATTATTTTATATTTTATATATTATATAATATATATTTTATATATTTTTATTTATTTATATTTTATATTTTATATGTAACTTGGATTTTATGTTTCCAAGTTAACAAATTGAATTTAGAGCTTTAGAGGTATCTAGTTGCATATAATAGACAGTCAAATAGTACATGAAAAAAATTTGCTTGAAAGTTCTGTTAATTTATACTCCACTCACCTCATGCTCCAAAAGATTTAATCTGGAAGCATTCTAGAGTATTTATTGTCCTTTTGTTCTTAGTATTAACAGATAATATTCTCTTTACTGTATAATATCATTGTAGCTTTCTCAATATTCTACAACTTAAATAAAAATATTTGAGAGAGAGCACACATGCACAAGCCAGGGGAGTGGCAGAGGGAGAGGGAGAAGCAGACTCCTTGCTGAGCAGGGAGCCTGATGCGGGGCTCTATCCCAGGACCCTGGGATGGAGACCTGAGCCGAAGGCAGATGCTTAACCAACTGAGCCACCCAGGTGCCCCAATATTCTACAACTTCTTTTTCTTTTGAAGATTTTATTTATTTGACAAAGAGAGAGTGAGAGAAGGAATACAAACAGGGGGAGTGGGAGAGGGAGAAGCAGCCTTCCCGAGGAGCAGGGAGCCTGATGCAGGGCTTGATCCCAGGACCCTGGGATCATGACCTGAGCCGAAGGCAGACGCTTAATGACTGAGCCACCCAGACACTCCATTCTACAACTTTTAAAATCATTTACTTGAGGGGCGCTTGGGTGGCTCAGTCACTTAAGCATCTGACTCTTGGTTTTGGCTCAGGCTGTGATCTCAGGATCTTGAGATTGAGCCCTGTATTGAGCTTCATGTTCAATGCAGAGTCTACTTGAGATTCTCTCTCTCTCTCTTTTCCTCTACCCCTCCCCCTGCTCACATGTATGCTCTCTTTCTCTAAAATAAATAAGTAAAATCTTAAAAGATTTTTTCCCTTTGCCTCTCCCCACCCTGCATGCTCTCTCTCTCAAAAAAATCTGTACTACTCGAATTTCAAAATTTGGTATTATAAGGATTGGTATTATAAGGATTATTCAAAGATTCTATAGGAATTCACGGATAATATTGGTTGCATGTATTAAATGCTAGCAATGAGTATGTTAATTTTAGGTTTTCCTTTGTTGAGAGGAAAGAAGAAAACACTATGACTTTTAAGTAATAAATATAATAATTTAATAAAATATTCAGATTCTGAAGATATTGTGAAGGGGAAAAATTGAGATCATAATACTCAAAGATAAACATTGTTAATATTTTATTGTGCATACTTTCAGTAATCCTATTTGTTTACTTATATGTTTTAACAAATTGTGATCATGCTCTCTATATTGTTTTAGATCTTGATTTTTTCATTTAACAATATAGAAGGTGTTTCTAATGTCATAAATGTTTTTCCACAACACAGTTTTAATCATTAAGTCTTATTCCCTCTGAGGACTGTGTCATAATTTATATACACTAAAAATTAAGTGTATTATAAGTAACATGGTGATAGTTTTTCTTTTTCCCATTAAAGGAATACAAAATCCCTGAAAGACCTACACATATGAAGAAATCCATCAATACATCATAAGAAAAATATTTTAAAATTATTTTCTCTAAAAACCTTAAGGTGTAAAACAGAAAACTTGATTTTTATTATATCTGTTTTTATAAATTTATAGTCTGTGAAGGAAGAGATTTGAGAGGATGGATTCTAAGATATCTTAGAGAAATTACACAAAGGTTAATTGGAAAGAATAATGTGGTAGGCAGACATTTAAGATGGCTCCCAATGATTCCCACCTACTGGTATTCTAGTCCTTGTATTAATCTTCTCCCCTTGAGTGTGGGCTGGGCTTACTGACTTGGTTCTAAGCAATGGCTATGGCAGTGATGATGGGCTGTCACGTCTGTGATTCAATTACAAAACATGGGGACTTCTATCTTGCTAGAAAATTGTTTTTTTTGTCCTCTTGGCCTGATACTTTGATGAAGTAAGCTGCTGTGTGGGAAAGGCATATGTGATGAGGAAATGAGAAACCTGTGGCCAACAGCCAGTAAGGAATTGAAGTCTAGCCCAACAGCCTGGGAGGATCTGAAGGCTGCTCACAAGCACCGAATGAGCTTGGCAAGTTGATTTTTCCCGATTGAACCTTCAGATGAGACTGTAGATCCCGGGCCAACCCCGTGACTGAGAGACCATGAAGCACAGAATCCAGACATGCTGTGCCCAGACTCATGACCCACAGCAACTGTGAGATAATGAATGTGCATTGTTATAAGCTGCTTAGCTTGGGGATAAGTAATACAGATTTAGTTAGAAAGAAGGGGCAATTCAAAGATCATAGAAAAGATGCAGATATAAAGATCATAGGAAATACTGCAGCTTTTACTCTTTCAGGTATCTTTTGCTGAATGGATAATAGTGACTGCGTTTTCTTTTTACATTTATTTCTAGCTATTTAATAAGCATTTCTATAGAAAAGTTAGCAAATATGGAAAAGTCCAAAGAAAAAGTAAAAATCACATACAATTTTATCACCTAAATAAAACTACAGTTATTATTTTGCTGTACAGTTTTTAGTTCTCTCCCTATTACTACAAAATCAAGACAATACTTTTAATAATGTTTTATAATCCGATTTCTAACCTAAACACATATCACATTTTCCATTTCATATTCTTCCACACGTCTTTTAAATGGCTATATAGCTGTCCAATGTATGAAATATTACAACTTATTTAACCAAACGTCTATTATTTGACACTCAATACTATATTTTAATACATGAAATTTGGACTATCCCAGAAAATCAAGGTTACATGAATAACATTTGTGTTTTGTTTCGTGCTGTGCTTTATTTCAGAGACATAAATGATAAATTTTCAGGGCTAAAGCTGGACATAATTTTTAAGGCTAGTTCTCCCAGGCAAATAGCACATTATTCTCCAGAAGATCTCATCAGGGCCATTTCTGTCCAGTTTTAAACAAAAAGGCTTAGATAATTGAACCAAGTGACTGACCAGTGGAAGTAAGCTTAAGAAGTGTTGGAAGCATCTGTGACCTCCTCGTTTAAACAAAGCCTTAGTTGGATTGCAGGGGAAAAGCAAATCATTGTTTGAAATATAGCTGTTGTAAAGAAATGGAGAAATGTTATAATAAAATACTGTATCTGTTGGCCTTAGCAGAGCTTGAAGAATCAAGCAGCTGACTTTTGATAGTGGGGGAGAGATCTCATTGTGGGCGTTAGAAGCAGCGGGGACACATGTCATGATCATGTTTCACATTTAATACAGGAGTGGTACACATGGCTTTTCCAGCCTTCTTCCTTATGATTTTTTTTTTTTAATTTGGCAGAGAGAGATCACAGGTAGGCAGAGAGGCAGGCAGAGAGGGAGGGGGAAGCAGGCTCCCCGCTGAGCAGAGAGCCCGAGGCGGGGCTTGATTCCAGGACTCTGAGATCATGACCTGAGCCAAAGGCAGAGGCTTTGACCCACCGAGCCACCCAGGGGTCCCTCCTTTTGATTTTTAATCGTGCCTCTTTCTCTGTTGTCTAAAATCAGTCTAAAAATAGTTGGAACGTTAAAAAAAATTTAAATAGCTATCTTCCTAAATGTTTCATACTTCATTGGTTTTTGGCAGGTCATCCTTTTAAAATTCAAGCTGCAAGTAAAATTGCCAATAACTTAAAAAATGCTAAATTCAGGGTTTTTTTTTTTTGGTTGTTTCCAAAATACATTTCACTAAGTATAAGCATTGAATTAGCAAAATATGGGTAGTCATATGTCTGATGCCGTGCTTTGTCTAGAATCTAGAATATAAACACCTTCTCCAATCCTAGAGATTCTATGATTTCATTTGTCAGAGTGATTAGAAAAATTACTGTGTGACTTCTAACCTTTTGGTTAATGATTTTCATTCTCCTCTGCATTCTAATGAAATCACTCCTGCATTTGCTTTTTTTTTTTTTTTTAGATCTTATTTTTAAATAATCTCCACACCCAATGTGGGGCTCGAACTCACAACCCCTGACTTGCATGCTCTACCATCTGAGCCAGCCAGGTGCTCCTGTATTTGCTGACTCGATTGGCTGTGCATATTCACTCAGATGGAATATTGGAATTTGAAGGGTCTCAAGGCACTTTTCTTAGATGTAAAGATCTGGACCCGCTGTTTTAGGCCAGAAATTCTGTGCTTGCTCTGAAAGATTTGAGACGATAACTTTGTTTAATGGCTGCTTTATCCATTTCTGTGGCTTATGGAACTTTTGGGTTCTTCCCAGGAAATGTACTATACAAAGTGAAAAGGTTTTTAGATTGCTATATATATGTCTATGTGGGAATTCTTGTGGCTTTGAAGGAATGTCTGACCTCTGATTGCATTGGAATTCCCATAATGCTGCACATAAAGAGAAGCTAACTTTGCATTTCTGATCAGAACTGAAATTGACATAAATCCTAGTGTGTATGTTTCAAAAAAAAAGGTTGTTTTTTTTTAAGCTGAAAAGCAAAGCCCAAATATTTGAAGGTAGTAGAAATATTAGAAAAGGAGAATTGGAAATGAAGATTCTTTTTTCCTAAGTAACCTAGAGAGTTACTAGTAAGGTAAAAAGTAAGTAAAAAGGTAGTATAGAGTTACTCTTTACTAGAGTTACTAGATTTTTAAGGGGGAAAAAAAAGGCCAGTTAGGTGAGGGATGTAGTGGGGATTTTTTTTTTTTAAAGATTTTATTTATTTATTAGGAGAGAGTGAGAGAGAACATGAGAAGGGAGAAGGTCAAAGTGAGAAGCGGACTCCCCATGGAGCCGGGAGCCCGATGTGGGACTCGATCCCGGGACTCCAGGATCATGACCAGAGCCAAAGGCAGCTGCTCAACCAACTGAGCCACCCAGGCGCCCCTAGTGGGGATTTTTAAACAACTAATTTTTGATATGTTTTATTGCCATAGGGAAGAATATAAGTATTTCTTGAACTAAGTAAGCATATCAAATCTTGGGAATGTGCCTTCATGTAAATCCTGCTTTGATAATCCAAAGAAGTCTTGAGATCTCAGCCTTTTTACCTAATAATCCTATAACCAAGCCATATCACATGCCTGGAGAGCACATGCCTTTCTTTTTTCTTTTATTCCCTTTTCTAAATTACTTTTCTCCAAATATCTATTCTTTTTTAATTTCAAAAGATTATTGAGCATCGATTATGCAAGGCCTGTATTATACCTCATGTTGGGTAGAGGGGGAGACAAAAAGACATGATTGTTGCCCTAGGAGCTTTAACAATGAGACCTAGCCCTAACTGTAGCACTAACCCTTAGCTCTTGACAGCAAGGTGTAGGAGTCACTGTTGGTCTAGGTATCATTCTCATAGCCCTAAAGTTCTTTTTTTTTTTCTAAATTATTATTATTCTATTCTATAGAATTCTAATTCTACAGCAATTCTATTAATTGCTGTTTGTAATTTTGTCACTTCCTGATTTAAATTGCCCTTTCTGCCTCCTCAGAACTCATTTCCCCAACTGAGACATTTTTGCCCCTTATCTTTATCTCTATAGTAAATGTGCAAAATAATAAAATTTACTTAAGATCTTTATAAGAAAGGAGCTTAATTCTTTAAGCATTAATTTCGAATTTATGTCTTATTAAGTTAGGAGTTCCCTGAGGACATAGCAATTGAAAGTCTACATTTAAAATCTAATTTAAAGTTTTAAAATAAGAGATACAAATGTAAATTATATCCCTAATTGTTATAGAGGGAATTGTGGGTTCTTAAGTATTTGAGACTAAAAAGTACTTCTATTAAATTCCAGACTAGTGAAGTATGTAAATTATAAAGGTACTATAAGGATAAGAAAGAGTTGACAGAAAGTTCATTTTGAATGTAATTGTGATGGTTAATTTATATATCAATTTGACTGGGCTACAGGGTGCCCAGAATTTAGTCAAAAATTATCTTGGATATTTCTGTGAGATTTTTTTTTAAAGATTTTATTTATTTATTTGACAGATCCCAAGTAGACAGAGAAGCAGGCAGAGAGAGAGTGGAGGAAGCAGGCTTCCCCTCTGAGCAGAGAGCCTGATGCAGGGCTTGATCCCAGGACCCTGAGATCATGTCCTGAGCCGAAGGCAGAGGCTTTAACCCACTGAACCACCCAGGCACTCCTCTGAGATATTTTTTGATGAGATTAATATATTAAGGGGTTAAGCCTTTTGCCTTCTATAATGTGTTTGGGCATCATCCAACCAGTTGAAGATCTAAATAGAATAACAAGATTGACCTTCCCTGGAGTAACAGGAAAAAGTCTCTGGTAGACTGCCTTCAGACTTCATCTGTACCATCGGCTTTCCTGGGCCTGCACCTGCTTCAGACTAGAACTACACTGCAGATTTGGACTTGTCAGCCTCCATACTCATGTGAACCAATTCCTATAATCGTGTGTGTGTGTGTGTGTGTGTGTGTGTGTGTACACATTTTACTGGTTTTCTTTCTCTGGAGAACCTTAATACAGTAATACAACATTTGCTAATCATATGCTTATTTTAGCACTTAGCCTACTGTAGATGTCCAATAAGTAGTTAACTAATTGATTTATTAATTATTATGCTTACAGGCTTCACAATCAAAAAATTTTGGACTCTGACTCTGCTACTTATAGCTGTGTGACCTTGGTCAATTCTGTGCCTCAATTTCTGTAATAATAGGAGAGTAATGTTAACTTCCATATAAGGTGGTTGTGAGGATTAAATAAAACAGAGCAAGGAAAGGATAGCAGAGGATTTCCTGTGACCAGCATTCCTATGTATTCGACAGTACCTGGAACTGGAATGTGGTCTGTAGATGGTCTCAGAAAAGACAATGGCCTCCGTGACATTTCACGGGTCTCCAGTGGGCCCGGCTCAGCCTTTCCTTTCTGGCGAAGCCAAATCATAATAGGCCAGTACTCTGAAAATAGTGGTTCTGAACTCCTATAGTATAAACATTTTTTTTGCAACTTAAAAAAAACCTTTTTATTGAGGTATAATTAACATATAACATTAATTTCAGGTATACAACTATATTGATTCAATAATTCTACATTGAGTAATGTACAGAATAATGCACTTTCAATGGTGCATATTTTGACTACTTCCAAAAATATAGGTTTTTCATTTTATATAAAATTACAATGATCCTAAATGTTACCAATAATGAATGAAATTTAATCCCCAAATATTGACATAAATCCATGAAAGTTAAAAGTCTGGATAAAGTATTTATTTCAATTGTCTCCCCAGGCCAAACTAAAAACTAAGTAAATTATGCAAACTTAACAATGTTACTTTGCATGGGGCTCAAAGGGTTCTTGTGTAATCTTCAGAATTATGTCAGAAAGGCATAGATCAACTTCCACATTTGTTTAATTGACAGGATTCTTTTATTCTAAGAGGATCTCTTCTTTTCCTTCTTGTTACATTTTTTTTTTAAATATACACTTTCCTTCTTCCTTTTTTTTTTTTTTTTTGCATTATTCCCTCAACCAAGGAAACCCATAATGACAAAAAGCTTCTAAGGATTCAGGAACACCTTTAGTTGAGTTTATGTAAGAGACTCAGATACTGCCTGAGGCCTCTACGCTGGATTACATGAGGCTTGAGCTCCCTTGTAGGGCCTGTAACAGGCCCAGTGCTGCTCCTGTCTCCTTGAACTTCCCACTCTTTAATTCCTCATGCTTCCCTTTACTTCCACTTTTTTACTCTTTGGGATGAGCCCTGGGCCAAGTCCAGAAGCTCAGCCCCTTGACCATTTGGCCCCCCCCAAAACTAGCCATAAAGAGTTTTGTGAATGTGGTAATTTTCCTGAAGATCTGAGAGTTTCCTTTACTTCACAGCCTGGTTGCTGTGCTCTGCCCTCTGTTTTCTGCTTAGGGCCTTTCGAAGCCCATGCTCTTGCCAGGATCCTTCCCAAAGACCATGTGCCTCCTACCTCCCACAAGTAGAGTTTTCCCTCCCTCTGATACCTCTTCTCACAAGAGTGTGTCCCTACTAGATCAGACTGCCTAGCTTCCCCAACCTGTCTGACATTCTGTAATTCATCAGTAAAAACATCTTTGTGTTTGTGTCAAATGGTAGTACGTATGTGTTAGGCATATTGTTGATACAAATCCACAGACAGGATTCGCTGTGTGTATGTATTTAAGGTCTCCTGGTACTAATTACGGTGGCCAAGGGGCCCCAGGACTCAACAGATTGGGGACCGCTCATAAAAAACTCTCTATTATTGATATGAAGATATTATCCATGGATTTATTTATATTTTCATTCTTTTTTTTAAGATTTTATTTATTTATTTGACAGAGAGAGAGATCACGAGTAGGCAGAGAGGCAGGCAGAAAGAGAGGGGGAAGCAGGCTTCCTGCTGAGCAGAGAGCCTGAGGACGAGGGGCTTGATCCCAGGACGCTGAGATCACGACCTGAGCCAAAGGCAGAGGCTTTAACCCACTGAGCCACCCAGGTGACCCTGTATTTTCATTCTTATCTGCTCTTGTTTCTTAAGTTAAAACCTAAAGTTCATCCCACTTAAAAAAAAATCTTGTGCATATTTCCATTTACCCTAAATTTGTCCCCACTTAAACTTTAAGCATGTATTTCCTTTATTACATTCCAGGTCTTAGTGAATACATTCAGTATACTTCAATATTTTATAGACCTTGATCTTTTCTACCTTTGGCTTTAGCCATTCCATCCTGAATCATGCTGATTTGTCCCCTATTTTAGCTTCCAGCTCTTACGGTACCAGTGTGGGAATATTATAGACAGTCAATATTTTCATTTGCCCTCCTGTCAATACCATTTGCTAATGGTATTGCTATTAGAAAGAGGTAACTGCCCATTTTCTCCTCTCTGGATTGTTTAGGAGAAAATGCTGACGACATTAGTAGAAATTCTTCTATGAAAGATTTGTTTTGCAGTAAAGAAAACTTGAAGATTTCAATCTCTTCTAATTGGCAAGCGAAAATTTTGGCCCATTGGACAATAGCTAGGTCATATATATAACTATATATATAACAAGTGCCTAGGTTATAACTAGGCACTAGTTAAAACCAGGGGTGTAAGCACTATTTTTACTTACTCTGTTTGTCATTACTGAGCCCTCTTACAAGATTGTTCTCTTCTTCATGAGAAAACACCATACACCCAAGAGTGTAGCTCTGGTCCAAAGAATGCAGAGGTTACTGGTGTGTGCAGAGTCAGTAGCTGCAGGGAGTAGGTTTTCGGTTTAAAATCTAACATTCAGAAAATATGTATTAAATATCCACTATGTACAAACAAGGTGCTATACCGGCAACATTCCTGATCCTCAGGGGGGTTTATAGTTTAGGGTGGAGATCAGACAAGACCAGCAATCAGAAAACAACTTTGATGCTGAGGGGTAACCTCCTGAGAGAGGGCGCAGAAGGGACTCCTGAGAAAGGGGAGAACCCACCCTGCTGGAACCAGGGAAGATTTCATGGGTGGAGCCTTAGCGGCGCCTTAAACAGTGGCCGACAGTGGGTCAGGGAGAGGATTTGGCGCAGAAGGCAAGACGTGGAGGTGGGAAGGTAGATGATAGGTATGAGAACAAGTGACTGTGTGAAGAAAAGTACTAAAATTCAGTCTGCAATGGTAGGCTGAGTCTGATGAGGGAGGCTCTTCAGTATGAGGCTAAGAAAGTTCTGTGATCCCTGATTCTTCCCTAAGCCCTATAGTTCTGTTGGGTCCTATATGTATTTTTTTAATAGTACGTGTACTGATATATACTGGTTAATCTGTTTATATGCCTACTAATTGTATTACATTGTGAGTCATTTGAAGTCCTGGTAAGTCATTTATTTTTTATTGTAGACACCTAGCAGGACACCTGCCCCATGGAAGGTGCTTAGTACATGTAGAATTGATTGAAGCCCATCTTAAATTTTGTTTTGTTGCAGGGAACAGCATTCATTACCTGAAAAGATGTCTCCCTCCCACCTTCCCTCTCCCTCCCCATCACACACACACACACACACACACACACACACACACACACACACCCCACATTTTCAAAAAGAAGCAAATTTGAAAGTTGACTTTTTCCTCTCTAAGTTATCGATTCCCAATTTTCTTACTGAATTTGGGAGGACCTATTTTGATATGAGTCACAGCTTTGAAGACAGCAAAAGCTGTTGTCAGCTTGGTGATTATCTTTTATTTTCTCAATTTTGGGGGGCAACAGTGTATGAAAGATTTGGATTCTCGGTGGTCTCAGAAAAGGCAGATTACTGGCAGCATTCGCTCTAGCAGTTTTAAATAGAAGATATATTTATATCTATATAAATATCTGTCTATCTAGTGATCTATATCTATCTATAACTTTTGATGGTCCTCATTTCTACAGAATAAAGTCCAAAATTTTGCGTGGCATTTAAGACCCATAGCAATATGTCCAAAGGAGCCTCTTGCTTCTTGCTGTTCTTTCTCTTGTGCTTACATTTTAGCTAAAGGGAACCCCTCACCCTCCTCAGGCTCTGTCATCTCCTTTAGTCCTATCTTTGTGGTGTTCCCTCTGCTGTATATATGTTAGTGACTGTGACAAATAAATTTCCCAACCTCAGGGACTTAATATGATTAAAGTATACTTATTTTTGCTGAGATAAGAGTGGAATACAATCACTCCTAAAGGGTGTTCTTTCTCCACATGTTTTCAGGGATCCAGGTTTCTTCTATCCTGTGGCTCCCCCATGTTCACACCACAACTCTCATCATCTCCAGTCTAGCCAGCTGGAAAAGGGAAAAGCCACGAGGGTCATGAGTCAGGGGACCTAACAGGCCAGGCCTGGAAGCAACAGATGTTACTTCTCACATTTTATTGATCAGTACTGACACATGGCCATGTCTAACCACAAGGGAGACTGGTAAGCATAATTTAGCAGTGCCCCAGGAGAAAAAGGAAATGGTTTTTGATGACTTGCTAACCAGTATCCTCCACAGTCTTTCCCTCTGGTTGCAAGTTATTCCGTTCTTCCTTTCTTTCATAGAATATACCCATTTCTCATAAGTAACTCAAAAACCTATGAAGTCAGTGAAGTGGCACAAATTTCAGATCTTTAGATGGTGGACATGGTGTCTGGATGTGGCCTCTTGTGGCAATCTGTCAATAAAAAGGTGGTTCATTCCTTCTTCTCAATGTATAGTGGTGATTCAGGGACAAGATAATGCTAAAAAAACCAAAATCAACTCCTTTCCCCCAACCTCTTTTGGACATCCTCTTTTGGAAAACAGAAGAATGCAAGACACTCAGCAATTTCTCGTTGCTAGTATATATAAAATCCTGAGCAGGCATTATGAAGGTATCCTGTCTTCATAAGGTGTGGTGGGAAGTTCCTTGATTAGATTCTAATTTTGCTTTCCTGGTAGAACTCCCTTGTCCCTGGCCCTTGGTCCATCCTCTGGGAGGGTTTTCCATGGCCACACCTGAAGGAGGACATTTGGGAGTGTATTCTTCTTGAAGGCTATATAACTTTCATTGCCTGTGTCTTTCTTGTGCAAGTGTGAGGTCCTGAGGATTGTTCTAATGCTCAGGTAGTCCAAGGCTTTTTCAGGTTGGGATTATGTTTATTTGGTAGTACAATTCACTCAGAAACTTAGAAGGCTTTTGATTTGGTAGTGTCTAGTTAGTTTCATGTGCCAGTAACTATATCCAAAGTTTTGCCTTGATGCCGTTTTCCAGTCTTATTTGCTTTCTTGTCCCCAAGCCTTTCTTCTCAATTTAATGATGGCTACCTTGAGGTCAGCAGGTTGGGGGGAGGCCATACCATTTATGCAATCTGTGTAATAACACTGAAAATTTCAAACAATTTATATTATTGTTTACTAATATTTAAAATAGTAATATAATATTAAAATATGTCATCCTCAGTACATATTCACTTAGAAAATCTTTTTACAGGTAAAATATAACAGAACTTTCATTTAAAAATATAAATTTTAGGGAAAATTTTAAGAATTTTTGACATTTTGGATAAAGATATATTTTATTATAAAAAATATTAGTTTGAAACATTGTTAAAAAAGAATACCTGATTTCCTCTGAAACCACTATTTAGTTATCCAGTTGCTGTTTTCAATAACGTTAGTAGGAAAATATATTTAGTTTTATACTGCAATCATATGTCAAGTAATTAAAATAGAATAAATGTTGATGTAGATATTAGGTTGAATATTGCTTACCTTTGTTTAAAAACAGTGTTCTTTCACTCATTTGAGTTAAAAAAATGAAATACTTGGGATGCCTGGATTGCTCAGTCAGTTAAGCATCTGCCTCCACTCAGTGGGAAGGCTGCTGCTCCCTCTGCCTGCTACTTCCACTGCTTGAGCTCTTTCTCTCTCTCTCTCTGACAAATAAATAAAATCTTTTTTTAAAAACTGAGATACTTAAATCTTATTCTAGTGCTCCAAAAATGTTCGGAAACTTTTTTTTTTTTTCTGAGATTTATTTATTTTGGAGTGTGTGGTGGGGAGGGGCAGAGGAAGAGGAAGAGAGAGTCTCAAGCAGACTCTCCACTGAATGTGGAGCCAGACACAGGGTCCATCTCATGACCCTGAGATCATGACCTGAGCCAAAAGCAAGAATCAGATGCTTAACTGACTGAGCCACCCAGGCACCACTGGAAACATTTTTCTTAATTTTTTAACAAAGAAATCTATCCCAATGACTTTAGTAATAGTCGTTATAACCAAATACAATTACTATTTCGTGATCTTAATAGTTTGTAGGACTTAATTATGTTTGAAGGTGTGATGAAGTAGCCGCATCTTTCCATTTGGTTATGTGGTTTGAAATGACAGTTCTGACTAGTGGACATTGTCTTGATGAAACCATGAGGTAATGCGTTCTTTGGGAAATACATGCTGACAGATGGGAAAAATAATCTTGGGAAATTTTTCTTGACATATTGGTCAGGTATCATCTGAACGAGTCACTTTGTAGCTTGGTCATGTAAAGAATATTCACCAAACCAGTCTGAAAGTCCTTATCTTTCAAAAAAAAAAAAAAACCCAAAAACTTTAAAATGAAGTAAAATAAAGCTAGTAGCATTCTAAGATTCTTGTTATATTACCAAACTCCCTGTGGTTAGTAAGGTAATGGAACCAAACAGATATGGGAACAAAATTCATTTATACTGACACAATTCTTTTAAGTATGCATACCAGTAATCCTTGATTTTAAAAGGCATCATGAAAGAAGGTACCAATAAAATAAGGCATTTCAAGCCTATGAAAAAGACTTTCAGAATGAAGACTGTAATTCCAGTAATCCAAAGTACTTCCCAGAAGCTCGAATGACCCAAAGTAGGATTTAGAAAGATTAAGTTGTAATAAAGTGACTGAAAATGAAAGAGAACAGAAGATCCTGCCAAGAATACTAGTAACCAAGTGTACTGAATCTTTGGGCACTTTTTCTTAGACAAAGCCCAATTTACAGTGCTTTTGTTGGCATACATTAAAGTTGTTAGAAGCGCAGTTCCAAGAGAAAAGATATATGTTTCTGAAGCTTGGATTTTCCACACATCCTTTAGGCATGGTGTTCATCTGGATAGGAACATCTCAGAAATGAAGGCAAGGCCGTTCTCCTTCCATCTTGTTACATGAGCACTTTGGGAGGTTGATGCTGCTGCACTGTCCACAGTTCCTTGAGGGTGGCATGGCCCTTGAATACTTTTTCTCTGATCCACATTCCTTTGCATCAGGATTGTGTTTCCTCTGCTGATGAGAGGTTGGAAGCCTCGCTGTGGTGTCAGGGACAGTGGGAGACAGTCCTACGTCTTTGGTCAGGGCCCTGACTGCCAAGGCCCACCACAACTAATTTTGTTAGCCCCAATGGCAGCAGCCAAGCTAGGTTTCAATAGGCCTTTTTGTGTTCAAATATTTTTTTCAAAAATTGTCTTAAAATTTGGGTTCTGATAGTTTTCATGTAGCCTTCCCAGTCAGACCCCCAATTTCTGGACCCTCAATTGCTTCTTACAAACTGGCCAATTATTTCCTGAGCTCATTTCTTATAATACTTTGCTTGACATACAAAGTAAACATAAGCCCACGGTTGTTCTCCTGCCAACCACTACCCCCAGAGTTACAGTCTCAGTAGGCATGTGGTCTACTTTCCAAGTTTTCCCAGGCAAGTTTAAAGCAGGTTTTGTCCCTGTGTAATTTGGGTGTCCATCTTTACAACTCTGTGATAGAGTCCTTTAAAATATGTCTTGACATCCTCCATTTTTAAAAAATTTTCCAAAGCTTTTTTGACTATTACATGTTCTTTGCAGCTTTATATGAATTTCAGACTAATCTTAATTGCTACAAAGAAGCCTGCTAGGATCAGGAACTGAAGCTGGAGAAGTAGGGGGAGAGGGAGGAAAGGAGAGTTGGTGGAGCAGGGAGGAGACTAATAAGTCCTCCTAAAGCACCGACTTGGTGGACAAGTCAGAGTTTGAGGGGTATGAGCATATGCTGAAAGGGTCCACAAAGGGGACCGTGGGGGTCTATGCAGGGCTGTGATCTGGTTCTTGTGGTTGCCTTTGTGAGTTTGCAGGTGGGTATCATGTTGGGTTGCTGCTGGTTAGCAGAGCAGGCAGATGGACCTGGACATCTGACCCGAACAGCTGGACTGGGAAGTGGAGGAGGATGCAGAGTGGGGAAGAGCAAGTACAGACTGACACCTGCTTGCTTCTCTGCATCTCTTTCTTCTCGTCTCTAATGATGATAACCCTCAGAGCATAAGGGCTGCTTCATTTCACTTTCCAAATCATGTGCAAGTTTCTAACCCAGAACCTAATAGGGAAGAAGATGAAAAATGTTGTCCCAACTTACAGTGAGACAAAATAAAACCCTTTTCTTTTTCTCTGTGTCACCATCTTTATCCAACCAGCCACCAACTCCTGTTGGTTCTACATCATAATTTCTGCACTATAAACCATTCCCTTCTCTGCCATTGTTCTTTTTTAGTTTAATCGCTCATATATTTTATATCTGGATACTGTTGTAGTAGCCTCCTAACTTGTATTACATCAAATATGGTCATGTAGATTGTGCACTGCACAACTTCATGGGTGCCATTCATAGACCACATGTTTAATGGTTCTCCCTAGAGTTGTTCAAGGTACAACATGCAAACTGTACATAGTTCCATCTCCGGTTTAGCCCCACTTCCTTCAGTAACTTGGGTCATCCTTTTAAAAGGCAAAATGAGCCCTATCATTCTCCTGCCAAAAATTGTTGGCCTTTCATGACCTTCAGGATAAAATTCAAATTCCTTAGCATAGCATACAATCCATTCATGATTAGCAGATGAGCCTAGGCTCTGGAATCAGAATTTCTTTTCTTTTTAAAGATTTTATTTATTTGTTTGGCAGAGAGAGAAAGGTGGTGAGAGAGGGAACACAAGCAGGGGGAATGGGAGAGGGAGAAGCAGGCTTTCTGTTGAGCAGGGAGCCTGATGTGGGGCTCAATCCCAGAACCCTGGGATCATGACCTGAACCGAAGGCAGATGCTTAGCTATTGAGCCACCCCAGTGTCCCCGGAATCAGAATTTCTGAGTCAGACTTTTATCTTATCCACTTCTACAATATATGACCTTGGGCAAGTCACTTACTCTTACTGGACTTCTGTTTCTTTAATTATGAAATGGGGAGGAGGCTGAGAATAGTCCTTTCCTCAACAACTTCTGTCAGCATTCCTTGAGATGTAGAAATATAATGTTCCTTCTATAGTGCAATCTTTTACTATTGCCTGTGCCCACCCCAACTGTATGCTTCATCTGAACCGAACTCCTATACTACTAGTTCTCCTTCTGCCCCATCTTGTCTCTGTACCTTTACATATACTTGAATCACCCTTTTTCTCTTTTCCTGGCTAGAACCTGCTCATTCTCCAGGACTCAGTGACCCATCACTCCCTCCTGGCAGCCTCCTCTGATTCCCTCAGCCTCAGTTAGTGATGGTTCCCTTGGGCTATCTCAGTGTCACTGATTGATTTTACCACAGTGGATTCTCTTTTTCTGTCTTCCCCACTATAAGCCATAGACTCTCTTCCCTGCTAGACTATAAACTGTAGACCATGTTTTGATTGAGGGTAGGAACTGGTTTATTTGTCTTTTTAGCCCTAGTTCCTAATGGAGCACTGACTAGTTTTTAAGAATGTTTGTTAGCAGGTTCTCAAAAATGTTTATTGAATTAGTGTTGAATGATGAGGGTTCTAACAAGTATTGTTATACTTTATGGAGAAATATAAAGATGATGGAGGGAATATTTTGGAACAATGAATAATAGCAAGAATTTTAGAATTCTCAAGTCGAGTGATTTGGTAGATTTCAAAGTACATATGTTGCTGTTAAGAATGGAAATTAAAAAAAATGAAAAAATTTTTAAATTTAAATTCAATGAACATATAATGTATTATTTATTTCAGGAGTACGGGTCCATGATTCATCAGTCTTATATAATACCCAGTACTCATTACAACACATACACTCCCCAATGTCCATCACCCAGTTACCCCATTCCTCTACCCCCCTCCCCTCTAGCAATCCTCAGTTTGTTTCCTATAATTAAGAGTCTCATTGTTTGTTGCCCTCTCTGCTTTCGTCTTGTTTCATTTTTAAGAATGGGAATTTTCTTAATGGAAAGAATGACTAAGGACATTTTTTGGTTAAGGCATTCTTTACTACCATTTGCTCAATATCCATTACTTTAAGATCTCTTACAAAGATATTGAAACCCACAACTATATGGTCAATTAATCTTCAACAAAGCAGGAAGGACTATCCAATGGGAAAAAGATAGCCTCTTCAACAAATAGTGTTGGGAAAACTGGACAGCAACATGTGAAAGAATGAAACTGGACCACTTTCTTATACCACGCACAGAAATAAATTCAAAATGGATTAATGATCTAAATGTGAGACCTGAAACCATAAAAATCCTAGAGAACACAGGCAGTAACCTCTTTGACTTCGGCTGTAACAATTTCCTTCTAGAATGTCTCCTGAGGCAAGGGGGAAAAAAAGGAAAAATAAGCTATTGGGACTTCATCAAAATAAAAAGCTTTTGCACGGTGAAGGAAACAATTAATAAAACTAAAGGCAACCTATGGAATGGGAAAAGCTACTTGAAAATGACATATCAGATAAAGGGTTAGTATCTAGAATCTGTAAAAAGCTTGTAAAGCACAACACCCAACAATGAGTAATCAAATTGAAAAATGGGCAGAAGGCATGAGCAGACATTTTTCCAAAGAGGACATATAGATGTCCAACAGACACATGAAAAGATGCTCAACATCACTGATCATGAGGGAAATATAAATCAAAACTACAATGAAATACCACCTCATACCTGTCAGAATGGCTAAAATAAACAACAAGAAACAACAGGTGTTGGTGAGGATGTGGAGAAAGGGGAACCCTATTGCACTGTTGATGGGAGTCCAAACTGGTGCAGTCATCTGTGGAAAATAGTATGAAGTTTCCTTAAAAAGTTAAAAATAGAACTACCTTATGATCCAGCAATCTCACTACTGGTTATTTACTCAAAGGATACAAAAATACTATTTCAAAGGGATACATGCATCCCGATATTTTTAGCAGTGTTATCTACAATAGCCAAATTATGGAAACAGTCCACGTGTCCATCCCCTGATGAAAGGATAAAGAAGATGTGATGTATATATACAATGGAATATTGCTCAGCCATTGAAAGAATGAAATCTTGCCACTTGCAACAACATGGATGGAGCTAGAGAGCATTGTGTGAAGTGATATGTCAGCCAGAGAAAGACAAATACCACATGATTTCACTTATATGTGGAAGCTAAGAAACAAAGCAAATGGGCAAAGGGGGAAAAAGAGCAAACCAAAGAAAAAGACTCTTAACTATAGAGAAAAAACATGATTACCAGAAGGTGGTTGTGTGGGGATGGGTGAAATAGGTGATGGGGATTAAGGAGTGCACTTGTGATGAGAACAGGGTGATGTAAGGATGGGCTGAATCACTATATTGCACACCTGAAACTAATATACACTGTATGTTAACTAAATGGAATTAAAAAAATTTATTTTAGAGGGAGAGCACATGGGTGCATGTGAGCGGGTGGTGAGGGGGAGGATCAGAGGGAGGAACAGAGGGAGAGGGATGAGCAGACTCTACACTGAGGGGCTGAGTACACAGCCCTAGGTGAGGCTTGATCCCATGACTGTGAGATCATGACCTGAGTCAAATCAAGAGTCCAATGTTTAACCTTGACCGACTAAGCCACCCAGGTGCCCCCTAACTGGAATTTTTTTTTAAGATTTTATTTATTTATTTGACAGAGAGAGAGACACAGTGAGAGAGGGAACACAAACGGGGAGTGGGAGAGGGAGAAGCAGGCCTCCTGCTGAGCAGGGAGCCCAATGTGGAGCTCAATCTCAGGACCCTGGGGTCATGACCTGAGCTGAAGGCAGATGCTTAATGACTGAGCCACCCAGGCATCCCCCATGACTGGAATTTAAGTAACAAAAATATTATTGAATAATGCATTAAAAGTTATTTAAAGAGTATTTTGTTTGTCAGTGATTAATTGTATTACCAAAAATCATAAAGTAGCTATCCTTGGGAAATTATGGACCAAAATTGTGGAAACTACCTATTAATTTTAAAATGTCTGTATGAATTCAATCATTTTTTAAAAAAGATTTCATTTATTTATTTGAGAGAGATCACGAGCAGGGTGTAGGGGTAGAGGGAGAAGCAGATTCCTAGCTGGGCAAGGGGCCTGATTTGGAACTGATCCCAGGACCCTGGGATCATGACCTGGGCTAAAGGAAGATGCTTAACCTACTAAGCCACTCAGGCAATCCTCATTTTTTAAAAAAAAATTTATTTGAGAGTGCATGAGAACACAAGGCGGGGGCGGGTGTGGGGGGGGGACAGGGAGAATGAGAGGGACAAGCAGATTCCTCGCCGAGTACAGAGCCCGAGGCAGGGACTTGATTCCAGGTCACTGAGATCATGACCTGAGCTGAAGTCAGATGCCTAACCAACTGAGCCACCCAGCTGCCCCAAGTTCAATCATTTTAACAGTGGACCTTGCCTTAGTCAGTAGTTCATACCTGATGTTTCTGATGGCAATCTTTTTTTTTTTTTAAGTTTTTTTTTTTTTT
>CM052798.1:58178580-58201648 GCA_028533885.1 Nasua narica
TGTTGTAGTTCTGGTTTTAATTTTGGGGGGAAACCTACATACTGTTTGATGTAGTGGCTGCTGCAGAGACCTGTTTAGCTCTGGGCCTCACTCAAAACTAGAAGCTCTAGGGCTAATTGATGAAAAAGACCAGAGCAAGACACCAAAATGTGGTATCAGTTTCTCCATCCCCAAACAATGCTGAATTGCTCTCCAGGGCTTATAATTTATACTCTCACTGGAAGTTTTATAAGAATCCCCATTCTTTTATGTCTTTTAAAAAAGATTTTAAGGGCACCTGGGTGGCTCAGTGGGTTAAAGCCTCTGCCTTCAGCTCAGGTCATGATCTCAGGGTCCTGGGATTGAGCCCCGCATCGGGCTCTCTGCTCAGCAGGGAGCCTGCTTCCCCCTCTCTCTCTTCCTGCCTCTCTGGCTACTTGTGATTTCTCTGTCAAATAAAAAAAATTAAAAAAGATTTTATTATTTGAGAGAGAGAGAAAGAGTGCTTCTGCACGTAAGTGCACACTTGAGCACAAGTTGGGGGAGGGGTAGAAAGAGGGAGAGAGAGAGGGAAAAGCAGACTCCCTATTGAATGGGGAGCCTGGCATGGGGCTCAATCCCAGGATCCTGAGATCATGACCTGAGCTGGAGTTAGACACCTAACCAACTGAGCCACCTAGTCTCCCCTTTATTCCTTCATATCTTTATGTTTGTTATTGTCATGCTTATGTATGTATGTATGTATGTATTTTAAAAGGTTTTATTTATTTGAGAGAGAGAGAAGGGGGAGTGGAGAAGCAGACTCCATGCTGAGCAGGGAGCCCCGCTCGGAGCTTGATCCTAGGAGCCCGAGATCAGAGCCTGAACTGAAACCAAGAGCCAGCCACTGAACCAGCGGAGCCGCCCAGGCGCCCCTTGCCATGCCTTTTAGTGTTTACCAGTCTATTGGGTGTGAAATAAGATCTCATTGTGGTGTTAATGGGTTTTGTTGATTGCTAATGAGTTTGAGCATCTTTTTACATATTTGTAATTTTTGTTTTCTCTCTTTTGAGATATTTGTTGAATTTTACCCATTTTTCTATTTATCTTTCTTACCGGTTTTTTTTTCTTTTGATGTTATTTATGTATTTTGAGTAGAATCCTCATTTGCTTGCTTTCCTTTGGCTAGAAAAAATAAAATGGTGAGCTTATAGTGAAGAAGATTCTCTTGTTAAGGGGTCTCCTGGGTATTTTCCTGGTGGCTAATTTCTCTCTCCATTTAGTTCTTGCCTGATTGAAGAAATTGGTGAACGTTTCCCGGAACTTGGTGACCTCACCTTTTGTCTTTTGGATTGCTTAAGGAGTAGAGGTGGGGTATGGGTAGGGCTGGGATATGGGTAGCTGTAAGAGAGCATGCAGGAGGAGGAGCCATACCTTGATTCCTAGAACCTTCTATTTCTTGTCTAGTTCCTATGTCAAATGCTGTCTTGAAGCTCTATTCCCTCCATTGAGTGCTGCTGGTTTTTAACATTTATCTGGTGTTCATTTTGCTGGGTTTGAAGTGAGCAGCAGTCTGCATTCTTGCTTTTTTTCTGCCATTTTACCGTGGAAGTCTCTGCAACAACTTTTTAAGGCTGCTCTTGATGTTCATTTTAGACTGATTTCCTTAGGGTAATGGTATTGGAGAGAAGAGAAATTATTTTTACCTTCGCTTCTGTGTTTCCCTCGGATGGCCTTGCTTATTCATGCAAAACTCCACTAAAAGATGGTGGGGGTGGAAGTGGGTATCACATGCCACAAACTAGACTGTGTAAAATGAAACCTCTCCCTCTCCCCATCATCGAAAATTTCTAGCTTGAGCCAGAAATCTTTTTTTTTTTTCTTAAAGATTTTATTTATTTATTTAATAGAGAGAGAGAGAGAGAGAACAAGCAGGCAGAGCAGCAGATGGAGGGAGAGGGAGAAGCAGGCTCCCTGCTGAACAAAGATCCTGATGTGTCACTCCATCCCAGGATTGTGGGATCATGACCTGAGCTGAAGACAGATGCTTAACCCACTGAGCCACCCAGGTGCCCCCTGAACCAGAAATCTTAATCCAACCACTTAGAAATAAACTCAGGCACTTTTGATATTTTTCTTACACCTTTCAGGTTTAAACTCAGTCAAATATAGGACTTGCAACACCTCTGTCTACAGCTTTTTTTTTGCCTCTAACATTGCTGCTAAGCTTGGCTTGGGAGAGGTGCAAATGCCTTTCCAAATTAGCGGGAGATTTCTGTACCTCAGCCAAACATGTTCAGGTCTTTGTTGCTGTCTCTTGAGAAAGTGCTTGTCTTGCTGAGCCTTCAGTGTCCCCACCCATTCTGGCATCCACAGACTTGTTACCCTTTACCCATCCAGGCCTTAGCCTCAGGCCCAATCCCACATCGTCTCATTCCTGGCTGCCGAATTAGTTTTCTATTGCTGGACGACAAATGACCCTAGACCTAATGGTATAAGACAATAGTCACATGTTCTCTCAAAATTTCTGTAGGTCAGAAGTCTGGGCACAGTTTAGCTGGGCCCACTGCTCATTGTCTTCCATGGCTGAAATGAAGGGGTTGGCCACGTTGTGTTCTCACCTGGAGGTTCTGGGGAAGCATCTACTTCTAAGCTCACACGGGCTGTTGGCAGAATTCATATCCTTGTGGTTATATGACTGAGGTCCTTTTCTTGTTAGCTGTCAGCCAGGGGCCACTCTCAGCTTCTGGAGAATAGTTCCTCAGGTTCTTGCCATGTGGCCCTCTCAAAAGGCCCTCTTCACTACATGGCTGTTTGCTTGCTCAAGGCCAAGAGAAGAGTCTTTCATTTCCAATCTCTTCCTATAAGGAAGGGCCTTTAAAGGGCTCACTTAGTTAGGTCATCCCACCCAGCATAACCTCCTGCTTAATCAACTCCAATCAGCTGATTAGGCACCTTAATTACATCCCCAAACTCCCTTCATCCTTGCCATGTAAGATCACCTAATTGTAGTTGTAAAATCTCATCATATTCACACATGCTACTCATACTCAAGGAGAGGGCACATTCAGACAGACACAGGGGGTGGAAATCTTGAAACTATCTCGGAAGTCTCAGAATCTTGAGATTCAGACTGTGCTGTGGGACCCTCAGGGCTCTAGTTCTCTCTGTCTGCTGACTTCTATGTCTCTCTTGAAGTCTGGGGCATGGAATTTTAGATGCTTTGTTGTGTCACTCAGGGACTGAGAGGAACCTTAGGGCTCTTTCCAGCCTTGGCATGCAGTTTGCCATTCCTCTCTGTGGCCACCAGCCTGTAAGGCAGAGGGCTTCTCGTGGAGCTCTGTTTCAGATCCTTAGGCTTAGAGGGAGACCCACTTCCCTTTTTATCCTACAAGTCCTGGCTGAGGTAGGCAAGGAATAGGATTCTCATATCATTTCTAATTTTTTTCTTTTTTTGCCAAACTCTTGCCACCCCCCTCCAATCCACAAAAATTTTATTTGCTCTCCTCATTGGCAGATGGGGGAGGGATGGAAGAGATGGCTGGTTAAATACTCTTCCAAATCTATTGTTTATGGCAAGACCTCAGCCCCATAAGCTTTAAAGCTAAAAATGAACTTCTTTGTTCCTATTTGCATTTTGTCTACAGTTGAGCTTTCTTGGGGCAAGAGAGGCTAGGATTAGTTTAAGGAGCGGTGGGAGCTACAGGCTAAACAAAAGGATTACAGGGCTATCTCATGGCTCGCCTTCCCCTATTTATGGGTTGATACTTCATATATAACCTGCAACATTGATTTACAAAACAGTCTCAGTTTTCTGAATCATCCTGAGAATTGGATTAGTACCATGTTAATTTTTATGCCTCATCTACTGTATTCTTGATCTATGAACATTTTCCCCTTCTCTGAGCAGGTGGAAACCCCAGAGAAGGGCAAATTGAAACAGTTCTAGAAATTAACAAAATGTTAATTAAATTTCCCTTTGCTGAGGGAAAAGCTGAACTTGGCAGTGTTTCAGGGAGAATAAAAGACTCATGCTTATACTAATTAAGAGTGTTTCTCAAGTGAAAGAATTGGAAGTCAATGCAAACTCAAAGCTTAGTAAACATAAAGAGTGACGCTGAGTTGGAATAAAAGTAAATGGATAAAATGATGTGTCCAAAAAGCAGTTAGAATTTCTCACCAGAATAGTTATGTTAGGATAATTTTACGCTCAGCTACTAACCATTTCCCTCTGCCCCAGCTCTCAATGGAGGGTAGGCTCGATTGTCATGTAAACAACCTGCTAATCTTGTGGCATTAATGCAACTCAGGGAAAAATCTCAAAGGAGAACGGAGTGACCTTGGTTGGCCTGTTTCCTTAACCAGATGGGGACATTGGCTGCTAATTCACGAGGCAGAGCTTCAGCGGGGCATGCCTCCTCTCACCTGCCCAATTTCAGTCTTTCTGACTGCTTTCTTCATGTTCTTTTCATCTCATCTCCAAAGGAATAGGTTTATCTTGGGTAAAGTCATCTTGTTTCCACACAGATAATTTCTGAGTACTCATTTCCTCCTGATTTTAATTTTTTTTTTTGAATTTATCTTTGCTTTACCTGGATAGTATGACCATTTTGGTGAAGAGCAGATTTTTATCTTTGTATCCCCAGTGTCTAACATGAAAACCAGGAACATAGTAGCTGCTTATCTTGTTGATGTTATGAATGAAATACTTATTTCATTATTCATTATTTTAAATGAATTATTCAAATTTATTTGAATTTCTTAATATTCATTGAATATTCATATTCAAAAATTATTCATATTTATTTACTTATCTATCTCTCCGTTAGATAGTACCAAACACACTGCCTGTAAGTTCTCAAAGTTTACTGAGTAAATGAATTATAACCAGGGGCTTACTGATGTATCTCAGCATACTGCAAAAGAATAATAAGCTCTGAATAGAATTTGAGAATATACTACCACAGAAATAGGTAATGAAAGGTTGCCAAGTTGGTCTTCAAACAATTACTGGGAAATGGGGCAAGAGGAATACAATGAGGGATAATTTTTTTTTTAAAGATTTTATTTATTTATTTGACAGAGAGAGAGAGAAAGAGAGATCACAGGCAGGCAAAGAGTCAGGCAGAGAGGGAGAAGCAGGCTCCCTGCTGAGCAGAGAGCCCGATGTTGGGCTCGATGTTGGGCTCGATGTTGGGCTCAATGTTGGGCTCAATGTTGGGCTCGATGTTGGGCTCGATCCCAGGACCCGGAGATCATGACCTGAGCTGAAGGCAGAGGCTTTAACCCACTGAGCCACCCAGGCGCCCCCAATGAGGGATAATTTTTAAGAGACTATAGGTAAGTGTTCTTGCTATGCAAACTTTACAAAGTCAAGCACATTTCTGATTTAAAGCAGAGAACAAACACATCCTCTCTTTCCTTGAGATGAGATACAAACTTTAAATGCTCTCTTGAAAATCATTATGAAATCCTTTCAACCAAATGGCCGCAGGGATTTGAAATCTGAGCTGATGTCTGAGTCAGACAGTTGGAATAATTTTCATTAGCAGAACTACTTGTGCCACTGCTGATTTGGTAAATACCTCAGAGCACATCCCATTTATTCCCCCAGTGGATGACCTTAATTTGCTTCAGCCAAAATGAACAAAGAAATGATGAAGAACAGATCCTGTTTCTTTCTCAGTGATATGTTCAGGTTTGAAAATCAAATGAGATGGTGATTTTTTTTTCCTATTTTTCCCTCAATACTTTCCAAGCTCTTTACTCTTTCCTCCATCTTTGCCCATGGTTTTTTATAATTTTATTTATCTGGTTATAGTCATTTCTCCTGCCATGTTAACCTTATAGAATCTGATTTTCTATTTCTGGATTAACTAAGGTGATAATTAAAACAGTAACCCCCCCAAAAAAACTAAGGTGAAAATTAGTTTGATTCTAGATGTGTCATATTTTTCTTCTTGTTAATCCAGACGTCCAAATTGATAACAACATATCCAAATTTGAGCAGCATCTCAATTTGAGATAGTGTTATGTATTGAGAAGACCATAGGTTTTAGAATCAGACATATCTGTTTGACTCCTGATCTTACTACTTACTCCAATGTGTGCGACCTTGAGTATATTTTTTAATATCTCCTGATTGGAAAAATGTGGAAAAAAACCAACTACATCATAGGAATTGCTTGAGATTTAATTAAATTAAAAGACCTCCTTAGTAAATGATATTTCCCCCCCCCCAAGCAAACACTTTAACTAAAATTGGAGTTTAATGTTGATTCCCTAATCTTACTTTTAAAGAGCCTTGCTAATGACTAGTCTTAGCATCAGTAAATGCAGCAATAATTAGCAATAAGACATTAAGATTTTGTGACATTTAAAAATAATATTTTGGTGATACAGTTCTGTTCTTTGCAAATTGAATAGTTGAAAAGAAACTGATAATCCATATTTAATACTATTTTTTTTTTACTGATGAGGAAAGTGTAATTGAACAAGGAGTTGATTGACTTGGTGAAGATCACATAGTTAAGTCTGGTTGGACTCATGGATTTCTAGTTGAGGGCTATTATGCTATTATGCTATTAGAAACAGTGATTTCTCACTACTGTCCTCCTGTTTGTATCATCTCCATCCTACTTCAGAACCTCACTACTTCTCACTAAGATGAGATCAAGAGCATATTGCTTGGCACCTCTGTCTCCAAGTTGCTTTTCTCTCCAACCCATCCTTTTTGGTATGGTCACATTAATCATATTGTTACATTCTCCTGCTCAGACACCTCTACTGGTTCTCCATTGTTGGTTAAGTAATTTCCACACTCATTAGCCTGGCACTCAATGTCCTTCACAATATGGCCTCACATTCATACATTTATTTGACAAGTGGTATTGCATGCTTACTATAAGACAGGTCTAGGTTCTGGGAATATAACAGTGAACTAAACATAATCTCTATCCTAATTGAATTTATATTCTAGTTCATGGTTCTCAAAGTATAATAGGGGATCTAGAAGGGCTCTGAGACCCACTCAGGGTAACTGCAAAGTGAAAATTACTTTCATAATAATACTGAGACATTATTTGTCACTTTGACTCTCATTTTTTTATGTGTGTACGGGGAAATTTTCCAGGGCTGCCTAATATGTGATTTGATAGCAGATTGAATGAGGACTGAATGTGGAAGCAGATGTGGGAATCTAGCTGTCTTTTATTAGGCCAGAAATTAAGGAGGATTGCAAAAATATAAAGCAATGCTACTCTTTTAATGACTTCGTTTGAAAACATTTTTCCATAAAAGTGTTATTTACAATACAATGTGATGTGTTTATTTTTGTCATTTTAAAATGCATTAATATTTTAAAATTTATCAATTTAAATTCTTTTCTTTTTTTTTCAAAAACAGCTTTATTGAAGTATAATTGATATATAAAATACTACTGCATATGTTAAGTGTATATAATTTGATGAATTTGGGTATATGCACATATCCATGAAACCATTGCCACAGTCAAGGTAATAAACATATTCATCACCTTCAAAAGTTTCCTCATGTCCCCCTTCCCCTGTTTATTTTATTTTGTTTTTTTTTGTTTTGTTTGTTTTGCTTTGTTTTATTTCCTTCCCCTGTTTTTGTGGCAAGAACAATTAACATGAAATCTATTCTCTTTATAAAAGTTTTAAATGCAACAGTATAGTGTTCTTAACTATGGGCATTATGTTGTACAGCAAATCTCTAGAAATTATTCATCTTATATAACTAAAACTTTCTACCAGTTTTATTTATTATTTTTTTAAAAAGATTTTATTTATTTACTTGACACAGAGAGAGAGATCACAAGTAGGCAGAGAGGCAGGCAGAGGGAGGGGGGAAGCAGGCTCCCCACTGAGCAGAGAGCCCAATGTGGGGCTCTATCCCAGGACCCTGAGATCATGACCTGAGCTGAAGGCAGAGGCTTTAACCCACTGAGCCACCCTCCTTTTCTACCAGTTTTAATACAGCAGGTATATATATATACATATATATATTTTTTATTTTTATTTTTTCCCCCAAATATGTTTATTTAATTTTTTTTCTATGTAAACTAAAGGTCTTTGTGGCCCTTACTAATTAAAAAAAATTTATTTATTTGAGAGAGAGAGACAGAGACCTGGGGGAGTGGCAGGGGAAGAGAGAGAGAATCTCAAGCAGACTCTCTGCTCTGCATAAGCCTGATGCAGGGCTCAGTCTCATGACCCATGAGATTATGACCTGAGCCGAAATCAAGAGTCAGATGCTTAACTGACTGAGCCACCCAGGTGCCCCAGCTCTTAGTAATTTTTAAGAATGTAAAGTGGTCCTGAGACCAAAATATTTGAGAACTACAATTCTAGTTATTTTAGAAAATAAACAGATAACACAAAATCAGTATAATAGAGCATCAGATAATAACAAGGCTCGTGAAAAAAAAAATGCAGCCAGGAAAGGAAATAGATCAATTGGATGATCAGTACGTATCATGACCTGTGCTCTGGTTAAACTGAATCATCTAACCTTCCCTGAACATAGTCCATGCTTTTCTACTTCCATACTTTGTAATACTGTTTCTTCTGCCTGTTTTGTCTTTCTTCCCATTTTCATTTCTTAAATATCAATTCTTACAGGGCCCAACTGAAATGTCTCCTGAGCCATGATTCCTTCCCTCATTTTCTTCTTCTTCTTTTTTTTTAAAGATTTTATTTATTTATTAGAGAGAGATTGAGAATGAGAGGGGGGACGGTCAGAGGGAGAAGCAGACCTCCCACAGAGCTGGGAGTCCGATATGGGACTCGATGCTAGGACTCCGGGATCATGACCTGAGCCGAAGGCAGTCACTCAACCAACTGAGCCACCCAGGCGCCCCCCTCATTTTCTTCTTAACAGAAGTCATCTCCCTTCTATTGTTCCTAGCCTCAATGATAATATTTTGATCTCGTAACACTCATAATTTTATGCTTTGTACAAAATTTATTTGTATACCACTCGTACCCTTCTCAAGTTTATGAAACTTCTTAAAGTTGGGGACTGTTTCTTATTTACCTGAGTACAAACTTTCTTTGTACCAGTGAGTCTTAGGTCCAGAAATAACAGAAAACCTCCAGATAATAGTGGTTTCATTAAGATGGAAGTGTATTGTTTCTTACGTAAGTCAGGCAGTGAGCAGTCCAGGGTTCAAGTAGTGAGTCTTGGTATAAAAGTCTTTAGGGTTGGTAACACCTTCCAGCTTACTGCTCAAGTATCCTAAGACTGTGGTCCTCAGCCTCCAGATAGCAGCATCTTTGTTTCAGTAGGAAGAAAGGATAGAGAGACAAAGATAAGGGTGCTAACAATATGGATCAGCTCTCTGTTAAGGAAGATTCCTGGAAGCTGCTAAGGTGACTTTCTATTTATACACCATTGGTAGAACTTAGTCACATGTGCATACCTAACTGCAGAGGAGGCTGGGAAATGTAGTCTTTCTAAAAGATTTATTTATTTATTTAAGGGAGAGCACACATGCGTTGGGGGAGGGGCAGAGGGAGAGCAAGAATCTCAAGTAAACTTCCTGCTGAGCGTGGAGCCCAAGGCAGGGCTTGATCTCAGGACCCTGAGATCATGACCTGACTCAGTTGCTCAACCTACTGAGCCACCCAGGTGTCCCAACGCTGGGAAATGTAGTCTTTATTTTTAGCAGTCTTGTGCTCATCTGAGGACGAAGGGGAGAATAAATATTGGGGGACAACTCTCAGTGTCTCTTACACTCACTTCCCAAAGTGTCTATCATAGGCGCTAATTCCAGTTAAAGGCTTAAAATTAACTAGCAGGTAAGTAATACTGAGCTTCAATATCAGAATTATTTTTTGGATAATGAATACAGGGCGACTTCTACTCATGATAATTCACTTGTTTTCTTTAAAGGAAGTATTAAAAATGATTAAGGAACTCTACAATCTATCTTTTCAAACTGAATTATGACAGTGTTCATCAGTTGCTCTATTGCTACCATTAGGCCAGGGAGTCTTTTTTAGAGGCTCCCACTTTGTCGTTATTACCATTTCACCTTCTGCTTACCCTTCCCGATAGTGGTAAAGACTTCATCTACCCTTTCTTGCCAGAAGTGTCCCCAAACTTTCCTGTGTCACATGATACCCTGGCCTCAGGTTTTCCCTATAGACTAATCACAGGGGAAAAATACCTCCTAGAGGGCGTCTGTGTGGCTCAGTCGGTTAAGCATCTGTCTTTGGCTCAGGTCATCCTGGGATTGAGTCCCACATTGAGTTCCCTGCTCAATGGGGAATCTGCTTCTCCCTCTACCATGCCCCCCTGCTCATGATCTCTCTCTTTCTCTCTCCCGGGTAAATAAATAAAATGAAAGGAAGGAAGGAAGGAAGAAAGAAAGAAAAGAAAGAAAAGAAAGAAAAGAAAGAAAAGAAAGAAAAGAAAGAAAGAAACCTCCTAGAAAAAACCCCTGGTGCCTTGCTCAAGTTATTAGGTTAGTATGCATATTTGTTCCACATAAAAGCAGATAAAAGAACATTTATAATTCCAAAGTACTAAAAATATTAAAGCGTTGAACCTATGCTCTATATTTGCTTTCTAGTTTCTTCTCACTGCATGCATATCTTTGTAAATAATAGAGCCTAACTTTAAGTTTTGAGCCTGGATCTTTATTTACACAAAATGTTTCACTAGGATCTCCAGAAGCATCCTCTGACCACCTCTACCCTCTCCTCTACACCTTCTCACACATCTTATTTACATCTGGTTCTTAGCACTTTCAGGAAACACTCACTCTTCCACAAAGAAAAGTCTGAGATTTCTATACAATTGTCATTGTATTTCAAATAGTCCGTCTGGTCTATAGTAATTGTCTGTAAATATAGAAACTTGAAGTTTTAGGATTAATCCATAGGTTAATTCTTTGAGAAAGTTGAAGTAAAAAAAAGATAACTTGTTAGAAATGGCATTTCTGTGTTTGTCATTACTTAATTTTTCTTTGTTTTTTTTTAAAGATTTTATTCATTTTAGGGGGTGGAGAGAGAGCGAGTGTGTGCAAGTGGGTGGGGGGGGGGGCAGAAGCAGAAGGAGAAGCAAGTTTCCACTGAATAAGGAGCCTGATGTGGAACTTGATCCCATGACCCTGGAGTCATGACCTGAGTGGAAGGCAGACACTCAACTGACTGAGCCACTGAGGCATCCCTTAATTTTTCATTTGGGCATGTCTATAGTCTCTTTGGACTATATACTTCTTGAGGACTGTGGTATGTCTGAAACAGCAGTTATAGAGTGAAACAGAGTTGCCATTGGCTGACAAAAATTAAGACAATGATGATGAAATGGGATTTGTTTTACCAGGGAATGAAATTTTCACATAGAGGAAGCATTCATCATCTATCCATTTATCTTACAAACACTTATTGAGGACCAATCACAGTGCCCAGCAGTATGGTAGATAGTAGGAAACAGTGGAGGGCAATATTAATATAGTCTCTGTCCGTATGGTATGTACAGCCTAGAAGAGAAAGGCAAAGATGTAATAAATGTAAAATATGACAAATGCTTGTCAGAGAGGCACAGATTGGGAGTACTCAAGATTAGCGGGGTGCGTTTAATCTAGTTGTAGTATTTTTGGAGTTTTCAAATGCAAATAACTTACTTGAGCCTCACAAAGGCCTCTACCTTTGTAAGGAATTATTCTTCTCATTTATAGATGAGGAACTAGTCTCAGAAATTAGCAGGACCCAATTTCCTGTAGGCACAGACCTGGGCTTGTGACTCTAAACCTAATGTCCTCATCACTGTCCCACACAGCAGCTAGAGTGCCAAGGGGGGTGACATTTGTGGCTGTGCTGTGTCTGCTCCCTGTCTTTTTGCCCTCACCCCAGGCTTACAACCCCCATTGGCATCAATTAATTAATCATTGGCATCCATCGCAGCTGCCTGGAAGCCATGTGGGTGTTCTGGCCAGCATGGCCCTAAGTGCTCTTTAACTAGGGTTGGTAATCTAGTGTTCATTCTGGGAGCAGCCCCTGCAATTAGGAAAGGAGCCAGGGGATCTTTCAAGCAGACAGAAACTACAGAAACTCAGCCAGAAATCCTTATTAGGGTAAGCCATCTTGCAGCAGTATGATCAGTGGTCTGTTTTCCTGTCCTATTAAGTAGAAGTCAGTTGCTTCAAAGAGAAAACAACATTGAAGTGTCCAAGTTCATTTTATTTTATGTTTAGTACTATTGAGTTGGATAGAATAATGAACACTGCTTTGGGGCATTTTCCTTTATCATTCTGAATACCCAACTAACACTCAACCATTCCCTGATTATTCCAGAAAAACTTCTTTCTTATGAATTTTTGAACCTCTTGGAAATTTCCAAGTGATTGCTCTTTTAATAACCCTGGTAAAATTGAGGAGATAGTGGTAATTATTTCCTTGATTTGTGATACAGTAGAAAGATTATGGACTTGGAGATCAACCTGAATTATCTCAACTTTTTGACTTTCTAGCTGTGTCAATTTGGGAAAGTTTCTGAACTTTATTGTGCCTCAGTTTCTTCAAAGGATGGTTGTGAGGATTAGAAGAAAAATATGTAATGGAGTTATTACAGTGCCTGGGACATAACTGGTCCCCAATAAATGGGAAATATTATGACAGTTAAAACCCCTCCTTTTTTTCCCCTGAGAACTCGGTACAAATTCTAGTATCTCTACTTTAAGGTTAAAGAAGAGTGGATAATTCCTATTAGATGCCAGATTGAGAGCCATATCAGAGAGTCCTGATACAAAAGATCACTGACCTTGTGAAGAAGTTACCTTTTCCTTGCTCATTGAAGAGTGGCTTACAGAAGGACTGGTTACATGGAAAAGAAATCTGGGAACAAGGCTTTTGTCCTGGCAGTAGGATTGCAAGATCATAGTCTAGAAAGAGAGTTGAAGTTTCTGGAATAAGAATCCAGGCAAAAAGAATCCCAAGGACAAGAAATGAAGCAGAGAGACTGGCGATTGGGCAAGATATGATAGAGGATTTACAACAGGGTTCCCTGTTTACTTCCCACCCTCCCCAACCAGGCTGTGGTCTTCCTGGGGGTTGTGTTCATAACTTCTTTATCTACATTTCTTTTGTACTTAATATAGGGCTTAGCACAAAGTAGGTGATTCTGCTTTGAAGGTAAGATAGACCTTAAATGACTCACTTCAACTCAACAAACATTAGTTGGGTGTCTATTCTCTGCAATGGCTTAACAACACAGTGGTGAATAAAATATAGTCCTTGCTCTGGAGTAGACCAAGAAGTAAAAAAAGAACCACCCAGTTACAATGTTATAGGAGATGTTGAAGGGGAAATTATCTAGAGTGGTACTAATGGTAAATAACGTTTTAAGACAAGTACCCTCTGAGTGAGCTATTTGCTTTTGAATAGGTTCTCCACACTGAAGAATGTGTGACTACTACAATAGATTTACCAGGTTCTAGGAGGGCACTTTTGGTTGTCTGTTATTTATTCTCCCCACTCCCACAGCTGGTTCTCACTAGCTGGCCTGCCCTGAAAATAAAATGTAGTTCTGTGATCTGGAGGAGAATTCACAGGCTCCAGAATTCACAGGTGGCTCTGTGATTTCTAACAGTTGACCAGCATGAGCTCTTTCTATCTTGAAGAGTTCCTCCTCATGTCAAAGCCATTACAAATGAACATTATCTGGCAGATCTCAAACTACACTGAGTTTTGAGAACAGAGCCAATAACTTGTCTTTTTTGCAAATGGCATTTGATTTTAGGACCAGGATTTACAAGCTTAATTGCTGCTATTATATGAATTTTTTTCTTTTCTTTTTTTATATGGTAATGTTTAAAAAAAAAAGAAACATGGAACACTTCACAAATTTGTATGTCATGGTTGTGCAGGGGCCATCCTGATCTTTGTACTGTTCCAATTTTAATATATGTGCCGCTGAAGTGAGCACTGGATTTTTTTTACTAAAGTCCTAGTGTCACGTTTTCTCAGCTCTGAGAAAATTTTTTGTTTTTAGGTCAATAAATGTGTTAGAAAGTTGTGTGAGTTAAACAAAAAAAGTTATTTAAATTGTTCTCTTTTTCCATTCTTTCATTCTTTCTTACCTACCCCGTCCTCATAAACCCAACAAACATACTCTCTCAGTAAATAAATTCTGTGTTTAGAGAATAACAGAAATGACACATCATATGGTCTGATTTTGCCTGGATTGTGTTGTATTGACATATGAGAAGGAATGTTGGATCAAAAATAAAAACACCTGGGTTATGTTCCTTTCAGTGGTATCAACTAGAGGTGTAACCAGGGGTAGATTACTTCACTTTTCTCAGCCTTAACTGCTATAATATGAGGGAGATACATATGAGAGATAAATTGTATTCTATCTCTATAATTCTTTCTAATTCTAAGAATTGGAGATTCTATAAGCTACACAGGAGTGATGACGCATTTTTTCACATGAGCAGGAACATCTGGAGTCCTGCTTTGGAAAAGTTGATTCACCTGTGGAATGCACATTTGTTGATGGCTTCTTTGGTATCTATTTTTCATTTCTACAACAGCCTTCATTTTTTTTTTTCCCTTCATGGATATGTTTTACTCTGCTCAGCTATGCAGCCAGCATGGAATGGACACTGTTTCTGGCTCCAGAGGTAGATCCTGACTGGCTTAAGCCAACCAATGTGTACCATTCCCTGAGGGAGGTTGTTCCAGGATTGGCAACTAGCCAAATTCAGGCTACTGAGAGGGGCAAAAATTCTTTTTACTGGGAGCTCCCAGGAAGGAGCTTCCTTTTTCTTTTGTGAGAGGTGGTGAAGAGCCTCTCCTCTGCTGGCGTTGTGGGAGAAGCGAGATCTGGAATAACTGCTTCCATGAGGGAAGCTGAAAAGAACCCAGAGAATCCCACAGGAGCCAGAGCCCCGTGACTATCTGAAGTTCTGGGTGAACCCAGGCCTGTAACAGCATCTGACCTTTTAAAAGTTTCTAAGCCAAGGAAATCACGAGGTTTAAGACAATTCGACTTGGTTTCTCTGTTGTTATCAACTCAAAGATTCATACCTTTTTCCTTAAGGTTTCACTAAATATATCTCTGATTACTAATTTTTTACCCCCAAAATAAATAAAAAAATGCTTAATTCTGCATTTTTTATAGGCAGCTCCTAAGTCATCAAATGCAAAATGTTGAAAACAACAAAAACTTTATAGTCAATGCAAGGTACATAGAAATAGCTTTATAAATGTTTATTGAATAAATGAAAGTGAGAATAAATTAGAGGAAAGATAGTATTTCCTGGGTGCAAGGGAAAGGGTAGGTAGGAAAGTAGTTATATAGAATGTTTTTTTGCGAAAAGTATGGGGTGAATATAAAGCCTAAACTGCTGGAATTTTCCTTTTTCTTCTCACCTGAGATATTACTTAATGTGTGTTTTTTCTTTAATTTTAGTACTCAGGGAGAAAGAAGGACCTAGGGTTGGACTTAGGGAGGAGCATGGGCTGCAGGGGACGCCAGGCCAAGGGCCCCCATGGCCATGCTAGCTTGTGGGGCAGGGAAAGTGATGCCTGTGGTCTTCCCAGATGAGGAGGAGAACAAGAGTTCCAAAGAACTGCTGGTTTATATTTTAGCTCTTGCCAAGTTGTGAAAATAGTGAAGGATGCTTAGACTACTTAACATTCAAATTGCTGTCTGGTTAATCATCTTTAGAAGACCTGATTTCTGGATACCTCCTTCACTCCCTGTCTATTGACTTTTAAAACATGATAATGCCCGGGAGCCTGGGTGGCTCAATGGATTAAGCCACCAACACTTGATTTCAGCTCAGGTCATTATTTCAGGGTCATGAGATCCAGCCCCTCTGTGCTGGGGGTAGAGCCTGCTTAAGTTTCTCTCTCTCTCTCTCTGCGGGTGCCTGGGTGGCTCCGTGGGTTAAGCTTCTGCCTTCGGCTCAGGTCATGATCTCAGGGTCCTGGGATCGAGCCCCACACTGGGATCTCTGCTCAGCAGGGAGCCTGCTTCCCCCTCTCTCTCTGCCTGCCTCTCTGCCTACTTGTCATCTCTTTCTCTGTCAAGTAAATAAATAAAATCTTTAAAAAAAAAAGATTCTGTCTCCCTTTGCTCATCCCCCTCTCTAAAATCAATCAATCAATCAATCTATCTTAAAAAAATCATAATGCAAACCTGTAACACTGGCAATCACCCACGAACCTTTAAATTACACTGATCAGTAGCGTTTGAAGCTTCCTCAAGAAATAAACAATGGCACCAGCAAAAAAAAAAATTTTTTTTTTTATTTCAACTCTGTTGATTAACAGATGTTTTACAAGAACTTAAACAGGTGTCTAGTTAGCAGGGAAGACTGATAAATCAGTACTAATCACAAAGCTGATGAATATTACAGGAGAGGAAATGTGGGGATTATAACAGAGCAAGGGATCTAACCTAGAGGAGGGTAAGGAGAGCCTCTTCAAGGAAATGATATTGAAGCGGAGATCTGAGGAATGAGCAGGTGCCAGTCAGATGAAGGTGGAGAGAGGAAGGAGAAGAGTGTTCCATACAATGAGCCAATGGCTACAGGGATGGAGGCACCTGTGAGGACCCATGGTAAGTTCAGAATGGATGCAGGGAAGAGGCAAATGGTGAGATAAGGCCACAGAGAAGACCAGATTTTGTGAGTCTCTATGGGCCAGGCGAAGGAGTTTGGGCTTTAAGTAAGAGGGAGTGGGAGGCTGCTGCAGGGTTTAAGCAGGAGAGCTACAGGGTCAGATTAGCATTGAACCTGGACCACATCTGGCACAGGGGCATGTGGCCCCCTCCCTTCAGTTCTGTTCCTTTATGCGTCTGCACTATCACCTCCACTTCCCCACTAAGTGGGGCCTCTTTCCTTTTAAGACACTGGAAACAAGTATGAAATGGGTACTGTTTGTTTCCAGAACTGGTTACATTACTACTTTTGTAGCAATTTGTTTTTCCCCAGTAAAATCAAATCTTCTCTCTCTTAATTATAGTTTGGATTTTCAGTAGCTCTGCCTTCTTATAAAGCAGCACTGATTTTCAGCTCTTCAATACCAAGATGGGATCCAGCAGGCAGGCATGGGTTCTGTAGTCTTGTCTGGAGCTGGCTTGTACCTGGCAAGCAGCTGCCGATGAGGCTCACACTGTGGCTCGTTCTTGAGTGTTCTTTTGTGCAGCTAGAACATAATTCCATGTAGCTCTTCTCCCAGCGATGTGAAGCTGCCAATACCGACCTACAGGTACCGCTCTGTCCTCCCTCCTTCGGTGGCTCTCCTGGGAATCAAAATTAGCCTCCAAAGGTATCAATCAGTCCTCAGTCCCTTCTTGCACCTGTTCTGTCCACCCCAGGGCAAGTGCATTACTTTTCTTGCTTGCTTTTACTTTAAAACGTTGAGCCTTCTTTCTTGGTTTGTTTGTAAATTCACAAGGCCTCTTATTGCTTCTAGAGCTGCGGATATAGTGATTGCTTGTTAACACCAGCAGGATGACTGCAAGAGGAAAGACAGTAAGTTCTGAGTCTGGACTGGAGGGTTATTAGAATCAGTAGTTTGCTGAGAAGAGCTAGCAGCTGAGTAGAGAGGTGTGAACATTCGTGTTTGGTAATTTGAAGAGCACCTAATGGATTGGTAATCAGAATCACTGCTCTGAAGTCTACTCAGGACCCAACTTGTTGACTGATCAGGATGCACTTCGCCGTAGGGAAGGGCACCACTCAACAGAAAAGGCCTTCACATGTCCCTTACTGGGCAGTTCCTCCTCTGAATCTCCAATATCGTGGGAAGGTTCTAATGAGATAATCAATATAAAATGCTTAGTGGAATGCCAGGTATGTTTGAGGTATTAGGCACATGTTATTCTTACTATAGATGTTTCAGTCACTATACAGAGCAGCCTTGCTCTGTAGGTGGAGCTGTGATCACTTTTTCCAAAGCCTATAATCCTTTCACTTACTTGCTGGGCCATTGAGTTATGCAACAACTATTTATTGCGTGTTTAAATGTACCAGATACTAATTCTACCTAGTTGAAACAGGTGCACCAAGTTTGCTTTATTTTCTGAGATTTTGGTTTTCTCCTGAGGCATGTCACTCATTCAAAAATAGTTACTGAGTATTAATGGTGTGGTCACCTGCTGTCACTTGTGGATTGAGGGCAAGGGGAGTTGATATTGATGGAGTAATGCATGGGTTTTCCTGTTTTATCTTGATAAATCATCACCCACCATGTCTCTGTTTATTCCCATTCCTTACTTGATTTTTCTCTATAGCACATTTCACCATCAGACATATTATGTATTTTGTATTTTATTAATTTAGTTATTTTCTGCTTCCCTACACTATAGTATGAGCTCCACAGGGAACCGTTTTTGTCCATTTTCTTCCATTCTGTAATCCTAACTCTGAACAGTGCCTGGCACATGTGTCCTATAACTATTTATTGAGTGAAATCTGCCCCACTTTGAGAGCTCTGTCTCATACTCTGCTTTTCCCAGCAGCTAGTCTGCTTCGCAGACATTCTTCATCTTAGCGATAACGAGAGTATATTTTAAATAATAAAGAAGGGTACATAAGATTTTATGTTAAATATCACTATGTAAAAGTAATAGCTTCCAACAATTTAATTGATCATATAGACACACAATACATGTGAACATGATGGGTGCCCTTGAGAATATTGCATAGAGAATTTGGAATTGTTGATCGGTTCTCAAGATAAGGAGACAAAAATTCTCTAGCAAAGTGTTGTGCAAGTGTTTACTTGTGTATGTGTAGGTGAACATGTGTATACTCGTGTATGTGTGTTGATGTGTGTGCGCATGCATAAAGTATAATGATACTGATTGGTAGAGAGAGATGAAGATGACTTCACTCGCTCCCTGGAACAGTAATTTTAATCAGTGGGAAAAGACTTTTTGAACAGGTTATTTAAACCACTCCCAAATGTTTTCTGACATTGCCCATGTTATAGCTTTTATCAAGTTATTTGATGCAACTCTCCTTTATGGGTGATTTGTTAAAAAAAATGGAGAGAGCAAGATCACATTTAGTCTGATGAAGAGATGCAGCAACGGTGGAAAGAGAATCCTTCCTTGCATTTGGAAGAGTAATAGGATCAATGCAAGAGACTGTGAGGGCAGCATCGAGAGGCTGGAGAGGGCAGCGGGGAAGGGCATTCATGTTAGTGTGGGATCCTCACTGGCACGACAGGCAGCCTCAGCAGGGGCTGGTGAATGGGATGGGAAATGACTCAGCCACTTCAGTAGGAGGAAGGCTCAGGCTTGGATCCTTCAGTCCTCCTGATGTCAGCTTGGAGCCCTGAAAGCCAGAGTCTTGCCTTAATAACAATAACTAATACTTAGTAAAATGCTTACCACGTGCTAAGTCTTTGTCCAAGTCCTTTGCATGTATAAGACCTAGGTTAAATTGTTTGTCCTGCTTGCCCTAAAAAGTGGCAGATAATAGGAACTGAATCCAGGTAAACATCCGAGTCAGTGTGCATCACTACTGGGTCATACGGCTTTTCTCACATGCCTTAATACCAGTTAGTTTTCCGTGTTCAAGCTGTGTAGATCATGTAGGTGAGACCCTCACCAGCTGCTTTTGAAGTACACACCATTATTAATTGGTAGGGTAAGAGGATGAGATTACTATAGATATCTACTTGCAAAGTGACTCTGAGAGAATACCCTTGCCCATGCCAGATTCAGAAATTATTCTACACCTGCTTACTTGAGTGAAGAATGAAAGAATTTTGCTTATAATCCTTTGAGGACATCATGTTTGAATACTTTGCACTTGGACAACTCATTCTAATGACAAAAGCCAGAGAGCATTCAAAACCATAAGCTGAACTGCTTAACGCAGGCTGAGAAAATGAAATATTTCACATCACAGCACCAGGAAAATGAGGTCTCTTTGAAAAACAAAACAGAGCAAAACGTAATGATGTTCTGTTGAGCACCAAAAAAAGTTCAGACCCCTCACATTCTCCTCCTCCTCAGCAAAGCTAGGCTCTGCTGACACTCCTCTGATTGGTTTATCTTAGTACATTAATAGTCCCTAATGAACCACCTCTCCTCTGCTTCCGCCTTTAGAGAACTTATGTTCCGTTGAGGGAGAAAAACAGAGCCATTTACACACTCTCCCTGGTTCTCAGAGCTTTCTGGTACTGATTTCTTTCCTTTTTGCTAGAAAAAATAAGATGCAAACGTAGGAGCTGGTCCATGAGGCTTGGAAAAGTGGGTTGCTTTCTGAAAGTTAAGCCAGCAGTAAAGAACCACCCATCGGAAGATGAAAGAAAGAGGAGCTAGCTGCCTGGTTGATGATTGTAGCAGTTCATATACAGCAGCCCTAGCCCCCCTGTCTTACCTGTGGCCAGGTCTCTCACTCACTCTGAGTAGACTTCTATCTCTTGGCCCTCTTTGGGCCACATCTTTCTGCACTGGGGTCCACCAGGAAGGCAACTGTAGTGTGTCTATTTGAAAATCAGGAAAAAAACATAGTCAAAAAAAAAAACCAAAAAACAAAACATAGTCAAATAAAAGAGGTTTAGATTGCATCAGGGTAATGATTGCAGGAATTTATTTGAGTAGCTCTTAGTATAGAAAACAGACCTGAGAACAAATAGAAGGAGGATTAAAGTGTCATTAAAATTGGTTCTTTAAAAGATGTCTGAAAATGAAGACAGATTTGTGGTAAGATAAATAACTGTGTGCTGGATTCATCAACAAAATGAATTGTTGAATCCACACAATGTTATTTACTATTTCAGGGGCACCCATTGGATTTCTTGCCTTCAGTTGGCCTTGTTATTTTCCATTGAGGGACATCTGATTGTCTCCACCACATCTCTGAGTCTAAGCCAAAGCTTATGGATGGACTGATTGGTGTTCCTGCTGTCTTTGGGAGTAGACATACTGGTCTACTGGTTCCCCATACATGGGGGAAGTGGGGAGAGTCTCATGAACACTTCATTTGCTCTAGGAATTCCAACTCTAATGCAGCTTCTAATCATGCAAACAGGATTGCTTTAGGACAAGTTAGAAAGAATGAGTGTGTGTCTGTGTGTATAGGGAGCATCGTCTCTCTGTCTGACACACACACAGGTTGTGTTGCTTTGTATCATTTTTAATCTTCAGTCTGAGAATAGAAACTATTTATCAGGATTTGTTGTTTCATGTTGCTGATGATAATATGGTAATGGGCCAGTGGAGGAAAAGCTTCTAAGTGTGTGGGAACTCAGCCTTTTTCTTTTGCAGATGTCCCTTCCTTCCACACTTTGATTTTGAAAAGCCTGGAGTTTGTTGAGAGAGGAACTAATCTTTAAAGTCTCTCCTTGTGCTCAGTGATACTCTTTTGTCAGTAATCCTCTTAGTGCAGCTAAACTTCTAATGAGGCAGCGGAGAAAAGAGGTAAATAAATCCCAATCCAGTGAGGCCTTGTTGCATAGTGTCTCCGAAAACAGCTAAGGACTCAAATAGTCACTGCTCTTTTTATTTTAGGAAACTCTGCATACTGATACTAATAAAAAAAGAGTTTCAAACTGGAGGGAAAACAAAGAATAAAACCAGAGTCGTTTCCTTTCCAGCTGATGAAAGGAAATACCCGGAGCCTATTGTGGCTGCCCCCACCCTGGCAGGGTGCTGATGTGTGATACATGGTGGGACGGAGAAGAGGGACAGTGCACTGGAAGAGGGAACCTGAATCTACTCATGCAGAACGAGAAGGCTTCAGAGAGTGAACATGAAGCTTCTTCTAGTCCTCTCTGTGCTGATCTAGTCGTAGAAAATGTTGTGGGGTAGTTTTTGAATGTGACATCTGGGAATGAGTCCCTTTGAGGTGGGGCCCACGGAAGACAGTTTTTGGAAGAGAGAAGGCAGGAAGGATGGGTTTGGTCAAGGTATGAAGAGAGGGTGAGGAGCCAGACAAGGGTTAGGATGTCACAGTCTTTGAGGCGTGGTGACTGATAATCAAGCAGGGCTTTCCTCCTATGATCTCTGTTGATTCCTTTGGCCTTTTCTGCTAAGAAACTCGATTACTGCCCTCTGCTCTGGGACCTGCAGTGGCTGAGGCCACTTCCCTCTGGCCCTGCCCGGTTCACAAAGACACAGAAGAAAAGAGAGAAAGTGAACATCAGGAGGAGACTGAAAGGTGGACACCAGAAATCTCAGTTCGAAGACCTTTCTTTTCCACCTCTGTGACTTGGTGGGCCACTGATAAGGAGGACACGCAGCTCAGGGATTGTGCAATCTGCTGGAGAATCAGGAGCCTTCCAAGAGCCTGGTGATATGAACACTGAGTGCGTCCCCTTGCTTAGTTAGGCTCCTCCCTTCTTACTCCAACCGTTCGAATGATTTCCTAGTTTGTTTGCCAGCCTCCATCTTCCTCTCCCAATTCAGAGTTCATTCTGCTTACAGCCACCAGATTTCCCATCTTAGAAGGAGCCTGGATCATGTCATCCTCAAGCCCCAGACTTCGTGGCGGCTCTTGAAGGCTCACCTAATGATGTTTATGCCATTAGTCTGCTACTTGTCGTCTGTCCTGCTCTGGGGTCCAGGAGGCTGAGTTCTACAGATCGCCTCCCCCAGACTTCCTTGCTGTCTGGCTTTCTGCTGGGTCTGGCTGTTGGCTGACACTGGCCGGATGTTGGAGGGTGATGGGTTGTGTGGATATTTGTTCCTCCACCCCTCTCTTGATTGTGGCAGAGACCAAGTCCCGTTCCTCTGCGTCGGCCACAGCGTGTGTCAAATCACGGCATTTTCATACTGTTGTGGTAACCCCCCTCGCTTCCCCTTGCCCCTTTGGAACCACAGGTGGAAGGTGGAAGTAGTTGTCTGCCATTGTGAGGCCCTGCGAGCTTTGTCAGCCCGGGATGGGTACATTACCTTGTCCACTCCTCCTAAGGAGGACCTTTCTTTTTTTTTTTTTTTAGTAAATGAACTTGTACTATTTTTTTTTAATTTATTTTTTATTTTTATTTTTTTCTCCCCAAATTTGTTTATTTTAATTTTTCAGTGTTACAAGATTGATTGTTCATGCACCACACCCAGTGCTCCATGCAGTACGTGCCCCTCTCGATACCCACCACCAGGCTCACCCCCC
>CM052798.1:58202148-58264639 GCA_028533885.1 Nasua narica
CTGCATCTGCTTCTTTGGGGTAAACACCGAGTAGTGCAATTGCAGGGTCATAGGGTAGCTGTATATTTAATTTCCTGAGGAATCTCCATACTGTTTTCCAAAGTGGCTGCACCAACTTGCATCCCCACTAACAGTGGAGGAGGGTTCCCCTTTCTCCACATCCTCTCCAGCATTTGTTGTTTACTGTCTTGTTGATTTTGGCCATTCTAACTGGTGTAAGGTGGTATCTCAGTGTGGTTTTGATTTGAATCTCAAGGAGGACCTTTCTTAAAGAATTTTCCTTTCCTCTTTTGGGTGTGTCATCATCCTATCTGTATCCTCTTCTCTCTTGCTCAGGCAAACAGAGGCACTTGCTCTTTTCCCCCCGGCATTCAACTTTTTCTTCTCTGTGCCCTTGGGATTTAGTTTTCTTCATCTCAGGTGTGGAGGGTCCTATTTAGTGATTCGTAAGTGGAGCGTCAGACACTCAGTCCTGTCTGTATGTCTGCAGTTGTCTTGTTTAAATATATCTGGTGACAGGAATTCCTTGCCTCATAAGGCGACAGTATGCATTCAGTTCATTCAGTGAACATTTTTACTACCTACTATGTGCCAAGTGCTGTGTATGGTCTTACCCCTCAAGAGGCTCATAACAATGAGAAGTGAATGTACGAATAAGCAGTTATGGTATAGGATGCATGTTACTTTAGAGATAGTCATAGTTCTGTGAGAGCATGGGCAAGTATTCACCCTGTCCTGTCTTGTGCACACAGGAAAATCTTCATCAGCAAGGCAATGCATGAGTTGAGCCTCTGGAGGATGAAAAGAAACTCTATAAGCAAACAAAGGTGGGTAGGACAGGCCAGAGGAAAGGAAAAAGATGGGAAAATGTACGGGCATTTAAGGGAGCTTTGCGTGCTTGGGCAATGACAGTTGGATATGGCTGGTGAATCAGAGAGTGGCAGGAGAAGGATTCTTACTGACATGCACTCAAAATCTACCAGCACAAGGGGTGCCTGGGTGGCTCAGGTATTTGAGCATCTGGCTCTTGGTTTTGGCTCAGGTTGTGGCCTTGGGGTTGTGGGATCAAGCCCCATGCTGAGCTCCATGCTCAGAGCAGAGTCTGTTTGTTCCTCTGTGCCTCCCTCTCTGGCCCTCTCTCCCTCTGCCCTTCCCCCTGCACAGAACCTGTGCTCACTCTCTCAAATAAATACATAAAATCTTAAAAAAGCCCCCTCTCCAAATCTACCAGTACCACACTTATACAGAATGAGTCTAATGCATCTTCCATCTGAAGACATTTGTATTTCTTAAAGAAGCTACTCTTTAGTTACTTCCTGGCAGTTTTGCATTATTGCCCCTATTTTATTTTATTTTATTTTATTTTATTTCCCCTATTTTAGAGATGAGGACACTGAGGCTTACAGAAAGTCGATGACCAAGGACACACACAACAGGTAATGGAGTTAGGATTACAACCCAGCCGTCTGATTCCAGAGCCTGAGCATGAAGCCACTGTGCCATTCCGCTGTACTCCTTTTATACTGATTCAAGCTCCTGTGTTGTGGTGGTGGTTACCTTCAGGTCACTCTCTAATTTGTCAGTATTTAGTGGAAGAATGTCTAGAACTGACATTAAAGGAGTTGTTTGGCCAGTGCAGTTTCAAGTGGTACTAGTGCCGCCATTGTTCCAGAGATTGAGACTACATGGCCTCCAAGTAGTCATGTCCTCCAGGGAAGCGATGATCAGTCCACAATCAACCAGCATCACCGAGTCAACTAGTCCCCAGCTTTGCCTACCTAAATTCTTCCAGGTCTCAGTTTAAATGTTACTTCTTGACCCCCTAAGATAGTTTGGGTCCCCCTGCTGTATGTTCTCCAAGTGCCTCCTACTTTCCCACATGTGAGGCTTATCACAATGCATGGTAGATATTTATGTATTAGTTTCTTAGTCTCTAGACTGTTAGTCTCTATTTCCCCCTGATTATTATTATTATTTTTAAAGATTTTTGTTTATTTATTTGTCAGAGAGAAAGAGAGAGCTTAAGCAGAGGGAGAAGCAGGCTCCCTTCTGAGCAAGGAGCCAGATGCTGGATTTGATTCCAGGACTCTGGGATCATGACCTGAGCCAAAGGCAAATACTTAACAGATTGAGCCACCCCAGATTCCCTAAAGATTTTATTTTTTTAAGTAATTTCTACCCTCTACATAGGGCTTGAATTCATGACCCCGAGATCAAGTGTTGCATGCCCCGCCACTAAGCCAGCCAGGTGCCCCTTCCCTGATAGATTTTTAAGCTACTTGATGACAGAGGCCTTGTCTTGATTGCTATGGAATTCCTTTTATTTAATGCTTGATAGGCATCCAATGTGTACTTGTTGAATAAGTCCTTTTCCCAATATACTGTTGTTTCTATCCCTCTTTGACCCTAAGGGTCGCCACTCTCTTGACTTTGGTAACTGATTAGTTTTGCCTATTTTGAACTTCATATAAATGAAATCTAACACTATGTACTCTCTTGTGCTTGGTTTCTTTTGTTCAACATATCAGGCATATTATTTTCAATCTCTGTCACTTCCTACCAGAATTCTAGGATGGCCTCTAAGACTTCTTACTCCCGCCTCTGCTCTCTATGTTCTGCCTAATTCCCCAGATGGAATTTGCTGAATTTTACTCCTGCAATTAGGTTATGTTATAGGGCACAGCCGACTGGAGAAAAGGAGACTATCCAGGGGGCCTGACCTGTTCACATAACCATTTAAATGTAGGGAGTCTTCTCTGGATTGACATCAGCTATCTAGAAAATGGCCTCAGTCCTCCAACTGCAAGAAAGTGAATTCTTCTGACAACAAAAATAAGCTCGGAAGTGGATTTTTCTTCAGAGCCCCAGAGAAGGTGACCAGCACCTTGATTTCAATCTTGTAACATTGGGGGTGGAGAATCCCACCATGCCATGCTGGACTTCGGGTCTACAAAACTGTGCATTAATAGGTGGTACTTTTTTTTTAAGCTGCTAGGCTTGTGGTCATTTATTACTCAGCAAGAGAAAATTAGCACAGTCCTCCAGTTCTTTACTAGTTTGTATGCAGTAACCTTATAAAACAAGTTGCTTCATTATGTACACATTTCGTGGTTACTTTATTACACAGGACTCACCAGAAAGTTGTGTTGCTTAAAACTAGAAGTTTTATGGATGCTTTCCTGAGATTGCCTTCTGGCCAAGAGAAGCTTTTGACTACACTAGCTTTATTATATTTCTTTTTATTTATTTATTTAAGAATTTCTTTCATTATTGGACAGAGAGGAAGAGGGAGAGAGAGAGAGAGCACAAGCAGGGGGAGTGGCAGGCAAAGAGAGAGGGAGAAGCAGGCTCTCTGCTGAGCAGGGAGCCTGATGCAGGACTCGATCCCAGGATCCCGGGATCATGACCTGAGCCAAAGGCAGTTGCTTAACCAACTGAGCCACCCAGGTGTCCCGGCTTTATTATGTTTCAAGATGATAATAGTGGTTTTGTTTTTGTTTTTTTTCATTCAGACTGTTAACTCAATTGCTGTCAAAAGCTCTGCACTCACCCGACAATATGTAAACACTGAATTCTAGGTACTCATCAGTGATTTTGAAACCTACTTCTGCCAATTATTAGTTGTGTGCCATGGACAACTCCCCTCCCCCCCCCCCCCAAGAGTCCCAAACTCTTCATTTTAAAAGTGAGCTGTCTCTGAGGCTTGGAGATAGGGAGATGTAAAGTGCTACTTTACTTCCTCACCCTCTCTATTTATCCTTGCTCCTTTATCCCTTACTTTTTTGAAGGTAGTTTTACCAAAAGACTCTAAAAATAAAGAGAACAGTAAGAAAGCTTTTCAGGTTTCATCGTTAGTTTTTTTTTTCTTTTTTCTTTTTTTTTGCATGTGTGTGTTTGAATTCACTTGCCTATGCAGGAACTTGGTACCAGAAGAAACATCAAGAAGAATTATTTCCTGCCCTCAGGGGGCTGACCTTCACAAGGAGATAGGGTGGGCTCACATACATCATTTTCTTATTTTTGTGTTTCCCTAGTATTCTCTCTTTCTGATGACAAGGGTGTGGTTCCTTTAGGAAGCCGGATTGCTCTAGCACATTTTATAAAACCAGTGAAGTCATCTTTCCACTGTGAGCTATCCTTGGAAGGGAAAATGAGAATGGGAGGGAGAGATGTATTATTTCAAGGTAGTGGCCCATGAGTGACAGCCCCCGCTGCTCATGGTGTGCAGGAATGTTTCTGTAACAGAGCATATAAACACAACATTCATGACTAAGTGTGTTGTAGAATGGAAAAATCAATCAGTAGAGTAGGAAAGAAACTGTCATCATAAACAAATACCATGGCTGGCATTGGTGGCACAGAAGGATCGTAGGCTTGATGTAAAAGCTGGCGAAGATGCTCGAGTTATTAAAAAGAACCTAAGAAAATCAGTTCTAACTTTCCTAATTGTTCCCTAGAACATATAGATGAAAGATCTACCCTGGTTTAGTTGAATTTGACTGCTGCTATATAAAATTTTACAAAGCTTAGGAGAGCTTTATTATTTTTTTTTTCCCCTAAAAGCCGGTGGAATTCTAATGTTTCACTTGGGAATTGTGTTTGAAATCTGAATACAGATGTGTGTTTATGTCTTAATTTCCCATCAACACAGATGTTTATTTCAGAAACTCAATCACTCTGGATGCTTCCTGGATTCTCACCCAGTTTTTCCACAAGAACATTGTCTTGTCTTATGAAACAGAACAGCTGCCGGAATCTTTAACATTTTTTGGAAAACTCTAACTTTTTTTTTTAAATGAGGCTTTCTACAGGGGTGAGAATTTTGTTTTTGTGTTAGAATCTCTTCTCTTTGAAGGGAACCTGGTTAACTTGTATGGGCTGGGGGGTAGGAACGAGAGACTAGAAGTCAAAGCAGTGTAGCTGGAGTTACCAACATACATTGCTGTCATGGTAAAAGGGGGATGAAAATCAAAATAATGAAATATTCTTATTTTGCAGTAGAAGGTTAGACTCCCGTCAGTAGACCTGGTTTCCAAGATCAGATGATCAGATATAGATTATCCGATACCTAATTCACAATAAATGAGACAGAATTATGCTCTGTACTGTGTAGAGCTTTCTTTTTCTTCTTCTTCTTCTTCTTTTTAAAGATCATTTATTTATTGGAGAGAGAGAAAGTGAGAGAGAGAGAGCATGCGCGCGCGCGCATGAGTGGGGGGAGGGGCAGATGGAGAGGGAGAGGCAGACTCCCCAGTGAGCAGGGAACCCAATGAAGGGCTCAACCTCAGGACCCTGTGATCAGGACCTGAGCCAAAGTTAGACACTTAACTGACTGAGCCACCCAGGTGTCCCTGTGCAGAGCTTCCTAAACTCTAAGTAAATCAAGTAAACTGGGCACTCTATAACCAGTCCTATAATATTCGACTCAGTGTAATACAGGATTATACTATAGTTTTCAGATATTTTTATCTTTCCCTATTTATCTATCTATTTATTTATTTATATTTATTATTTTTTAAAGACTTTATTTATTTATTACACACAGAGAGAGAGATCACAAGTAGGCAGAGAGGCAGATAGAGAGAGAGGGGGAAGCAGGCTCCCTGCTGAGCAGAGAGCCTGATTCGGGGCTCGATTTCAGGACCTTGAGATCGTGACCTGAGAGCCAAAGGCAGAGGCTTTAATCCACTGAGCCACCCAGATGCCCTGAGAAAGGATCTTTATCTCAATTCCAGGGTCTCTTGCAGTGAGATTTAGTAGGCGTTTTTGAGAAAGGTTTTTATAAACCTTTTATAAAAGGTTAGGAACAACTTAAACAATTTTTGGAAAATTCATCTAAGGATTCCTATTTATGTGCTCCTTTCTCCACTTTGTAAGTTTTCATGTAACAATTTTTTAGACTTCTGACTAGATTATATATCTGTATGCCATTTGCTCCAAGCAGTGTAAAAAGCAGTGTAGATGAGGGCTTGTGGGCTCACCAACTTGTGTATGGACTCGGGGCTACTGGGTGTAGAGCTGGGCTCCTACTGTGATGGGTTAAAGAAATCCTTCCTGATGAAGAATGATCTTAAGCAACATGGTGGATTCAGAAGCCCATGAAAAGAGGCTGCCAATACTAACATTTTCAAAACAAGATCTATCACCTCAGATTGCAAATGTCAGTGAAATGAAACATTATCATTATTTGGCTGCTGTGCAGCTTTCAACAATGGAGCAATCACATTTCCTGTTTAGAAGGCCCTTCATTGGCAGCAGATGTATGGAATCAAAACCCGGGACCCAGTGCTTCAGCTAAGGAGGGGTGACTTCCGAAACATGTAGAATCCTCTCCCCCACTGATGCAGAAGACAACGATACTGGCACTTAGGTTTGGTCTGTGTGAGAGCTTAGCTTGCCTTCTCCAAAAGCAGATCAGGACCCCTGAGTTTGCAACCCATACTGTGGCAGCAGTACTTGCAGGGACATCAGAAGTAATTTTCACCTCCCTGGAAAGAGTTCTACCTCTTAATGATTGTGTTATGGAAGTTCTTGGAGGAGGTAACCATCTGACTCTTGGTTCTGTGCAGCTTATAGTGACTTTACATAGATCCTTTCATAGACACCTACTTTTAGTACAAATGTTTGTAAAACTTTATTGGCTTCTTGCCTGCTTCAGCAATTTTTAGATTTTGGGTCAGTGTTGGTTAGAATCCAACACTCTCACTACTGGACATTGTGAAGAGTAATGGCTAAAGTCAAGCAGTTCTAGGCTGCATCCTGGCCTTACTCTTTCCTATCTGTATTAGTTAAGGGTCTCCAGAGAAAGAGTCTATAGGATCTATCTGTCTGTCTATCCATCTGTCCAATATTTACTATAAGGAATTGGCTCACAATCTGCCATCTGCAAGCTGGCAGGAAAGCCAGGAAAGCCAGAGTATAATTCTAAAGGCCTGAGAACCCCAGTTCTAAAGGCCTGACTTTGGATATATACCCAGTCCAAAGTCAGGAGAAGACAGGAGTCCCAGATCAAGGTGGGGGCAAATCCTTCCTTCCTCTGTTTTTTTTTTTTTTCTATTCAGACCCTCAATAGATTGAATGATGCCCACCCATGTCAGGGAGGGGAATTTACTTCTCTGAGTCCACCCATTAAAATACTGCTCTCATTGGGAAACACCCCTTATAGATGCAGAAATAATGTTTAATTTGGGCACCCCAATGGCCCAGTAAAGATGACACATAAAATTAACCATCACACAAACTGAATGACTTTTAGGAAACTTACTATGCTTTGTGCCTCAGTTTTTTTCACTGAAAATGCAGAGATAACAACTACTTTGTTATACTATACTAAAGATCAGAAGACAGTTTATTCAAAGTACCTAACTAACACAAGGTAGGAAATTTATTTTTCTTCAGTAGGTTTTTGTGAAGGGGCATCAATCAATGAAAATAATTTTGTTCAAAAGCAGCACATGCTTATTATAGAAAATTTAGGACTGACAAACATAAAGAATAAAATAAAAATTCCATAACCCTAACACTGTTCATCTTTTAGTGGATAATATTTTCCCATTTATATCTTCAGTATACGTTAGTGTAAATATTTCAATAATTAAGTTTTCTCCTAGTGTTTCATTTTTAATGATTGCACAGCATTTTATTGTTTGGGTACACTATAATTTACTAATCATTTATTGTGTGTATATATGTTTTGCTACTACAGACATCCTTGTATATACAGTTTTGTGCATATGCACAGTGGTTTACTTGGGGTAAACTCCTAGTAATAGAATCTTTGGCTCAAAATTGTGTACCTTTTAAATATGACTTTATTGATATGACTTGCTTAATTGTCTTGCTAAAGGCTGCATCAGTAGATACTCTCACCAGGAATGTATGGCAGCGACCATTTTTCCTTACCCTTTCCATCTCTGGGGTGCAAAAGTGGCATGTTATCTGACTTGCATTTAAAGCTGTTAGTGAGGTTAAATTCTGTTTATTGATCTTTTGTATTGTTTTTTTTTTCTTTTTTGAATTGCTTTTGTGTGTCCTTAAAAATTAAAAAAAAAGATTTTTTTTTTTAGAGTCATTTTAGGTTCTTAGCAAAATTGAGTGAAAGCTGGTGAGATTTCCCATATATCTCCTGCCCTTACACATAAATAACCTCTCTGGTTATCAGCATCACTCAACAGAGTGGTACATTTTTTATAACTGATGAACCTACATTGACATATATATCATCATCACCCAAAGTCCATGGTTTGATTTAGGGTTCACTCTTGGTGTTGAATGTTCTATAGGTTTGGATATATGTATAATGACATTTATTATGTTATAATCATTATAATATCATACAGAGTATGTTCACTGCCCTAAAAATCCCCTGCGCTCTACCTATCCATCCTTCTCTTTCTTCTGACCTCTGGCAACCACTGGTCTTTTTGCTGTCTCAATAGAATTGACTTTTTCAGAATGTCTTATAATTAGAATCAAACAATACATAGCCTTTTCGGATTGACTTCTTTCACTTAGTAATATGTGTTTAAGGTTCCTCCATTTCTTTTCATGGCTTCATAGATCATTTCTTTTTAACACCGAGTAACATTCCATTGTCTGGATGTACCACAATTTGTCCATTCACCTACTGAAGGGCATCTTGGTTGCTTCCAAGTTTTGGGAATTATAAATAAAGCTGCTATAAACATCTGTGTGTAGGTTTCTGTGTGGAAATAAGTTTTCAGCTTCTTATGGTAAATACCAAGGAGCATGATTGCCAGGTTGTATGTAAGAATATGTTTAGTTTTGGAAGAAACTATCAAACTGTCTTTTATAGTGGCTCTACCATTTTGCATTTCCACCAGCTATGTATGAGAGTTCTTGTTGTTCCACATCCTTACCAGCATTTGGTGTTGTCAGCATTAGAGATTTTGGCCATACTAATAGGTATCTAATCATATCTCATTGTGGTTTGAATTTGCATTTTCCTGATGACATATTATGTGAAGCATCTTTCATATGCTTATTTGCCATCTGTGTATCTTCTTTGGTGAGGTGGCTGGTAAGGTCTTTGACCCACTTTTTAATCAACTTATTGTTAAGTGTTAAGAGATCTTTGGGTTTTGGATGGATGACTATCCTTTATCAAATGGTTTTTGGAGATATTTTCTCCAGTTTGTGAATCGTCTTCTAATTTTCTTGACACTGCATTTTGTAGAGCAGAAGTTTTTAATTTCAATGAAGTCCAGCTTATCATTTTTTTCATTCATGGATCATGCTTTTAGAGTTGTATCTAAAAAGTCATCACCATATCCAAGGTGAGCTCCGGGAGGATAAGGGCTGTGTTCTCTGTATTCTACAACTCTGAAACCCCAGTACAAGCACAATGCTTGGCACACAACTGGTGTTCTAAAACTATTCATTAAATCAAAAGAAACAAGGATCTCATGTGGTAGAGTCCAAGAGTACTGTTTATAAAGTGTTTTAGGGGCAGTGTGGATTAAGCGAACATTTATGAGCTGATCTGAGAATCAAACCTTCAGGTGCAACATGTTTCTGGAGGAAAGAATGCTGGGATGTTCACGTTTATTTTCAGCACTAAAATGTTAGTTTTGTTCCCAAATTCTGAAGGATCTATTGTACTCTTCTGAGATTGGCACAATTCTTACTGGACTCAGTGGAAATCATATGCCCATGGGAGGGAATCTGGCTGCATTTGAATAGAAGATGTTGGAGCAACACTAATAAATCTCAGAGTGAATACAGTTTGCATGTGCAATAGCTTATTCCCCTAATTCAGAGTTTCCTGAGTGACTGAGAAGCTCCAAAGGTAGAGCACATCCCGCGATCATTTCCACACAGTGCTGAGCTATTGCCAAACTCTGACCCTTTAAATGTCTCATACAACACCCGGAGAGTTTGTGAAGCAATGCTATTCAATTTGCTGTATCATTTCACAATATTAATTATGATTCCTAATATAGGGGGGATACTGAGAATGTGCAGTTGGCTCACAGTCTAATGAAGAACACCCTTAATTTTCTTTCCTCCTGAGTGTGAATTTTTCAGCACTGATGCAGTACTAGTGGGTTGAATTTAATCAAAATTTTCCAGAATCTTTCTTGCTGAGGAATGAATCACTGCATTTTCTGGTGAATTATGGGAGGAACGTACGTGCATTTTCAAGTTTGTAGTGTGCAGTATGGTATGTTGTAAGACCATCATGTGAGATTTTTCAGAAGTAGTTTGGTTTCTTTTCTAGCTCTCTGCAATCTCTCTTCAACATATATTTTGACTCTCATTTCTTGTTCCCACTTTTGTACTTTGCACTTCAGTGACATAGTGCTTGGCATGCCCCCGAAAGCATCATACATAGTGGCTGCATCAAAATTGTATAGAAGAGGCTTAGGGTAGGCAAGCTGGTTGGAATAAGGGACTAAATCTTTACTTTGGAGTTTCATTTATATATCAGGCCTACTGTCTATATATGGAAGAATATGATCTTTGGTCCAAGCTGCCATAATTTTTTGTTGAGATGTTGCAACAATCTCCTAACTAATCCCCCTACTTCACCTTTGCTTTTACAGGCTATCTCCAATATATCTTTTGAGCCTGGTCTCTTATTCTCACACAGTAGACCAAGTGGTCTTGTTAACACAGAACTCAGATCACGTCATTCTTCTGCAAAAAATCCTCTGGTATCTTCCCATTTTGACTCCAAGTAAAAGCCAAACTCCTTACAATGGCCAGAAATGTCCTATGCTACCAGGACTCCTGTACCCTCTCAGTCCTTTACTTCTCTTGCTTACCCTGACCTCCTGGCTGTTCTTTGAGCAGGCCTAAATGCTTATAGCTTTTTCATGTGTTTTCTTATTGTCTCTACTGCATGTGTTATCTGGACACCTATATGATACCTCTTCCCCTTTATCATCTGCTTCAACACCTTCCTCATCTCACTTGCCCTCTCTGCTCCATTTGACATTGCTTATTTCCTCCCCACTTCTAGAAACTATTCTTTTGGCTCCTGGATACTACATCCTCCTGGAATTATTCATACCTGTTTGACCATTCATGTTTGGTCTCTTTCATGGGCTGCTCCTCCATTGTCTCTCCTTTCACTGTCAAGTGTTCACTTCTAGTCCCCGGTAATTCTTGTTATCTGTTATTTTCTTGAGCAATATTATCCTCCCTGTTTTTTTTTTTTTTAATTTTCTTATTTTGATTCCAGGTAGTTAACATACAGTGTTTAATTAGTTTCAGGTGTACAATATAGTGATTCAACAATTCTATACATGACTCAGTGCTCATCCTGATAAGTGTACTCTTAATTTCCTTCACCTCTTTCACCCATCCCTCACCCACTTTCCCTTCTGATACCATCAATTTGTTCTCCATAGTTAAGAATCTGTTTCTAATGTTTTTAATTACCACTTTTATGCTCATAAATTCCATAATCTCTTTCTTGAGCCCAGCTCTCTCTCTTGAGATTCAGATGCATAGGTCCTGCTATCTGCTGAACATTTCTATCTAGATGTCTCACGCGTAACTCAAAATCAGCATGTTTAAAAGGAATTCATCTTCTTCACTCAGTGGACTCTTCTGTCCATGTTTCCTATCGCAGTAGGTAGTATCATCTAGGCAGCCAGTTGAAAGTTATCTTGAGTCCTCTCTCCCCTTCCCTCCTCACAGCCAAATATAAAATTCTGCTGACTGTATCTCTCAAATAGTTCTTATATATGTTCCTCCTCTTTTAAACTTCTTACCTATAATGGGTTCAATGGTGGTCCCAAAAATATATGTTCAAATCCAAATCCCAGGAACTTTTGAATGTTACTTTATATGGAAAAAGAGTCTTTGCATATGTAACTAAATAAAAGATCTTGTGGTGATACCATCCTGATTATCTGGGTGGACTCCAGATCCAATGGCAAATGTGTCTAATAAGAGAAAGGCAGGAGGAGAATTGTGACAGAAGAGAAGACACGGACACATGGAAGAGAAGGCAATATAAAAGTAAAGACAGGGGCGCCTGTGAGGGTCAGTTGGTAAAGTGTCTGTCTTCGGCTTGGGTCATGATCCTGTGGTCCTGGGATCAAGCCCAACATTGAGCTCTGTGTCCAGCGGGCAGCCTGCTTCTCCCTCTGCCTGCAGTTACCTCTATTTGTGCTCTCCATCTCTGTCCAATAAATAAATAAGATCTTAAAAAAAAAAAAAAGAAAGAAAGTGAAGGCAGCAGATTGGAGGTATGTGGCCGTAAGTCAAAGTCAAGAAATGGTGATGACCACAAAATGCAGGAAGAGGCAAGGAAAGATTTTGGATTTGCAGTTTCCAGAAATGAGAGACTGTGAAACAATATATTTCTGTTGCTTTTAACCACCCAGTTTGTGGTGAATTATTGCGGCTGCCACAGGAAATGGATACTCTACCTTTGCCAGTTCCGATCTTTGTAGTCTGTCTTGGATTAGTCTGATAGCTTCCTCATGGTCTCTCAGCCTCTGATCTTAGCCCTCCTCAGTTGTACTGTTCCCTGTGCAGCCAGAGTACTTATACTCAAGGCTTGATTTGGCCTTGTCCTTTTCATGTTTCAGTCTGTCTCATTTCCCTGCACCTGTCACAGCCTCCTACATAACTTTAATGTTTATTCAGTCTGCTCTGCTGTGTCCCATTGTCTTTTTATTTCGTTGGTCCCGTAGACCCTCACACTTGGATCAATCCAGCCAACAAGTGTGTCTACTTCTATATTAGACTATTGGAAAAATTCATATAATTGCATAGATTTTTGCTGCCATGTTTTTGTGGTCTCCAGTCTCAGTCTCCAGTCTCAAAACTGTTTGATAATCTGGTCAGTTCCCTCTCTTGATGGTTCTCAGTGACTCTTCTAAAACTTTGTCATTGCCCTCAAATCTCCTCTGTTTTGTTTTGTTTTGTTGCTTCCCCCCCCGCCCGCCTCACTAATGGATAAGCTTACCTTGCCCTTCGTGAGAGAAACTTCATGGTTCTCATGATAATATCGCTCAGCTTCCTGTCCCATCCCCAACAAGTTTCATAGCATTATCTCAGCTTTCCTCTAGTTTTTGAGAAAGACATATCCCCTCGCGCTTGTGCTGGTGACTTTTTCTGTTCTTAAAAAAAACAAAAAACAACAAACCATATCCAGGACTCAATTTATTATTTTCTCTTTGATTTTATTTTTAGCTCTTTCTATGGGCTCCTTCTTTAGTGCTGATAAACATGCAGACATCTTTCTTGTTTTAAACAAACCAAGTCCTCAACACTTTAAAAATTATGTGACCTGTCTTGATAAAGTAAGAAAAATTTTATAGGTTAAAATGAAGTTCTCTTAAAAAAACAAGTGGGACGTCTGAGTGGCTCAGTTGTTAAGCATCTGCCTTTGGCTCAGGTCATGATCCCAGGGTCCTGGGACTGAGCCCTGCATCAGGCTCCCTGCTTAGCGGGAAGCCTGCTTCTCCTTCTCTCACTCCCCCTGCTTGTGTTACCTCTCTCACTCTCTCTCTCTCTCTGTCAAATAAATAAATACATAAAATCTTAAAAAGAAAAAAAGTAGGCCCTCAGTGAAGGCTTGGAAAGAGCTCTGAACTTTTGTTTTTGTTCCATTTTATCCGAAGAGGAAAAAAGACAAATTAAATGTATTAAGTATCTGACCATGTTACCAGCTATTTGCTGATGATAACTTTTCTTCTCTTGTGGCCGGAAGGAAGGGTAAATTACTTTGCTTTCATCAACAGTTCCCACTCTTGCAATCCTGATGTACTCAGCACTGGCCCCTACTAGCACCGTCTGCTACTATCTACTAAGGAATCTGCTACTATCTACTAAGGAATTTGTTACCTGCCTCATGGTGTAGTGGGAGTAGGGAAGAGTCCTGAAAGGAAGAGATGCCTCAGCAGAAACTTAAAAAGAAGAAGTAGGAACTTTCTACACAGTGATAGGGAAGCAGGAGGGTCAGAGTGAGACAGTCAGAGAAGGAGCTATGGATGATGGAAGCAGAGGTTGGGGTAAGGCCATAGGTGGAAAAAGCAATGAGCAAAAGAAAGAGAGTAGCCTCGGAAGCCGACAAGCAAGTAACAGATTATCCTCTAAATCTTCCTGAAGGAACATAGTCCTGCTGATACTCTAATTTTAGCCCCGAGTGACCCTTTTTTAGTCTTCTCCTGAACTGTTAAGATAATACTTTTATGATGTTTTTAAGCCACTAAGTTTGTGGTAATTTTTAAAACAGTAATAGGAAACCAAAATGCTGGGCTTTTAGTCAGAACACAGTATGAATTTCCTTTTTTAATCTAGAACTTAGTGGCAAGTTATTTTAGATTCTATCTAGGGAGCTCTGTCATTTTAAGAGGCTATGACAGGCTCACCAAAGCAGCTACGGGCTTACTCACCCAGAAGCCTCCATGACTGACTCATTGTCTTATGGACTTTCTCTTGGACCCTTCTCTTCCCACTTCTTTACTTCCCTTCATGTTCTCTGGCCACCATGTTACCCAATCACTTGTCCTGACCAGCACCCAAGCTTATGAGTTACCTTCTTGCTATGACTTAGTTAATAAGCCTTAGAATTCTCAGCATCTCCACTTGGTTTGTTTGTTTGTTTGAAGAGTTTATTTATTTATTTGACGGAGAGAGAGAGTGAGAGAGATAGCGAGAGAGGGAACACAAGCAGCGGGAGTGGGAGAGGGAGAAACAGGCTTCCTGCCTTGCAGGGAGCCTGATGCAGGGCTGGATCCCATCATAACCTGAGCCAAAGGCGGATGCTTAATGACCGAGCCACCAGGCACCTCTCCACTTGGTTTAAATGTAAGAACATATTTGTCCTTTCTGGCTTAATGCTCCTTGCCAGTCTGAGAAGATAACTGTCTTTATGTATAGAGGTCCTCAACCCCTGGTGTCCTATTGGGATCAACCAATCCAATCACCAGTTTAGGCAGTATTCAGATGCACACATTCCTGTTTCAATTTACAGTTGTACTTGAGCGTTTGATTGTGTTTGCTCATCTGTTTATTCATTTGTTAAACAGTAATTTGTTGAACAGCTACTCTGTGCCAAAAATTGGGATAGAAACTAGGGATATATAGACAAGTTATGGTCTGCATCATTAAGAAGTTCATAGTCTAAGTTGGAAGACAAACATAGAGATAATTATTAAGTAATGTTGTAAGCACAGAGATGGAAATATGCATAGGCTGTCACTGATTTTAGAGAAGAGGAGCATTTCTGGGGTAGCGGGAGTGGGGATGAGTCCTGCAAGGAGAAGATGCCTCGGTAGAAACTTAAAAGGAAGTAGGAATTTTCCACACAGTGACAGGGAGGTGTATATGGAGGAGGGTGTGAATGGAGAACACATAGTGATAGGGGTTCAGAATAAGAAGGGACAAATTAGGCAAAACCAGGGAATTAAGGGAGTGTGCAAAGAATAACAAGCAGTTGAATCTAATTGGAGTATCGAGTGTGAAGCAGAGAGTCAGGAGAAGTTTGGAGAGTCGCCAGGGGCCAGACCTTGGAGGTCCTTGCATGCTCCGAACTGAGCTCAATGCTAGTATCTGGCTGTCTGTCATTGGAGTGCATAAGAATTGTCCCTCCAAGTCATCAACACTGTTCAAAACCGTGGGGGATCAGCAGTGAGCAGGAAGACAAAGCTTCTTGATGCAGGTGGATTCATTGAAGGGCTCAACTTTTTTGCTTCCACGAAATGGATTTCAGATACTGGGCTTTTGCAAATCCTATCCAGGAGGCTCCAACCATGAATAGTCCCGTTGCAATGTTGTGATATTTAAGAAAAACACAAATGCAATAACTTAATACTTTTCTATCCACATTTAGATGGCTCTTGAATGATTCAGAGGGAAACTTTGGATGGGATATGGGTTAGAAGTAGCTTGGGAAGTTCCCTTCAGAAGGTTGAGTAATAGGAGAACAGCCATCCATAGATGACTGAAGAACGGACATTGGAAGGTTCCTTTCCTTAATTCCTTCACTGGCTCCCATCAACTTCCTGCCCGTGACACCCACTGCTTTCCAAGAAAAACCTCTTAATCCTTAGGTAGAAATTTGGGCTGAAGATACTTCTAATTCCTGAATAGCATTAGATTCTCTGCAGAACTTCTCAGATGCTAAACGATAGGCAAATTATTTAGGTCTTTTAATTCCAGGAAGCAGGGTAGTATAGGTGAAACGGCATAAAATGTGAAGTTAGCCTTATCAGTGAATATTTACCTACTTTCTAGCGGGCACTGTGTTAGGTGCTCGGAAAACAAGGATAAGACCCTGTGCCTGATTTCTGGGAGCTGACAGTGAAATGGAGGAGACCGCTAACTTTAATAACAATGTGGTAATGAACTGATAGAGCTCACAGGATACTGTGGAGCAAGAGATGAGACATTTAGCCAAGACTAGACTGAGGGCTCACAGAGAGATAAGCCCTTAGCTGGGACTTGAAGTTTGGGAAGAAATTCACTGGGAAAAGGAAGTGAGTTAGGGCACATTTTATTTCCCTCTTTTCTAACCCGTGTTTCATTTCTTTTGTGTCTTACCACAGAGTCTCTCTATGGTCTGTACACAGGTTTGTGGTCTGATAGCATCACTGTTTACAAATCTTCATTAAGTTCTTATTTGATTGGAATGAAAAGATCACTTGTTTCTGGATTAGATGACCTAAATCAGCAGTTTACTCAAGGTTTCCTAATGGGTCACATTCAAAGCAAAATACATTTATTTGCAAGGGCCTTGTCCTTTGAGGTGATACCCAAGCAGCCCATTAGCTTTGTTTGATGTCTCATCAGTACACAGGCAGTTGTTTGGGGATGCAATACGGGTAGTGTGGAGAACCACAGATGTGGCCTATTTATGGACCAGTCTGACTGTTAGAGAATGAATGGGCAGCTGGCCTCGCTTAGTTCCTAGCGAATCACAAACTGTCATTCCCTCTCTTCCTCATGCCGCACCCCTCCCCTCAAAGTGGTCTCTCTTTTTCCTTTGATGGGTATTAGTGTACTTGACAACGCTTTAGAGAATCTGATGAAAACCAAGACTCTCTAAGAAAATCCATGAGATCAGAAAAAAGTGATTGAAGAGTGCAGAGATTTTCCCTACCACCTCCCTGTCTCACAAATAGAATCCTCAGTCTAAGTGAAGCGATTTTTTTCTTTCCCTCCAAAAGTTTCTTCTTGCAAAACAGAAACCAAGTTGTTCTATGTGATAAAGTTCCTAGAGAGAAGGGTAGAAAGGGATTGGTAGAGAAGGAAATGCTTTAGGCACTAGAGGGTTGGTGTTGGAGAAGTAGTTTTTCCTGGGTTTTTGAGGAGAGAGATTCTGGAATAATTGCAGAAAAGGAGTAAAATGGTCAGGAGAGCAAAAGGTATTTTCGTTAAGTGCTTTTACACATTGCGAGTTTGAGTGCCTTTGAGTAATAAGAGTAAAATATGGAGTTTCTTAATTATTTTTATTTATTTTTGCCATTGCCCTGTGCTTCTTGGATATATCCAAGGGATATATCCAGGGCTTTGAGAGTAAATCACATTATGGGTACATAGGCCTCCTCACTTGGTTCTGTAAATACAAAATTGAGGAGGTTGTGGATCACCCACCACCCAAGCTTAGCTGTAGGTATCCAGGTTAAGAATGTCTGCCTTGGTGTTTGGATTACTGAAATAATTTGCTAATTCATCTCCCTATTACCAGTTTTCTTCTTCTTCTTCCATATTTTCTGTACACTATAATTACTTTGCTCTTAAGATATAAATTGGATTATATAATTTTCTTACTTAAATTCTTTTAATGACTTACCTATTTGCATAAGTTTCATGGCCTGAATTGTGTTCCCCCCAGATTCATATGTTGAAGTCCTAACCCCCAGGACGTCAGAATGCGACTGTATTTGGAGATAGGGTCTTACAGAAGTAATTAATTAAAATGATGTCGTTATGGGCCTAGTCCAATATGACCTGTGCCCTTATTGGGAGAGGAGATTAGATCCGGAAGAAAGACACATAAAGACACAAGGACAAGGGGCACCTGCATGGCTCAGTGGGTTAAAGCCTCTGCCATCAGCCCAGGTCATGATCTCAGGGTCCTGGGATTGAGCCCCGCATCGGGCTCTCTGCTTGTGCTCTCTCTCTCTGTCAAATAAATAAATAAAATCTTTAAAAAAAATACACAAGAAGAAGATGGCCATCTACAAGCCAAGGAGAGGGCCTCAGAAGAGCCTTGCTGACAACCTTGCAGACACCTTAATCATGGACTTCTAGCCTCCAGAATTGTGAGACAATAAATTTCTAGGACTGGGTTTAAGCCACCCAGTCCTAGCAAACTTATGTAGTAAGTAAAATCCAAACATTTTATGATGTCTTATAAAGTTCTGTGTAAAATTTGATCCTGCCTAATTTCCTCTTGCTCTTTAAACTCTAACCATCATGGTCTTCTGATGACAGGACTTTAAAAAAATTATTTAATCTTCATGCTCATTGTTCCTTGTGTCTAAAGTCATTGTCCCCTCATTACCTCCCACCCTCAGCCCTCTGTGTAGCTAGCTCATTTTTATCTTTTTTCTCTCAGTTTGTTACCCCTGACCGTCGCTATCCTCTTGCCCTATTTATATATGTACATTCATATCTATTTTTACCTTAGTTCTTTGTTTTCTCCATGATAGTTTAACATAGCTTGCAATTATTTTATTTTGTTTATCTCACTATCATGTTAACCCCAGGGAGGCAGGAACTCATTTGGTCTTGTTCATTCTCTTTTTACCCCAGACCAAATACTAACAATTGTCTACATTTCTAGGTCCAATGGACACTCATACTGATCACCTTTCTTGACCACTCAGCAACATCTAACAGAGTAGACTCTCTCCTTCTGGCCAAACTCTCTTCCTTGACTTCTGCTGCATCCATTCTTGCTTCCAACTCTGTAGCCACTCCTTGACCTTTTTTTCTCCTTTCTCCTCATCTTCTTCTGGCTTGTAGCGGTTCTTTAAGACCTGATCCTAGATTCCCCCTTATTGTCAACTCTCTCTAGGTTTTCCAAAATGCAAATGAATCACTGCCCATGTTAATACCTGTAGCCTAGATTTTGTTGATGTTTAAGATACTGGAGACACTTAAACTTCAACATACCTGCCAGAATTTATAATTCTCTTTCCAAAGCCTGTTTCTCTTGCAGATTTTGTTATGTTGGAGACTGGCACCACCATCCAACCAGCTGTGGAAATTATCTCACTCCTGTTTCAAGTCTGTGATTAAAATCCTTTTGATGTTGCTGCCTAAATATCCCTAAAGTGTTCCCACATATCTCTTTACCTCTGCTACTCTTGTCAGGTCCAAGCTACTGCCCTCTTTCCTGCACTGTTACTGCAATAGTCCCCCGCTGGTGTCCTTGTATTAACTCTTGTTTGTGCCCTGCCTATTCTCCAATGCTGCATCCAGAATTATATTTCAAAAACACAGATCTAAGCATTATTCTATGTAAAAGCTTTCAAATTCTCTCCATTGCTCTTAGGATAACAACTAAAAATATCAACATGGCCTTCAGTTCCTCCATATCTGTTTCATCCTGAGTCTCTACCATTATTCATCTCCCTTTTGGTCACAACTGTTTTCTTTTCTTTTTTTTTTCCCCAAATGTGTTTATTTTATTTTTTCAGTGTTACAAGATTAATTGTTCATGCACCACACCCAGTGTTCCATGCAATATGTGCCCTCCTCAATACCCACCACCAGGCTTGCCCAACCCCCACCCCTCCCCTCCAAAACCCTCAGTTTGTTGCTCAGAGTTCACAGTCTCATGGTTCATTGCCCCCTCTGATTTCCCCCCATTCACCCTTCCCTTCCTTCTCACAATGCCCTCCATGTTTTACCTTATGCTCCACACGTAAGTGAGACCATAAGATAATTGACTCTCTCTGCTTGACTTATTTCACTTCGCATAATCTCTTCTAGTCCCGTCCATGTTGATACAAAAGTTGGATATTCATCCTTTCTGATGGAGGCATAATATTCCATTGTATATATGGACCATATCTTCTTTATCCATTCATCTGCTGAAGGGCATTTTGGTTCTTTACACAGTTTGGTGATTGTGGCCATTGCTGCTATGAACATTGGGGTACATGTGGCCCTGCTTTGTACTGCATCTGCTTCTTAGGGGTAAATACCCAGTAGTGCAATGGCAGGGTCATAGGGTAGCTCTGTTTTTAATTTCTTGAGGAATCTCCAAAGTGGCTGAACCAACTTGCATTCCCACCGACAGGAAGAGGGTTCCCCTTTCTCCACACCCTCTCCAACATTTGTTGTTTACTGTCTTGTGGTTTTGGCCATTCTAACTGGTGTAAGGTGGTATCTCAGTGTGGTTTTGATTTGAATATCCCTGATGGCTAAAGATGATGAACATTTTTTCATGCGTCTGTTAGCCATTTGTATGTCTTCTTTGGAGAAGTGTCTATTCATGTCCTCTGCCTATTTTTTGATGTGATTATCTGTTTTGGTCACAACTGTTTTCATTTGGTTCCTGAAATGGCTCATGCTCCTTCTTTCCTCAGGACCTTTCTCCTCTTTGCTCTCATTCCCCTGACCACCCCATCTCATACCACTTCACTTAGATTACTTCACCTTGTTCTTCAGATCTTCGCTCATCAGGTCCACTTCCTAAATTTACTTTCAATGCACTGAAAGAAGATTGTAGTGATATTTGAGAGATTAGACAAAGTACCTATACTGGTTAGGCTAAAGATAGAATATTATGCAGCAACAAATAACCTCAAATCTCAGTGGCTTAACAGAACAAATGTGTGTTTCTCCTTCATGCCACATTTTCAGCACAGACTACCAGAGGGAGCTCTGCTTTTCATGGTCACTTAAGAACCCAGGCTATGGAAGCTCCAACGACTTATGTTCCATAATCCCTCTGTCAGAGAGAAGGGAATATGGGGGCATGTGTCATGACTCTTAAAATTTTAGCCTAGGAATGTTACCTGTCTCTTCTATTCATATTTCATTGGCCAGCAAGTCATATGGGTATACCTAATTTGAAAGGAGATAGAGAATATAATCCCACCATTTACTTGGAAAGAGAAAAGCTGGGAATAATTTGTGAACAACACTGTAACTTTCATAGCAACCCTCTAGGTACACAGAAAGAAGCTTCTATGAGTCAAGGTGTTGTTTTTCTTTTTTTTCTTCACTGAACTCTGGGCAGCCTATCTAGACTCTAAGTTCTGTAAGGGCAGGGGCTATGTTTCAGCCCTTTTTGTATTCCTAATGCAGAGTGTCTGACATGTAGCAAGCATTACTAAACACTTATTGGCTGAGTGAACAAATGAATAAATAAGAGCATTTAATGATGGCTGGTTTTATTTTTATTTTGTTTTTTAGAGATATGCAGACTGAGGTAATTTTTCCAAGAACATACCCAAAGTCTAAATAATTAGTGTATTCTTTTCATTTGGAATGAGGAAGGCAGTGATCAAGTGTTTGGTCCTCTTCTACTCTTTTCATTGTATGCTTTGAATCAGACATTTTGAAAGGTGAGGATATTGTCCAGAATTCCTGCCACTTTTATTTTCTGCTTTATTTATGGATTCTTTATACATGCCAAAGATGTTTTAAAGTATTTGCTATTATTTACTCTTTGATTAAAAACATTTTCAAACATAGCTTTGCGTCTTTCTGATTGATAAGACTTGAAATGATTCCTTTTCCAGAAGGATGGCTTCCATTTGAATTGAAAATATAATCCAGATTCAAAAACAAACAAGTTAAAATGAACATTTTTTTCTGGTTCCAGAAATCAGAGTTAAAAGAAGGAAATATGAGAAACACAAATGTTTCTGAAATCTTATTGAACCATATTTATTGTTGTTACTAAATGGGCTTCCCTTAGCTATTTTCAAGTTGAAACCATCAAAAACAGGGTGAATGGCCAGAGATTAGGAGATGGTGGAGGTCTAAACACTTTGCCAGCAAGTTCTTTCCTGGCATAGAGCCTAAATGGGGCCCGCATGCTGGAGCCTCCTAACCTTCATTTCCTTCATAAAACACTTTTGTATTCTTTGGTAAATATGTTCAAGAAAGGGACTCTAGCCCTTGAGTCACATGTTAACCTGCTGCCTCGTGGCACCTGTGGGTTGGTCAGTTTGTCAGCTGTCTTAGGTTAACTGAAGGAAAGAAGTCCTGATGGCTACTGACTAGACTGGTAGTTACTGACGCCCCCCCCCAATTTGGTCTCATTTCATTATTTAATTTTGGTGATGTACTGTTAGCTTTGCTGCTAGGTGGTTATTGCTCTGAAGTAAATCTTAAAGCTCAGCAGAAAACAGTCTGATTAAGACAAAGAGGATAAGTATCTTGTTCTTCTATTAGTCTTGCCCTGAAAGACCACAATTAAGAAATTATAAAATAGGCTGATCTCCTAAATGGAACTAATGCTGGGCAATTCAGCGCAATAAGAAAAGCCAGTAGAGGTGCCATTCTAGATGTCCCATTTGTCCGCAGGATGAAAGTTTGGTTGTTTTTAATATTTAGAATTTTGCTCCTGACAGCACAAGCTGACTATAACATTACTATTATATGGGCTATTAGTGTTACATGGTACATACATCCTGTTGGGAGGGGTAGAATTATTTTAGTTTTTGGCATTTATCTGGCGTAAGGGGTATTTGGTTAGAACAATAATAAGCTCATATCTCCTTATATGATAATAAACTGCCTTCTTGTTTGCCTTTCCCATCTGATTGAGAGAGCTTTGAGGGCAAGAATGGTATCTTCTGTGTTTTTCAATTGATTTTATTTATTTTTATTTATTTTTTAGTTGAAAGAATACATTTTATTCTTTTAAAATTTATTTTATTTAAACGCAGTTAATTAACATATAGTATGTTATTAGTTTCAGAGGTAGAGTTCAGTGATTCATCATTTGCACCCAGTGCTCTAACATCACGTGCCCTCCTTAATGTCCATCACCCAATTACCCCATCCCCCACCCCCGCCCCTCCAGCAACCCTCAGTTCGTTTCCTATGATTAAGAGTCTCTTACACTTTGTCTCCTCTGATTTCATCTTGTTTTATTTTTCCCTTCCTTTCCCTATCAGCCTCTGTTTTGGTTCTTAAATTCCACATATGAGTGAAATCGTATAATTGTCTTTCTCTGATTGACTTATTTCACTTAGTGTAATACCCTCTAGTTCCATCCACGTTATTGCAAATGGTAAGATTTCATTTTCTGAGGGCTGAGTAGTATTCCATTGTGTGTATATATACCACATCTTCTTTAGCCATTCATCTGTTAATGGCATCTGCACGCTAGTGTTCATAGCAGCAACGTCCACAAGAGCCAAACTATGGAAAGAGCCCAGATGTCCATCAACACAGTTTGATTGATTTTAAATTGTAACTTGAAATGCTTCATGCTGTTGGGACCATTGCTGGGTAACAAAGATGCCATGGGTTTGGGGATTGACCTAGTCAGAAATACTGGGTTTAGCTGCGAGATGCCCTTTCCCTGGCCTCACCCCTCATCACACTCTGCATAACTGGGCCTTGGATCATTGACACCTTGGCTCCTGGGCTTCTCTCAGATGTGTTGTGGGTATCTTGGCCTGCAGTGTCGTTTTCATGATCTTTGTAACCTCCTCCCTTTCTGACTATTCCTAATCGCCTGTGGGAACTGAATATATGCTTGATGAATAAACAACGGAGGGTGTGTGTGGATGCCTCAAATACTTCTTGGGCTGCCGTTTCAAATTTCCTGTCACTACAGTCTCTCTTTTGGGATTTAGGCAATATCTAAGAAGACCTAAATGGAAGTCCTTTACCTGAGAGAGACATCACTGTCATTCATATTGGCAGAGGTCGAAATGATACAACCTGGAACAGAAGCAATTTGATGGGAAAAGGGAGGATGGGACATTCGAAAGGCCCAAACAAGGGCCCTTCCTCAGGATGTCGGACTGGGATGGTCTGCAGGTGGGGTCTCTGAGTGAGCAGGGAGCAGTGTGTGGATCCCGAGCACTGGAGAAGTACAGATATTATTGAAAGAGGGAGCATTGAAAATGAGGGGAGGGGGTTGCCACTCCTGGTCCATCAGTGCTTTAAGGTTTTGCATAGGGAGCCCTGATTTATTTTGCCCACAGCAAAGATTATGTTTAAGGAGAACATGACACAGTGAAAACGAACTCATCAAATGCAGGGTCACTTGGTGACCTGGGAGAGGCCCAATTGTCTAACTTTCTCCTCATCCTAGGAATGCTTATAAAGCGGGGTCAAGGTCATTTTGGAAATAATGAATCAAACGAAAAAACAAAACAGAAAATACCCCTACTAGCTAATTGTTAGCTTACTGGGCACTCATAAACTAAACCTGTTTGTTTATTGAATGTGGAGCAGAATTAAAAAATAATGAGTTTGCACGTAGCATTTTCTGGTTTATAAAGCACCTTCATATAATGATTCTTTTCAGTATTCTGATAAAGCAGAGAGGTCCGTTGTTATCCCCCATATACAGATAGGGTGCTGAGGCTTGGGGCAGTTGCTTAACTTGCCCATGTTTACGTGGCTGCTAAGTGGCGGAGGTTAAGACCAGAGCCCAGGCCCTCCTAACCTGAGATTTGCGTTTTTCTGTGCCAACCTGCCTTCAACCACATTTCCCAGCTGAGCAGCTTAGGCTTCCTTGTCCAGGGCCTTTTCTTGCCTGGTTGCCCTACCGTAAACATTTCTAGGATTACTTCTTGAATTCAATTTTGACCTGCGTAAAGTGTGTTGCTTTAAGTAAAGGTTGTGAAGATTTAAGCTGATAGCGAGTACGCAAATTATGGCTTTTATTTCTGAAATCTGGTGTATTTATTAGGGTTTACCTGACTACCTGGGGTTATATTTACATAGTGTTTTCATGTGGGGACAGAAGCAGATGATAGTGCTGAGAGGTATTCCACAATTTCCAGCTTGTGGAAATTCAAAGCCCTATTGTTGTCTTGAGCATGTTGTGCTCCTTTGGTCCCTGTAGTCTCAGAAAGAGAAGTTACTTAGGGAAGTATATGGCGCACTTTGGCTGAAACTTAACCGTTTCCAGTGGGTGGTCTAGGTTCCTCCACCAATCCTGTGGGTGGCCCTCACCACTGCCTCAATATAGGGTCAGCTTTGCTTACTTCAAGTAATTATCATTATTAATTTACTAATAATGGGTGTCGCTTATTAAGTGCCTTCTCTGTGACAGGCACACACAGTACTACAACCATATATACCTGACCGGCAATACCGAAAACCATTGTGTAAAGTAGGCATCGTGATCTCCATTTCATTGGTAAAGAAATCGGAGAGGTTAACTTATACAGGTCCTAAAATTAAGTCAGTTGAAACTTGGCCAGTTTCAGTCTTGTGTCTGAAATGTTCGTATGGGTGATTCTATAATAAATTAAAAATGTACAGAACTCTATTAATTCTTGTACAACACAGTGGATAAATTCAAGCCCTCTCCTGTGGTTGTGCCTAACCGTGGGAACTCTCTGGACTTGTTCTTATTCCTCAGGCCTGCTGCTCTGGGGTGGTGGGGTGAGTGTGGCTGTACCTGGGGTCTTTTCTTCTTTGGGGGTAAGCCGTGCAACTGTGACCTTACGTGGGTCCTTTTGAGCACCCTATTTTGTTTGGTTGAACTTTTCACTTCCTGTATCACTTCTGGGTCAGTAAATTAAAAGGGTTTGTGCATCTGTGAAAAGGTAGTTTTCTTTTCTTTTTTTCTTTATCTTCCTTGTTTTTTTTTTTTTCTTTTTTAGGAGAGAGAGAGAATCTTAAGCACGCTTCATGCCCAGCACCGAGCCGGACGCAGAGCTCAGTCTCACGACCCCGAAATCAGGACAGGAACCAGAATGGAGTTGGATGCTTAACTGACTGAGCTACCCAGGTGCCTCGAAAAGGTAGTTTTAGACCCAAAGGATTTATTTACCTCAGAGAATGTCTGTCAGGGAGGCATACTGGCTCTTGAAATGAGCCTCAGAGTTGTTTGCAGTAAGTGCTAGCCCGCTCTCCTGTATGAGTAATTTCTCTCGGGAAGTGACTTGAGTCTTTGGAAACATCTGGCTCAATAAACACACCGTCCGTGCAGCTGGGCTGAGGGAAAGTTGTGCTGGCGAGGCAGCTGTGGTGGAGCGGGCTTGGACGCAGGCTGTGACCTTGGCAAGTTCTCCCAGTTTATTAGTGCCTCCGTTTCCTTAATTTGAATTCAAATGTGTGACACAAGTTTCAGCTGCGTGGGTGATGGACCGCAAATCCTCTGGTGCTCTGGAATGATCCTTAAAAAACAGCTCTGTAAAATATCTTGCTTTCCAAACGCTAGTGTGAGCATCGTCGTTGGCCAGTACTTTTGTTTGAATAATTTTCTTTTTCTGGTGGAGAGAATGGGAGAGCTTCAGTTTCTCCCTGTGCAGGTGGCAGTGAGCCTTGCTTCCCTCTTGTCTTTCTTGAAAAAACTACTAAAAATGACACCAACACCAAGCAGTCATGTAGCAGATGCATCTCACGACTGTTTGGGAGTAATGGAGGGGCTGTGTGGGGTTGCTACATCTCATCAGAGAGAAGGAAACAGCCGAAAAGGAAGGATTAGTCATCATTCTGTGCAGTCTCTGACGCCCCTCGCCCCACTGGTGTCCCCTGAGGGCCCCACCAGCAGCTTCTCAGCTCAGGCCTTTCTCTTTCCCAGCATCTTCCTCCTTTATCTCACATCCCAGTAGCCCAAATCGCCGTCTACCCCTTCTTGCGGGGGAATATCACAATCTCCTGTCAATTTATGGTAAAGGCCATTTGACCTCTTCTACTTTTCAATCTCTCTCTTCTGCACAGGGTGAGGATGATGGGACTTACCTTTAATAACCAGGCAAGTTCATTAAGATATTTTCCCAAAGGAGAATAAGTCTAGTGTGTGGAATAAGTTTCCTCCCTCCCTCCCTCCCTCCCTCCCTCCCTCCCTCCTTTCTTTTCTTTCTTCTTCTTTTTTTCTTTTGGTTGTTGTTGGTTTTACATAGCAATTGGTTTACTATATGAATATATTCACCTTGGTTTCCCTAAGGCAACAGGCAGAGTGATTATTCTGATCACAAATTAGATTTGTGTCTCCTTTCCTTAAAACTTTTCATGGTTCAGAGTCAGATTCAAAGTTTCCTATGGTGACCTTTGGGACCCAAAGTGCTGCTATTCCAGGTTCCCTCACTGACTTCTTCCTTTTTTAGTTTTTTTTTTTTAAATTAACATATAATGTATTATTTGTTTCAAGGGTACAAGTCTATGAGTCATTTGCATCACTTACCATTGCACATACCTTCCCCAATATCTATCACCCAGGCACCCTATCCCTCCCCACCCACCTCCCCTCCAGCAACCCTCATTTAGTTCCCTGAGATTGAGTCCCTTATGGTTTGTCTCCCTCCCTGGTCCCATCTTGTTTCATTTTTCCCTCCCTTCCCCCATGATCACCTGCCCTGCCTCTCAAATTCCTCATATCAGTGAGATTATATGATAATTGTCTTTCTCTGATTGATTTATTTCGCTTAGCATAATCCCTCACTGACTTCTGACCAGCCATGAGCCTTCCCCCACTGTGCCCCGGCCAAGGTGGCTTCCTGGGTTCAGTCAAACTCCCTGGCACCCCAGGGCCCAGAGCTTCCCCTCACTTCTTTCAGGACTCTGATTAAAGATCTTAGGATTAGGGAGGTCTTCTGTGGCTGCTTTGTGAAATTGTACCCTCCACTGTTCCTTTACCCCAAAATATTGTTATTTAATCATTTATATTATATATTATATATATATATACACACAACAATATATATAGTTGTTGTTGTTATTGTTGTTATTTGTTTCCCTGCACTTGAATGAAAGCTCGAAGAGTAGAGTTTTGTTATTTTTTTTTCTGGCTTAGTGCTCTTTCCACATCTCCTATAACACTGCGTTGCATGTAGTCATCCTTGATACTTATTTTTTGAATGAATGAATGAGAGAATGACTGAATGAATGAGTGAACGAATGTGTTTAGCCCACAGATATTTCTTGAGCACCTACACGTGTCAGAGCCTATATCTATCTCGGCAGATTATATTCTGAGAACTAGTTATGCAAAGATCCTTCCGTAAATGCAGTGTTTCCCAAATGTAAACCATTGTTAACTTATGTTCCCCATCTCCTCTTTCATTTTCCCCCTCACTTCTAGGTACCCGGGAGGCTCATTGTTCTATATCAGGAATTGGTAGACTTTTGCTTTAAAGGGCCACATGGTAAATATTGTAGGATTTGGGGGTCATACTGTTTCTATCTTGACCACTCAGCTTGGCTGTTGCAGCAGGAAGGCAGCCATAAGCAGTGGGTAAAGAACGAATGTGACTGTGTTCCAACAAAACTTCGACCTGGAGTTTGCTAACTCTTGCTGGAAATTTCACAGATTTCTTTCACAAATCAACTCCAAATTCATTAGTGCTCCGTTTGGTATCTTTCCTACAGTAACTGTTATTTTAAGGAATCCTGAGGGAGAAGGTTTCATTGAACAGGGACCATTGGCTAGTAGTGGAATTTAAGGAATCAGCATAATCTCAGAGGGAAGATCACATGAGGTGGGGGGAGGAAACTTTCCCAGTCAACCTCAAATTTTATTTCTTACACTTGAGAAAGGCCTGTTCCTCAGTAGTCAGTCTCAAGAGACTGAAAACAAAAGACAAATGGGGGCAGTGACCAAATCATTCTAACTTTGCCCAAGTTGAAAGTGATATGAAAAACAAGCATTCTTTCATGATCAGATTTTAGCATGTTCACCAGAGATGATCTGTGCCCTTGGACAGTTAAAGGGCTTCCTTTGTCAGGATTATGGTATATTTTGTAGGAAGTGTATCTCTAAGTATTAGGCTGGATTACCACCCTGGTGCTGGGCAGCTCTCTCTCAGGCTCAAGTTCCAAATTGTCTGTTTTATGGTTTATTTTTCATGGCTTTATGTGCCAGCAAAGGCTATCTTGGTGAGCATGCCTGACAACACTGCGGAATTTCTGGATCTGCAGCCTGGCTCCAACCTTTGTAGCCACAGGACAGGTTGTATTAATTTAAATGTTAGGTTACAGGCAAATCAGTGGGTTCCATATGTTCCTCGTCTTGTGCCAACTCTCGTTAATTTGAAACATACTGCTGTTTGGCAGGGCCAGAGCAAATTTTTGGCAACTCAGTAGGTATGTGTATACGTGTAGGGTTTTTTTGTTTAAAAAAAAAAAAAAACGAAACCCAAAAACTAAGGGGAAAAAGAGCTGATGAGTCAAAGTATTTCACAAAACTGAATTTCCACGTATAGATTACAGAGAAAATGTGCTTCATTAGTAAGATGCTATTGTAGCCTGGTAACCAAAATTAAAAACATATTTAGGAAATGTTCCATTGCTTTTTCAGGGTTGTAAGTTCCGTATGGGCTATGTGTTGTTATTTTTTTAAAAAAAGTTTTTAGTGTTTATTCTTCTTGAGTGATAATCAGCTTTGAAGAGGGGTTTTCTGATGAAACTTTGGGCAGTAATGCAATGTCACTGTAGAGTTTTGGTTTCTTTGGTTTCATACAGCATGGGTTTTCTTATCACAAGGCTGAATGAAAACACATCAGAAGCACATATTTGGTAAGAAGTGGAAGGACTAGAAAGACTGTGCCAGAAAGGAGAATTTATTTTAGAACATTATCCTGTCCAGTCAGAGGGGAAAATAGGGAAGGGGGAGTGGGTATTTTTTTTCGAAGAAACTTTCTTAGCTTAGATACTATTAATAGCCAGTTATTCCAAAGAATTATAAGGTTATCTTTTAGTCTGGGTTTTTTTCTTTGGCTTGTGGCATTAGCTTCTTACCAGGAAAAAAAGAAACATTTTGAATAAATATATTATCTGGGAAATAAATTTCTATGTCTACCTAATGATGAGATTACAACTATGTACACTTCAGATAGGAGTTCATCACAGCAATCACTCCCCACATCGCAAATTGCTTTACTTCTTCTTCTGCTTCCCATTTTCCTTCTTCATGTTCTCCATCTCCTCCCCTTCTGCCTCCTCCTTTTTTATTTGAATCTATTAATAAAAATGGTAACATTAGACAGATATTTAGTTTTAAAATGGGGTTTTATATAACTAGACAATTCACATAGTGTTGGAATGTAGACGCAAAGCCAGAGAGTTCAGTTAACATGAACACATGTCCTTCCTATTTCTAGAACAAGATGTATTACGTAAAACCCTGATTGTTTTTTTTCTTTTTACATCCAAGTTAGCTCTATTATGTTAGTATCAGCAGATGGGTTTAATTTGAGTAATTTTTCACTTTGGACCACCTTGTGCTTTTTCCCGGGAGCCATAACTGAGAGTGATCTCATAGAAGGGATTGCATAAATGATGCTCATTAGGCTTGTTTAAGAACTTGAGTGGATATGCCCAGTTGATAATAAAATTGGAAAATAAACAATTAAACATTATAAAAACCCTATCCAAACTCTTTTTCAGATCTCTGGATATTATAAGAGCTAAATCAGATATTGTGACTAATATGTTACTTGTAATTTAAATTTAGGGATTTTTGTTGTTGTTGTTAGCAAGTCTAACCTTTCAAATCATGCAGATTTTTAAAATAAATAATTTATTTATTTATTTAAGAAAAAGAGTGAGAAGGCATGTGTGCGTGAGGGAGGGGCAGAAGGAGAGAGAGAGAAAATCTCAAGGAGATTCCATGCTGAGCACAGAGCCTGATGTGAAGCTCAGTCTCATGGCCCTGAGATCATGTTCTGAGCCAAAATTGAGAGTCAGATGCCAACTGTGTCACCCAGGCACCCCTAAAATTATGCATATTTAGTTTAATTTATTTTTAAATTAAATTTATTTCTTTAAAGATTTTGTTTTCTTGGGGCGCCTGGGTGGCTCGGTTGGTTGAGCAACTGCCTTCGGCTCAGGTCATGATCCTTGAGTTCCGGGGTCGAGTCCCACATCGGGCTCCCAGCTCCGCGAGGAGTCTGCTTCTTCCTCTAACCTTCTCTCCTCTCATGCTCTCTTTCACTTTCTCTGTCTCTTAAATAAATAAATAAAATCTTTAAAAAAAAAGATTTTGTTTTCTTGTCAGAGAGAGAGGTTAAGCACAGGCTGGTGAAGGGTGGGGGTGGGAGCATGGGCAGAGGTAGAAGCAGGCTTCCTGCTGAGCAAGGAGCTCAGGACTTGGTCCTGGGACCAAGGTCATGATCTCATGATCTCATGGGATCATGACCTGAGTTGAAGGCAGATGCTTAATTGACTGATCCACCCAGGCATCCCAAGTTATGCATATTTTAAATAATATATTACTTTTCATTTTGATTTAGAGATTTAGCAGCATTTTAATCTTTGTTATTTAATTTGCTTATCATGTCAACCTTGTGAGATGGGCGTGTTGTCCCTGCTTTATTAGAACAGCAGCCCTACAAAGTTAATCCAATCTCTGTCTTGTGGTGGTGAGATTAGACCTGAAAAGCAGAGGAAGAAGTGACACTCAGGTGTGACTACTAGGTTGTGATTTTAGGTACATGCCTTATGAATTTATGTGTTGTATTTCAGAACAAATAGAGGTGGTAGCTTCTGTAATTTAGAGCTAATCTAATGGAAACATTAAAAATGGCTAAAATACTACCTTCCTCTTATGGACAGTTACCTAACACAACATACTACTCAGAGTTACAGTGGAAAACAACTGATATATCATCTTCCTGGCTTTAACAAGACAAAATTAGTTTCAGTTATACTTCCTACATTGAAGACTATTTGTGGAATCATGATGTCAATGTTAAGTTTGCAGCTCTGCATGTAGACGTTACTCCTGTGCACTGGCACCTGATTCTTACCTTTCCCTCTAGCCACATGGGGGGCATGCTTGTCTGTCCCTGTGAAGCCAGGTATGGTCATGTGACCTGCTGTTGCCAATGACACATGAAGAGAGGGAACGTCGGGGTGGAAGCACTCAAGAGCTGGGTGTGCTTCTCTATGCTCTCTTTCCTTCGCCTTGGCAGTCACTGAGGCCCATGTTGACGTGGAGATGCCATTACACTGAAGCAGTCAGGAATGCCCAGCCAACATATGGAGGACAGCTGCCCTGGAGAGCATCCTGGACTGGTGATGGACTCTGAACAAGAAATAAACTTTTGTTGTTAAGTCACTAAAATTTTGGTTACGGCAGCAACCTGATCAATTAAAAATGAAACCGAGCTAACGTAGCTCTTTTAATTCCTCAAGGGTTCCCACTGGGCCATGGCATGCTAATCACCTCTTTTAAGCATGCTATTTTCCTCCCACAGCACCCCCAAAATCAATATTTTTGAGTAATATGTGAAATACGCAGAGTGTTGTAGAAACAAATTACCTTTCCAGGGGTCTGATGTCTTTCAGATCATAAACCCCATGTCATGGTGGCAGTGACTATACATATATATATATGTATATATATATTTGGTTCTGTGTCCATTCATCCTTTTTATGGCTGAATAATATTCCATTACATACACACACATACCTATATCTCTATATCTATATCTATTTATCAATCTATTTATCCATCGCATCTTCTTTATTCATTAAATAGAGTTTTGATGGGGAGAACTTCCCTCTAGATTAGGTGTTGCTGAGAAATGAGTCACCCATTTATAATTTTACTCAACTTATGATTAGAAGTATATATCTTACTTTCATAAATTTTTATACTTTTTATAAAAATGTCTGACCTTGAGAACACGTTGTTAGGCGCCTTGAAGTTTAAGCTTTCTTAGTTTGAATCATTTCTCTGGGCATCTGAGAATTGATTTCTCTGGGCATAAAGGAGACTGAAAGGGAGAAGTGAGAAAAAAAGAGGACATAGCAGGAGAAATGGGGGTGAAAAACCCTGGATGGAGAGAGTTTCAAGGAACAAATAACCATCAGTAACATATTCCACAGAAAGCCAAGTGAGATAAGGATTGGAAAGAATCCTGGTAGGTACAAGGTCATTTCTGACCTCATCGTACATGGGCAAATATCTATTTCTCTTCTCTCGCTCCCCTAGAATGGCTCTTAAACCCTATAAGAATATGGAAGGTGAGGTTGTCAGTGGGAAAACATCATTATGTGTCTTAAGATGCAAGAAGCTTCCCAAAATCTACGTATATAAAAGAAATATGAATATGACGAAAGTTTGGGAAACAATCTTATTACACAGAAGACCATTATGTTGTCTGATTAGAGAGCCTTGAGAACAGCCACCTACATAACAGCCTTCATAACTGGCTAATGTGTGGTGATCACATTTTTATAGCTTTTGCCACATGATGAATTTCCTTGAACATGTTGATATATTTTTCCTTTGATGTATTTTTCATCTCTAGAAGTCTCATTGGGTTTTTAAAAAAATCTCCCATTTTTATCCTCCTCATGTTTGTATTTTCTTCTCCCTCTTAAACATAAGGATCATAGTTATAATTATTTTAATGCCCTTTTCTGCTAATTCCAACAACTCTATAATTTCTGGATCTGTTTCTGTTTGATTTTTCTTCTGATTGTGGGTCACATACAACTGGCATTTTTTGATTGGGTACCAGACTTCTGGAATTTTATGTTATCGGGTATTAGTAGATTTGGTCATATTCCTTTCAGTGGTGTTTCAGAATGTTCTGGTATGTAGTTAAGTTACTTAAATCAGTTTGATGTTTTGAGACTTGCTTTTAATCTTTTTTAGTGCAGATCCTGAGTAGTATTTAGTCTAGGGCTAATTTAGTCTCACTACTAGGGTAATAACCATTCTGAGGATTACCCAATACCTTGAATATTAGAACATCTTTCAACCTCCAAATTGGATTAGACAGTCTCCAACCAGAATGGAGGGAACATAAAATATTCCCAGCCTTGTGTAAGTTCAGGAAATTGTTTGGTTCTGTTTATTAGTTCTTTGCCTGGCCTTGGCAGTTTCTTTTCATGAATGCTATGATAGTCATATCTATCAAGATTGGAGGGGGGGGGGACCCCTCTGCACTCTCTCTGTGCTGCTCTCTGTTCTTTGGTATTCTTTTCTATGCCTTCTAGCTTTGTTGGCCTCCCTGTGCTCTGATCTCTGTGTTGTCAACAGAGTGATACCACTGATCTCTGTTTGGATCACCCATGCTCTCTGTTGCAGCTTGGAAATTCTTCTAGGCAGTAAGTAGGAGTCATCTCAACAGCTTTTATTTTCCCAGGGATAAAATCTCATGTAGCCCCTTGTCCAATGTCTCAGAACTATTTTTTTTTCCCCATATATTTTGTTTGGTCTTCTAATTGTTTAAGGTAGAAGGGTAAGGCAGTCCCTGATACTCCCTCTTGGCTGGAAGTAAAAGTTCCCAGCATGCTGATTTCTGATTGATGGCTAAGAGCAATGGTTTCTCCACAAATATTCTTAGAAATTGTTGTTTCTTAAACACATAAACAAAGGCTTCCCATGAAAATAACTTGCTTTCTACCTCTTCCGAGGCCTAAATCTCCAACATATTTCTTCTCATTATGTTGAATGAATTTGTTTTGTTTTATTTCTTTTTTTTTGTTTTGTTTTATTTCTTAAAGAATAAATTTTCAGGAAGGTCTGCAAAAAAGCTGATTGAAAGAGTAAGTTCTGATAGTCCTTCACTTTTTGAAAGAAATATTCTAAACAATAATTAGTTTTTACTGCAGAGTGGTTTTCCTGAAAGAGCTATATTGATTGTAAAATGTGTTGATGAACAAATGCAGACCACTATATACCTCTTAGTTTATCCATATATTGCTCTCCTATGTTATTATAATTAATTAAAAACCAACCAACCAACCAGTCAAATGTGAAATCATTTTCATTTTATGTGTTCACTGACTATGAAAGAACTGAAATGAACTGTAAATTACAAACCAGCAGCTTTCTAATTACTGTAGTCCTGTTGTAACTGTTATTTGTACAAGTAATCCAGCTCTTGTTGACTTTGGAGTAGAGTAATACAGTGAGAGGTTCTGAAGCAGCACTCTGAGCTGCAAACATTGCAGATGTATATTCTGAAACTGAAGGAAACATCACTGAAGTTTGAAGCCTGAAGAATATCCCTATGAAACATTTCTTTTTCTATTGAGTTATTTTAGAAACAAATTTCATGGAATCCAGTCTTTCTGTCCTGGTTATTTTTATATGGAAATTTCATTGTGAAAGAGTTACTTTATAGTTTTGAATAAATTTCAAAACTTTATTTCTTCCTAAGGTTAGGAAGGGGTTATTTCACTGAGGAATTAGGACAAAGGAATGCTATATTGGCCAGATACAGAAAATCGTTCTTCCTATAGTCATCAACTGTGCATTGAGGGTCCACTATGTGTGACACACAGTGCTGGGGAATTAAAACCAATCAACCAAACTACAAACTTATTTTCTCAAAGAGAAGGGACTACTTTGAGTTTTATTGCCTTTTGAGTTGCTCGTTTAATACTAAACAGTGGATTTCTTTTCCTCCCTTGATTCATAGAAAAATGTGGGACAGATGGTAATTCTTCATGATATGACATAATTTGATCTTCAAGGTTTTGTTTTCATCTATCATTACATTAGTTTTGGCTTTTGTTTTGTTTTATTTTGTTTTTTTGTTTTTTGGGTTTTTTTTGGCCTCTTAAAAAAGAAAAAAGAAGGATTCTTTTCCATTAGCCATATTTGTTAAAAATTTAGGGCTACTTTTAGAGTTCAAGTAAAAGCTGCATTATGTAACTATACTTTTTAGATTTTAAAAGTGCTAGGCATCCTTGCCTGTTTTTTGGCATGGTTCTGCTGCGCTAAGTTCAGGTTCTATACTGGCCTTAACTTCTTAAGCATCTTGATCTCATCTCTGACTGTCCAGTTTTGACCTACACTTTTTTTTTCTGGCTTTCTGTCTGCTTGGATGTTCTAGTTTGAGTCCTAGCTCAATTAAACTCTTCTGGCTCTTGAATCTCTGCATCACTTCCCAGTAGATGATTTGTTCACTCCTGGCACAGAATTTTCTTTGGTTGGCTGTCCCGGTAGGGTGAGTCATTCTCCTACTCCACCCATCACTGCTGTTTGGCACAAGCCTGAAAAATGTGGCTGTGTACCTAGAGAAGTCTGTAGCCAGGACCAGGTAAATGTCTTTAGCTACTTTCCTCCAAAAGGAGTTTGCTACTTACAATGCTTTTGTATTGTTTCGTGCTTTCATTTTGTATTACTACTTCCGAAACCCTTTGGGCCACATGTACATTGGATTTATCTAGGATCTCACAACTTGGCTCTGAAGAGTGAAGAACAGAATCTCAACTCACTATCAACAAACTCATAGTTTATTTTGGTCAGTGTGGCTCCACCACTTTCAAGCCACCAGATCCCATTTCAAGATCTACCTTACTTTGAGTACATTCTTTTAATGTCACATCTATTTAGGTACTTGGTTAATTAGAACAGTGAAAAAATATGCTAGTTTAGATATTTTATTTATTTTCTTAAAACCCTAACCAATAAAATAAATCTAGATGACTGAATCATCAAAAATCTCATTAGAATAAATCAGCAATGACTAGTAATTATTGACAGTTAAGTTGAGTAAAATAAGTCAGTGTACATGTATTGAAAACCCACTCTATGACCAGCACTGTTAAGTCCCTGCGAAAGATATGGACTTTGCCATTTTGGAGCTCATGGTCAAGATGGGTAGGTAGACCCTCAACAGACAATTTCAAGAAGATGTAGAAAGTGTACAGTACTATCTATGCACAGTACACTATTGGAAAGTGTAGGAGGGACAGTCTGGAATTAGAGTGGTTGGGACAGGTGAGGAAGAAATATTCCTACAAGAAGTGATGATTAGACTGAGTCCTAAAGAGGAGCAAAGTTATCCAGGTAAAGAACCTAGGGCAAATTATAGAAGAGGCACAAATGACTTTCCCTGAATAAGAAAGGCTTGATCCCTCACCTTCTAGAGCGAAATGATTTTGTTGTAATCTTACATTACAGCTTAAAATGTATTTGAATTTTGTGTAATACTCTATAGTATGTCCATGTTAGTATCAAGCATATTTTAAATTCCTTATAGTTTTAGTATAATCATCATTCCAGGAAAATGCTCCATATTTATCCTGTGATTTTCTTTTAATACCCCTGGCCAATCATCAGTTACTCTTGTGAAAATTAGAATCTCAGTTTGAGAAGTTTTGGGAAACACTTAAGAATGTTGATTATAAATTTAGACTGACCTGGTTTGAATCCTGATTCCATCTCTTCCTAAATGGATGTATTACTTGGTCCGTTTTAAATTTTAAATTAATTTCTTCGGTTATAAAATGAGGATTCTAGGAGATGGAAATGAAAACATGTATATAGAGAACCTGTTACAATATATCACTTGGATCATGAATGGAGATTATATGGATTTCTTTTTTTTTTTTTTTATGGACTTCTTAAAGTTGGGGAGCATGTCTGTCTTGTTCTTCCGTTGTATGCTCAGCACAATGCCTGGCACCTAGGAGATACACAGTAAATAGTTACTAGATTGATAAGTCAAGCCCTCATTATTTGGTAATGTCAAGACTGTTCATTTTAAGGTCAACTTAGAAATTTAGAACAGTGCCTGGAATGTACTAGGTCTCAATAAATATTTCCTAATTGCCTGATTTGATGAATAACTTCACTTGGCACTTGTCCTCAGAAAATGAGGACTGAGTAGCATGTGGGCTGTATAAATCCAAGATGAATCCTCTATCACATACTGTGGTACTTGTGCTCAGTGTCTACTATGAGAAATGGCTCTAGAATGTGGACACAGAGAATCACACGAAATAAATATACAGATTAATGAGTGAAAGTCGTTCAACCACCACTCAGGTCAAGAAATTAAACTTTGTCAGCCTCCTCAGGAGCCTCTCTGTGCTAAATCTCAATTACAGTTCCCTTCCTTCTTCAATCACCACTGACTTCTACAGTAATCATTTCCTTGCAGTTCTTGATGGTTCTATCATCCAAGACACATCACTAGATAAAGTAAGGTAGTATTGTTAAATAAAAGAAAAATCAATGTGGTGTTTTGAGTCTCTTTTAACCTACAAGTTCTACTTTTATCCCTATTATTTTCTCATAAATTTTCTTCTGCAGAACTTGGTCCGTTTTGCTTGACCTGTAGAGTTTCCCACCATTAGGAGTTTACTTATCAAATACTCCTGGTGCATTCAACTTGTTCCTTTGTTCCCTGTATTTCCTGCAGATTGGCAGCTGGATCCAGAGAGATGATCAGACTGAGGTTCTAACCCTTTGACAAGACTATAGATGCTGATGTTTTCTTTATTTTTCTTTTTCCTCTCTTTTTCTTGAGGTATAATTGACATACAACATTATATTAGTATCAGATGCGCAGCATGATTCAGTATTTGCGTATACTGCAAAATGCTCACCACAGTAAGTCTAGTTAACATCTGTCACCACAGATAATTACAGAATTCTTTTGTGGTGAGAACTTTTAAGATTTCCTCTCTTAGTAACTTTCATATATGCAATACAGTATTATTAACTATAGTTGCCATGCTATCCTTTTACATCCCTATGGCTTTGTTATTTTACTGGAAATTTATACCTTTGAATTTCTTCTCCCATTTCTGTAACCCATAGCCTTTGCCTCAAGCAACCACCAATCCATTCTCTGTATCTATGAGCTGGGTTTTTTGTTTTGTTTTTATTTTTTAATATAACTTTTTTTTTAGATTCCACGTATAAGTGTGTTTGTCTTTCTCAGTCTGACTTCTTACACTCAGCATAATGCCCTTGAAGTCCATTCATGTTGTCACAAATGGCAAGATTTCATTCTTTTTAAATGGCTGAATAACATTTCATTTTGCCATATTCATATCACATTCCATTTTACCATTCATTCGTATATACCACAATTTCTTTATCCCTCCATCCATTGATGGACACTTAGGTTTCCATATCTTGGCTATTGCAAATAATGCTACAGTAAACATGAGGGTGTAGTTATCTTTTCAAGTTAGTATGTTTTTCCCCCTTTAGATAAATACCCAATGGTGGAATTGTTGGATCATATGGGATTCTATTTTTAATTTTTTGAGAACCTCCCTACTGTTTTCTATAGTGGTTGGACCAATTTATATTTCCACCGATAATGCTTGAGGGTTCCCTTTTTGGCCGCATCCTTGCCAACACGTATTTCTTGTCTTTTTAAATAATAGCTTCTTCTGACAAGTGTGAGGTGATGTAAGAGCATGGGTTTGATTTGCATTTCTCTGATCATCAGTGATGTTGAGTACCTTTTCATGTACCCGCTGGCCATCTGTATGTCTTTTTTGGGAGAAATGTCTATTTAGATCTCCTGCTTATTTTTCAATTGGATTGCTTGTTTTGCTGTTTTCTTTCACTGGGAGGTATATCCAAATTTCATCAACTTGATTTCCATCAAGCTTTGATTTTTTTTGATGTTAGTAGCTGTTGATGCTTATGGCCTTAATTTATTAATTCAGTGGAGATAATATAATTTTATAGTTTCTTTTTTATCTTAAATGAAGTACTTTTATAAAGCAATATTTTGTCTTTTCAACTACTTGTTTGCCCATTGTTTCAACTTGTGTAAGAAAAGTAGAATAAATCTTTTTATCGCTTATTAAGGCTGGATCCCTTTTAAACTATTGTTTAAGCTAATAATTTTTTTTTATTTTTTAAATTTATTTATTTATTTTTAAAGATTTTATTTATTTATTTGGCAGAGAGAGATCACAAGTAGGCAGAGAGGCAGGCAGAGAGAGAGAGGGAAGCAGGCCCCCTGCTGAGCAGAGAGCCTGATGTGGGGCTCAGTCCCAGGACCCTGAGATCATGACCTGAGCTGACGGCAGAGGCTTCAACCCACTGAGCCACCCAGGCACCCTTCTAATAATTTTTTTCTTTATCATCTTTTGAATTACTAAAAATATTATAGTGGACTCATTTAATGAGTTTCAACCCACTGCAATTCTTTCCTTTTTCTTTTTTTGAGTTTTAAAATTATGGATTATTCCATACAATGGCATAGTATGAAATCCATAAAATTGTGTGCTTTTGAAAAAATTTTGAGTATAATTGACATACAATGTTACATTAATTTCAGATGTATAACTTAGTGATTTGACAAGTTTATACATTATGCCATGTATAATCGGCAAGTGTAGCTACCATCTTTCCCATTACATTGCTATTACAATATTACTGACTGTATTGTTTTTCTAAGTCTGACTTATTTCACTTAGTATAATATTCTCTAGGTCCATCTATGTTGTCTCAAATGGCATGATCTCATCTTTTTTATTGCTGTGTAATATTCCATTACATATGTTTTATGTGTGTTTGTATATATACATATACATACACATACATATATATATATATATATATATATATATATATATATATATATTCCACATTTTCCTGATTCCACATTTGGATGTGGAATGTGGATTCCACATTCCGTATTCCTGATTTCCAAATTCCACATTTGTCTATGTGGAATTGCTTCTATGTATTAGCTATTGTAAATAATAACTTCAACAAACATGTATCTTTTTGAGTTAGTGTTTTAGTTTTTCCTGGGTGGATACCCAATAGTGGAATTATTGGACAATATGATATTTCTATTTTTAATTGTTTAAAAGTTTTTTTAGATTTAAAATTTATTTATTTATTTAAAAGATTTATTTATTTATTTGAGAGAGAGAGGGTGGGTGGGGCAGAGGAAGGGGGGGAGAGAGAGAGAGAGAGAGAATTCTCAAGCAGACTCCCTGCTGAGCATGGAGACCAACATAGGGCTCAATTCCAGGACTCTGAGATCCTGACCTGAGCTGAAATCAAGAGTCAGATGCCTAACTGACTGAGCCATCCAGGTGCTCAGATAAAAATTTAAACTAATTAATTTTATTTTAATTCCAATATAGTTAACATACAATGTCATATTAGTTTCAGGTGTACAGTAGAGTGATTCAGCAATTCTGTGCATTACTCACTACTCATCGTGGTAAGTGTATTCTTTATTCCCTTCATTTATTTCATCCATCCCCTTAGCCACCTCTCCTTTGGTAACTATCAGTTTGTTCTGTATTGTTAAATGTTTGTTGTTTGGTTTGCTTTTTTTTTCTTTGTTCATTTGTTTTGTTTCTTAAATTCCACATGTGAGACCATATGGTATCTGTCTTTCTCTGATGACTTATTTCACTTAGCATAATACACTCAAGTTCCATCCATGTTGTTGCAAATGGTGATTTCATTCTTTTTTATGGCTGGATAATACTGCTGTGTGTGTGTGTGTGTGTGTGTGTGTGTGTGTGTGTGTATGCCACATCTTCCTTATCCATTCATCAGTCAATGGACATCTGGGCTTTTCCCATAATTTGGCTGTTATGGAAAATGCTGCTATAAACATTGGGGTGCATGTGCCCCTTCGAATCAGTATTTTTGCATCCTTTGGGTAAATTACCCAGTTGTGTAGTTGCTGGGTCATAGGGTAGCTATATTTTCAACTCTCTGAGGAACTTCCACACTGTTATCCAGAGTGGCTGCACTAGCCTGTATTTCCACCAACAGTGTAAGAGGGTTCCCCTTTGTCTGTATCCTTGCCAACATCTGTTATTTCCTGACTAGTTAATTTTAGCCATTCTGACTGGTGTGAGGTGGTATCTCATTGAGGTTTTGATCTGTATTTCCCTGATGCTGAGTGATGTTGAGGACTTTTTCATGTGTCTGTTAGCCATTTGGATGTCTTCTTTGGAGAAATGTCTGTTCATATCTTCTGCCAATTTCTTGATTAGATTATTTGTTCTTTAGGTGTTGAGTTTGATAAGTTCTTTATAGATTTTGGGTACTAGCCCTTTTTCTGATAAGACAATTGCAAATATCTTCTCCCATTTGGTTGTTTGTTTTTTGGTTTTGTTGACTGTTTTCTTTGCTGTGCAAAAGCTTTTTATCTTGATGAAGTCATAACTTATTTTTGCTTTTGTTTTCCTTGTTTTTGGAGAGGTGTCTAGTAAGAAGTTGCTGTTGTGACATCACAGAGGTTGCTGTCTGTGTTCTCCTCTAGGATTTTGATAGATTCCTGTCTCACATTTAGGTCTTTCATCCATTTTGAGTCTATTTTGTATGTGGTGTAAGGAAATTATCCAGTTTCATTCTTCTGCATGTGGTTGCCAATTTTCCCAACACCATTTTTTGAAGAGACTATCTTTTTTCCATGGATATTACTTCTTGCTTTGTCGAAGATTAGTTGACCATAGAGTTGAGGGTCCATTTCTGGGTTCTCTATTCTGTTTCATTGATCTGTGTGTCTGTTTTTGTGCCAGTACCTCACTGTCTTGATGATTACAGCTTTTTAGTAGAACTTAAATCCAGAATTGTGATACCACCAGCTTTGGTTTTCTTTTTCAACATTCCTTTGTCTATTCAGGGTCTTTTCCAGTTCTATACAAATTTTAGGATTATTTGTTCCAACCCTGCAAAAAAAGTGGATGATATTTTGACAGGGATTGCACTGAATGTATAGATTGCTCTAGGTAGCATAGACATTTTAACATGTTTATTCTTTCAACCCATGAGTATGGAATGTTTTTCCATTTCTTTGTGTCTTCCTCATTTTCTTTCATGAGTGTAGTTTTCTGAGTACAGATCCTTTGCCTCTTTGGTTAGGTTTATTCCTAGGTATGTTATGGTTTTGGGTGCAATTGTAAATGGGATTGACTCCTTAATTTCTCTTTCTTCTGTCTCATTGTTAGTGTATAGGAATGCAACTGATTTCTGTGCATTGACTTTATATCTTGACATGTTGCTGAATTCCTGTATGAGTTCCAGCAATTTTGCAGTGGAGTCTTTTGGGTTTTCCCCATAGAGTATCATGTCATGTGCAAAGAGTGAGAGTTTGACTTCTTCTTTGCCAATTCAGGTGCCTTTTACTTCTTTTTGTTGTCTGGTTGCTGAAGCTAGGACTTCTGGTACTGTGTTAAACAGGAGTGGTGATAGTGGACATCTCTGCCATGTTCTTGACCTTAGGGGAAAAGCTGTTTTTAACCCATTGAGAATGATATTCACTGTGGGCTTTTCATATATGGCTTTTTATGATATTGAGGCATGTTCTCTCTATCTCTACACCGTGAAGAGTTGTAATCAAGAAAAGATGCTGTACTTCGTCAAATGCTTTTTCTGCATTGAAGAGAGGATCTATGGTTCTTATCTCTTCATATGACTTAATATAGATATTTGCAAATAACGTATCAGATAAAGAGCTAGTATCCAAGATCTATAAAGAACGTATCATACTCAACACCCAAAAAACAAATAATCCATCAGAAAATGGGCAGAAGACTGAACAGACATTTCTCCAAAGAAGACATACAAATGGTCAACAGACACATGACAAAGATAAGCCCATTTATAGTCAGAGTAACTGTTGAAAGATATGAATTTAGTGTCATTATATTACCTATAAAGTGACTGTTTCTGTATATTATCTCTGTTCCTTTCTAGTCTATGTTACTTTTGGGCTCTCTCTTTGCTTAAAGGATCTCCTTTATTTCTTGCAGGGCTGGTTTAGTGATTACAAGTTCTTTTAGTTTCTGTTTCTCCTGTAAGCTTCTTATCTTTCCTATTTTGAATGACATCCTTGCTGGATAAAGTATTATTGGCTGCATATTTTTCTCATTTAGCACCCTGAGTATATCATGCCAGTCCTTTCTGACCTGCCGGGTCTCTGTGGTTAGGTCTTCTGCCAGTCTAATGTTTCTACCCTTGTAGGTTATGGACCTTTGTACTAAGCTGCTTTCAGGATTTTCTCTTTGTCTCTGAGATTTGCAAGCTTCACTATTATATGTTGAAATGTTGACCTATTTTTATTGATTCTCTCTGTCTTCTGGACTTGAATGACTGTTCCCTTCCTCAGATTAGGGAAGTTCTATACTATAATTTGCTCCAATATACCTTCTGCCCACAACCCCCCCCTCCACTTTCCTCTTCCAGGATCCCAATTATTCAAATATTGTTTCACTTTATGGTATCACTTATCTCTCAGACTCTCCCCTTGTGATCCAGTAGTTGTTTATCTCTCTTTTTCTCAGCTTCTTTATTCTCCATCATATGGTCTTCTATATCACTGATCTTCTCTTCTGCCTCATTTATCCTAGCAGTTAGAGCCTCCATTTTTTATTGCATCTCATTAGTAGCCTTTTTGATTTTGACTTGATTAGATATTAGTTCTTTTATTTCTCCAGAAAGGGATTCTCTAAGGTTTTCTATGATTTTGCAAGGCCAGCTATAAATAATGATATTTGTAATCATTATTCTGAACTCTAGTTCTGACATCTTACTTATATCTATACTGATTAGGTCCCTGGTGGTCAATACTGCCTCTTGTTCTCTTTTTTGAGGTTAGTTTTTCTGTCTTGTCATTCTTGCAGAAAGTTGTTGCTTTTCTATTTGTAGAATTGCAACAATTCTTTTCTTAGGTCTCCAGTTGAGTTTGCAGGTGTTTAGAATGATTTGTTAGCTATCTAGCTTAATTGCTGGGACCAAACAAAACTAGGGTCTCCTACTCCTCTGCCACCTTGGACCAGAAGTCTCAATTTTGTGTATCTTTTCAAAGAACCAGATCTTGGTTTCATTGATTTTTTTCTGTTGTTTTTCAGTTTCTATATCATTCATTTCTGCTCTGATCTTTATTATTTCCTTTCTTCTACTCACTTTGGGCTTCATTCTTCTTTGCCTACTTCCTTTAGGCATAAGGTTAAATTGTTTGAGTCTTTTTCTGGTTGTTTTGTTTTGTTTTGTTTTGTTTGTTTTTTCCTGGTAAGCTTGTATTACTATATACTTCCCTCTTTTTACTGCTTTCACCATGTCCCAGAGATTTTGGACCATTGTGTTTTTTTTTTTTTTTTTAAAGATTTTATTTATTTGTGAGAGAGAGAGAGAGAGCGAGTGCACAAGCAGGCGGAGTGGTAGGCAGAGGCAGAGAGAGAAGCAGGCTCCCCGCTGAGCAAGGAGCCCAATGCGGGACTCAATCCCAGGACCCTGGGATCATGACCTGAGCTGAAGGCAGCCACTTAACTGACTGAGCCACCCAGGCATCCCAACCATTGTGTTTTCATTTCCATTTGTCTCTATATATTTTGTTATTTCTTCTTTGATTGCTTCATTGGCCTGTTGTTTTTTTAGCATCATGTTACTCAGTCTCCACTTATTTGTGGTTTTCTTCTGATATAGTTCTAGCTTCATCCCATTGTGGTCAGAAAAGATGCATGGTATTTCAATCTTCTTAAATTTATTGAGGCTTGTTTTATGGACTAGTATGTGATCTATTCTGGAGAATGTTCCATGCACACTTGAAAAGAATGTGTTTTCTGTTGTTTCTGGATGGAATGTTCTGTATATATCTGTTAGGTCCATCTGGTCCAATGTGTAATTCAAATACATTGTTTCCTTATTGATTTTCTTTTTCTTTTTTTTTTTTTTTTTAAAGATTTTATTCATTCATTTGTCAGAGAGAGAGAGAGCGAGAGAGAGAGCACAAGCAGGCAGAGTGGCAGGCAGAGGCAGAGGGAGAAGCAGGCTCCCTGCTGAGCAAGGAGCCCAATGTGGGACTCAATCCCAGGACCCTGGAATCATGACCTGAGCCAAAGGCAGCAGCAGCCTAACCAACTGAGGTTAGGCTCAGTTATTTTGATTTTGACTTGATTAGATATTAGTTCTTTTATGTCTCCAGAAAGGGATTCTCTAAGGTCTTCTATGATAAGGCGTCCCTCCTTATTGATTTTCTGTCTGGACAATCTATCTATTGATGTAAATGGAATGTTAAAGTCCCCTACTATTGTAGTATTGCACTTAATTTCCCTGTCTGTTAATGTTTGTTTTATGCATTTAGGTGCTCCAGAGTTGAGTATAGATATTTACAATTGTTATATCCTCTTGTTAGAGTAAGCCCTTTATCATTATATAGTACCCTTCTTTGTTTCTTATTACAGTCTTTGTTTTAAAGTCATTTTGCTTGATAGAAGTAGTCCTACCTTGGCTCTGTTTCCCCCTCCCCCCCACTTCCATTTGCATGGTGAGTGTTTTTCCATCCCTTTACTTTCAGTCTGTATGCATCTTCAGTCTGAAGTAAGTCTTTGGTAGTAGGCTGTATATAGATGAGTATTTTTTTTTTTAACCATTCTACCACATCTGTGTCTTTAGAGTGGAGCATTTTTAGACCATTCATATTTAAAAAATTATTTATTTGAGAAAGATAGAGATAAGGAGAGAGAGCACAAGCAGGGGGGTGGTGAGAGGGAGAAACTGTCTCCCCACTGAGCAAGGAGCTGGTGTGGGGCTTGATCTTAGGACCCTGAGATCAAATTAACTCACTGAGCCACCTGGCACCCCTAGGCCATTCACATTTAAAGTAATTATTGATAGGTATGTACTTATTATCATTTTTAAAGTTTGTTTTTTATTTTTCTTTGTTCTTTTTTTTTTTTTTGCTCACTTTCTTTGTGATTGATGAGTAGCTATAGAGTTTTGTTTGCCTTTCCTTTTATTTTTTGTGTATCTATCATAGATTTTGGGTATGTACTTGCCATAAGGTTCATATATAACATCCTAAGTAAATAGCCGTCTATATTGATTTGATGGTCATTTAAGTCCAAACCCATTCTTAAAAGAACAAAAACTAAAAGAGAAAAAAAAAAAAACCCTTTTATCTTTTCCTTCTTCTCTTCCTTTTTTACTTCCTTCTCCACATTTTATGTATATATTGTTATAGTCTACATCTTTTACTCATATTTTTCTTATGTTTAACTATGGCTATTTCTTTTCCACTTAAAGAAGTCCCTTTAACATTTCTTGTAAGCCTGATTTAGTGGTGATAAAATTTTTTATCTTTTTTATCTATTGTTTGTCTGGAAAACTCTTTATTTCTCCTTCAAATGTGAAGGAGTAGTAGTAGTACTCTTGCTGGGTAGAGTATTCTTGGTTGTAGTCTTTTTTTCTTTCATCACTTTGAATATATCATCCCACTCTCTTCTGGCTTGCAAAGTTTCTGATGAAAAATTAGCTGATCGTGTTATAGGTTTTTTCCTCTATAGATAACTTTTTTTTGTTTCTCTCTTGCTGCTTTTAGGAGTCCCTCTTAATCTTTAAACTTTGACCTTAATTATTATGTGCCTTAGATTCATCTTGTTTGGAACTCTCTACACTTCTTGGACTTGGATGTCTTTTTCTCTCCTTAAGTTAGGAAGGTTTCTAGTTATTATTTCATCAAATAAGTTTTCTACATCTTTATCTCTTCTTCTGGGACCCCTATAATGTAAAAATTCATTTGCTTGATGTTGTCCAAGAGATTTTTTGGGCTTTTTAAAAATTCTTTCCTCTTTTTGCTGTCCAGCTTGTGTTCTTTCCATTACCCTAACTTCTAGATTGCTGATGTGTTCTTTTACATTCTCTAATCTCCTATCGATTACCTCTAGTGTGTTTTTATTTCATTTATTATATTCTTCAGTTCTGATTGGTTCTTTTTAATATTTTCTATCTCTTTATTGAAGGTCTCACTGAGACCTTCTATTCTTTTCTCCAGCCCGGTATCTTTATGATTATTACTTTGAATTCTTTTCTCCAGCCCAGTATCTTTATGATTATTACTTTGAATTCTTTATCAGGCATATTGCTTCTCTGTTTCATTTAATTCTTTTAGTGAGGTTTTTCTTTTTTTTATCTTTCTTTTGTAGTATATTCCTTTGTATCCCTATTTTGCTTGACTTCCTGTGTTTGGTTCTATGGATTAGGCAAAATGGCTACTTATTCTAAGTTGAAACAGTAGTCTTATATATGGGGACCTCTATGAAGACTGTGTGTACTTGGTGACTTTTGCAGGCTGACTGAAGCTGTGGCTGTGTGTGTTAATTACTTTTTTGAACAATGGCTTTTTACAGAGAGAATAAAGAAAAAGAAATAAACTTAAGAAGAAAAAAGAAAATAATAAAACAAAAGAAAAAAACTAAAAAAGAAAAAGAAAAAAGGAAGAAGACCAAGAAAGAACAAAATCAGAAAGAAAAAAGATGAAAACTAGACAAATTTTTAAAAGTGTTTAAAATAAAACATTAAATAAACAAACAAATAAAAAACACAGAAAAACTCACCACAAAACCATGGCTTGTTTTCTGTGCCCCAGCACCACAAGGTGGCTAGTGTAGGCTTGTGGATCCTGGGGTCACTGAGGTTGCAAGCTCACAGTGAGCTGGAATCCTTCTCTGGTCTGAGCTTTTAAGGTTGATGGGGAAAGAACATTCCCATAGTTCCTGGGTTGTTTTAAACTGCAACCTTTTTTTCCTGTGTCCTAGCATGGCTAGGGCTGGTGTGGACCAGTGGACCCTGAGCATCCTGAGGTTGCAAGCTCTCTGTGACAGCTAGACCCACACGTTATGGTGTCTGGACCCCGCTCTGGTCTAGGCTTCTAAAGTGGGGTGGGAACATAAACCTTATTGTTCTCCAGTCCGCCTGACCTGGAAAGCATTCCCATAGTTCCCCCACTTCTTGGCAGCGTTCCAGTGTTGTCTTTTTATATGCTAGATGTTTTTTTAAACCACAGGGCTTTTTTTGTGCTCAAGTACAGAGGAATCTGTTCTAGGTCCCTCAGTACTATCCCTCCTCATGGCTATCCACAGCTTGGCAGGGTGGGGGTGTTTCCCCTTGTTACTGTGTCTTTGTCTCTCTAGTTCTCTTGCCATGTTCTTTGTCTTTGGTTGTTCAATAGCTGTTCAGTCAGCCCTCAGTTCTTTTTCAGGAGGAAATGCTCTGTTAATCGGTGTATTTTGGTGTGTTCTGTGGAGGAGGTGAGTTCAGAGTCTTCCTACATCACCATTTTGAGCTGGAATTTGCAATTATTTTCCTTTTTGAAGCTCAAATTGCCCCATCATTGACCAGTGATACCTCTTCAGATTGGTTCATGAGTCCTATTGATAGCTTCCTTGCTCTCTGGTATGTTAATTACAAGATATTCCAGGTTCTTCTTATACAGTTTCTGTCCCAGACCTGGAATCAACAATTTCTTCAAGAAATTCTGGCTTCTTTTAATGGGAATTGATTTCATTAATAGGAATTTTACTACTGTGTTGAGCAGTTTCTAGGCTTCTTCAGTGGACAGTTAGGATATACATACAAAGTATGTGTGTGTGTATGTTTGTATATGTATACACAGATATCTGTTTTTTATTAAAATAAAATACCTCATGGAGCTGTTTCAAGTTTAGTGCTTGTTTTCTGCACACAAGCATTTATAATGAGGCAGAGTAGAGAAGCTGGTTAATAATATGCCAGCTGACTTTGCAACCACTTGATTAAATAAAGAATCCCAACAGCTTTCACATATTTGATATAATAATGCACAATTACCTCTAATATGTGCCTAATGTTGTTAACAGGATATAATTTCTTTCTTTCTTTTTTTTAAATATTTTGTTTATTTATTTGTCAGAAAGAGAGAGTACAAGAAGGAGGAGCAGCATGGAGAGAGAGAAGCAGGCTCCCTGATGGGCAGGGAGATGGATGTGGGACTCAGTCCCAGGACCTGGGATTATGACCTGAGCTGAAGGCAGATGCTTAATTGACTGAACCACCCAGGCATCCCCAGGATATCATTTCTATACACTTGAAACTTCCAAATGTTCAAGTGTAAAATGTAGAGAGACTTTAGGGATGTTTACTATAGGTTATGCTCTGGTTTTTTGATTCAAATTAACCTTCTTATAATAGTATTATATAGCTATAAGTTATTATATAGTTATTTAGTACAGTGCTGACTAACATAGCAATTCTGTACTCTCTAGCTACTTGTTAATCATTTTATTATTCCCAGCACCTTCTCTAGTGAGCTTGGTAGGCACATAGTAGCTGCTTAACTAACATTTGTGAAATGAGTAAGTATTGGTGCTGGTAGTATACCAATGAGTAAGTTGTGCTTCCTTGGCTCTATTCTCAAAACATTTGGAGGCATTGACATTAGTTTTACATACTTTATTGGATCTGTCTGACCTGAAGAAGCAAGTTAATTAAGAGCTTTGGGCTTTACCCTGAGAAGCAATGGTAAGAGGCTTTCAATATTATCATCAGTGTCTGTAAATTTCCTAAATACAGTCTGTCTGTGTTTTGTACCTTGCATTTTTTCATTACATCATAAAGGTTAATTTGGTGAAACAGATGATGGAAATGTGTTTTAAGGCTAACACTAATCAAAAATTAAAGGACATTGTTGATGAATAAAGTATGTAAATTGCAATGAAATTAGACCTGGAATTGGAGATGATGTTAATATCTTACATTTTTCATTACATGGCTTTTAATTAACTCCTAAGAGAGTAATCACCCTGCAAAGCCATGTAAAATTAGAACATTCCGTCGCTAGGAATTTTTCTCAGAAATTTTTTACTCTGCTACTTTTTCAGATAGAATTTTTCTTTTTAGCTTGACTAAATTATTGAGTTTATATATGAGTTAAATTTAACTATTTATCATATCCCCTTTGGCTTTATGGCTTGACACTTTCAGAATTGATAAAACTGAAAAAGAGAAAAGGGGAAGAATGGTAGTCTCACTGTGTGTAAAGATTAAAGGGAAAAAAGATAATTTGAATCTTTCCATTTATCTTTCTATTTAAGTATTGCCCCAAGTGAACTGGCATTGATAGTGGATCAGAGATCTACTGTTTTGCTATTTAACTAGGAGTACAAGTATTTTTCTGCAGAGCTTTGGAACTTGCTACCAGAGTCTTGTGTTTTCTTGGGAGACTTTTAGGTATCTTAAATTACCTTTGAATTTGATAAGGTCACATCAACAACTGAAACATAATAGCATCTCAAGTAGCTTCACTGTAGGCTGTACCTGGTCAGCTAGGTGTTTTACCTGAGCTATATAATGTTAAAAAAAAATTAAATTATTTGCCAACATTAAAAATTTTGAGTTTTTTTTTAACCTCAAGTGTGAATTTCTGGTACCTTTTGAAACATCAGAGTATTTGACATTTTCACATTTTATATTGATTTTATATTTTTAATTTTTAATTTATTTTCACATTTATAATGTGAAAATATTCCACATTTTCACATTACAGCTATTGACTGGAGATGAGTACTGAAGTTTTTCTAGGCTCTGCCTCATCTTATGGTCTCCCTGATGTTGAGACTGAGTGTCAGTCACCACTTAATTAAGAGAGAAGTGAAACATTTCTTGTATCCTTATCTCTAGCATTAAGGGCAAAGTAAAAGATAGAGGAAGGCTGCATATGTCAAGAAAATGGGAGAGAACAAGAGGGAATCCTTTGCGTGTATACACATAAGAGAAAGGTATTCCATGCATTTAATATAAAGGTATGTCTGTTTTGAAAGAATACAACTTTGTTTTAAATTTTTTTAATACCATCTGAAGTTCATTTATTTAGAATCAAGAATTTACATCAATCTATGATTTATATTTTCTTTTTTAAAAGTAACATATAATGTATTATTTGTTTCAAGGCTACAGGTCTGTGATTTATCAGTCTTACACAATTCACAGCACTCACCATAGCACATACCCTCCCCAGTGTCCATCACCCAGCCACCCCATCCCTCCCACCCCCCTCCCCTCCAGCAGTGCTCAGTTTGTTTCCTGAGATAGGAGTCTCTTATAGTTTGTCTCCCTCTCTGGTTTCATCTTGTTTCATTTTTCCCTCCCTTCCCCTGTGATCCTCTGTCTTGTTTCTCAAATTCCTCATATCAGTGATATCATATGATACTTGTCTTTCTCTGATTGACTTACTTTGCTTAGCATAATACCTTCTAGTTCCATCCACATCATTGCAAATGGCAAGATTTTGTGGTTTTTTTTTTGATGGCTGCATAGTTTTCCATTGTATGTGTATATGCATATCACATCTTCTTTATCCATTCTTCTGTTGATGGACATCTAGGCTCTAATATAAAGGTATGTCTGTTTTGAAAGAATACAACTTTAAAGGTCATTAGGAAGTAAACCATTCTAGGACTGTGACTGATACAAGATAAAGATAATTGATAAAAAAGAAAAACCTAATGATCTGATAAAGGAACTGACATAACAATAGGGCTTCTTTTAGAATGTGAATAAAACAAGTGAGCATGCTTTAAAATGCAATGTGTGTTAACTGGAATAATTGGTCAGTTATCAAAACTTTTTGAAGATGGTAAAGATTTTATAAGATTTTATTTATAAGATTATTTATGAGTGTAGCAGAAACTGTGTCCTAAACAAAGGCAAGCATTTTATAGATAGAAGCCTGTCTAGAAATACTGCTTCTCAGGGTAGAGCATTTATAGAGTTGTTAAATTGTGGCTGATGAGAACATGGATACAAATGATACTACCAAGTTGTCTATATCTTGGTACTGGGGAAAATGCAGTGGACTGAAGAACTTTTAGTTATGGTACTTATGACAAGTATAACATAAAGAAATTGTTTATTTTTCTGTGTTGAGAATAATCTTCAAAGGTTTAATGTAGAATGGTCAAAATTAGTTAAATGATGGGGCTCTTTGAGTGGTGATGCTTTATATTTATTATAATATAAAATTTAAATCCAAGGTGGCAACATTTTATAAGGATATGAGACTTAAGCCTATTCCTTATAGCTTCATGAGGAATTGCTTTGTGGTAGAAAGTGAAATAGAATACATGCCATTGACTGAATGTACTCATGGCATGGACCATGGACAGTTCACGCAGTGACTTGAATCCCTAATCAATGATCTGTCGGAGGTTAGATACCACAGTTGTGGCATTGTGCTATGAAGATTTGTGTGTAGGGTATTTTGTGTGTGTGTGTGTGTGCTTAGTATTTTTCTTTAAAACATTTTTAAATGTAAATTCAATTTAAATTAATTTAAATTACTGTATTATTATATCAGGTAGAGTTTAGTGACTAATCAGTTGCATTTAACACCCAGTGCTCATTACATCAAGTGCCTTCCTTAATGCCTGACACCCAATTATCTCTTCCCCCCGACCCTCATCCCCTCCAGCAACCTTGTTTGTTTCCTAGAGTTAAGAGTCTGTTATGGTTTGCCTCTCTCTCTGTTTTTATCTTATTTTTTCCTTCCCTTCCCCTGTGTTCATCTGTTTTGTTTCTTAAATTCCACACGAGTGAAATCATATGATATTTGTCTTTCTCTGACTGAGTTATTTCACTTAGCATAATATCCTCTATTTCTATTCATGTCATTGCAAATGGTAAGATTTCACTCTTTTCAATGGTTGAGTAGTATTCCATTATATATATACACACCACATCTTTTTTATCCATTCATCTGTTGATGAACATCTGGGCTCTTTCCATATTTTGGCTATTGTGGATATTGCTGCTATATTCATGGGGGTGTATGTGCTCCTTTGACTCACTATGTGTGTAGGTGTGTAGTTTGGGAAATTGTTCTTTTTGTTATCTGAGGAAAAATCCTGCCTTGACTCATCAAGAAGGAGAGGAATAAAGACTGATTTGACAAGATTAAATATCAAAGCACCATTGTATTACCCCCAAATGTGGGGCTTTCCATATATTCTGTTAAAGACAAGGCTTAAGCTGAGCTGAGTCTTATTACTTTTTGGCCTCAAGTGTAGCCCTTGGGGGCTACTTGTTTGTTGGTGCCTGGTAGTCTCCTGTTCACTCATCAGCATGGGAAACATGAAGCATGTTTTATATCTCAGTGGCCAGAGAAGCAGAAAACCATTGAGAGACAGCAGCCAAACCTGTGTTGCCCTTTAAAATAAGTTGGTTTTTATTATATATTTAATATATAGGAAATAATAGAACAGTGGTAGAGCAAATACCTGTGTACTTAACATTCAGTTTAATACATAGAATTTATGTACTCCCATCTCTCCCTACCTTCTCTCTCAGCAACCAGACATGATCAGTATCTTGATTTTGAGTTTTCATTCTCTTGCTTTTGTCTATAGTTCTAGCAGATGCTCATGTATCCCTAAACGAGATGTGGTTTATATGATACAATTTCAACTTTATATAAATGTAGTCCTACTGTATGTATCCTTTGGTAACTTGCTTTTTGCTCAACAATCTGTTCTTAAAATTCATTCATGTTGATACATGTAGTTAATTTATTCTCACTTTTGCATAATATGGCTTTGTAGAAATACAAACACTGCATTCAGTCCCATGTTGCTGGATACTGGGGTTATTTCCTTTTTTTTTCCTCTGCTAACTTAAGCAAGACTCTTATTTCTGTGGAATGCCTGCTGTATGTAAGGCACTGTTCTAGATTCTGGGTGTACCTCAGTGAGCAAAAGAGACAGAAGTCTCAACTCTTATTGAACTTATATTCTAGTTGGAAGACACAGGAAAAAAAAAAGTAAATTATATGATTTGTGAGAATGTGATAAATGTGATAGAGACAAAGCAGAGGCAATGATAAGGACTATTTGTATTGGGAATGGAATGGAGATTTTAGAAAAGACAGGGTGATCAGAGAAGATCTCATTAAGAATGTGAATGGTTAAAAACAGACTTGGAGATGACAGAAAGAACTATGCAATGATCTGGGGAAGGAATGTTCTAGGCAGAGGGAATAGTGCAAATATCTTGGGGGGGGTGCTTCCCTTATATTTTGTAACTTTCTCCTGGTGCACACGTGCAAGAGGTTTTTGAATATATGGTACTAGGCAGGGAACTTCTGGATCATGGGCTATGCAGTTATGTTTATTCTTAATTTGACTGATGTATAGGTCTGTATGGGTTAACTGTTGGAACACATAGTCTCCTCTCTCTTTAGTTTCCTTTTCCTCTCATATCATCTTCTCCTTCTTAACATTAGTTTGGAAATTATACACCTATTTGTATTCATTTAGTGTTTACTAAAAACATTTTAACATGCATACTTAACAAGTCTAAAGTTGATCACTAAAAGTACTATCTTTGTGAATAATATAATCTGAAACACATTAACTCAATTATGCCTCTATAATTTTATATGCTATTTTTGTACAGTATTTTAGTTCTATCTTTTAAGAAACCCACTACGCACTATTGCTATTGTTTTTAGACATTTATACTGTTGATTTATGCAATCAGTGCTTATTTGGATTTCTCTTATATTTCCCAATTTCTTTTCTTTTTCTTTTTTTTTTTTGAAATTTTATTTATTTAATTGAGAGAGAAAGAGTGAGTGAGGAAGAGAGAGAGAGTGAGAGCATAAGCCAGGGGGAAGAGGCAGAGGGAGAGGGAGAAACAGACTCGGCTGAGCAGGAAGCCTGATTTGGGACTGGATCCCAGGACCCTGGGATCAAGACCTGAGCTGAAGGCAGATGTTTCACTGACTGAGCCACCCAGGAGCCCCTATTTCCCAATTTCTTTATTCATCATTCCTTCTTATATCTCAGACTTTAACCTGGGATCATTTTTTTCTCCTTACAAAACATTCTGTAGAATTTCCTTGGTTAGGGGGAGACTGTTGATCACAAACCCTTTCAATTTTTGTCCATCTGACGTTTGGGAAAAAATTATGGGCTGGCTTGAGCATTTGAGTCGCATTTGTATAATATAATCAATGCACAAGTCACTTTCCTTCAATTAAGCAGCCTAGGTGGCAACAGTGAGATGTTATCTCAAATGCGTATTGTTCTAAATGAAGCCACAATAGAATCTTCTGGAAACTTGCGCATGGGGGCAATTTAGTCAGTACAGAAGGTAATCTGGTTCCACATACCTCTTTTTATGGGAAACAGTAACTCAAAAGCACATCTGTTAAGGCACAAACTCTGTAGGCTGCAGCCAGATTGTTGGAGGAAAGCATAACAATTTTGGGCCCTGTGTAAAGAATTCTAAAATATTCCCCAGATACTTGATATATTCTGCTACTTTGGGGAGAAAGAAGGATTAAAAAAAACCCTTATCTTTAGAAGCAATTAAAAAATTTTCCATTTTATTCTTGACTAAAAAAGAAACGGCCGTGACTTTAAGCTTCATTGGTTTTGTTATCACCTTAATTAAGGAAGAAGGAATAAATGTTAGGTAGGGTAATGTAAAAAACTGAATTCTATGAGTAAATGATGAATTCTGACAAAATCTTCTTTTACTTGCATGATTAACCTCCTTTCTCAATCTCAAAATGAATTATTTTTCATTTCTAACAGTTTTACAATCTCTCTACAGTGATCATTCAAGTTCAGGATCATTTTTATGTTTTGCTTTTTTACAATTAATACTTGATGAAGTAGGCAGACATTCAGAACTTAGTTGGACATCTTCAAAGCAAGATATACTAATAATTTTCTTGTTCTAGTTCTTCATGCCTCTGTGTATAAATATGTAGATGTGGTTGTAAGATAATGCTTGAAAACTAACAAAATGTTAATTCATAGAATAAGATTAGATATCGCTATTTTTGAAAAAGGAAGTAAAGGCAAGGTATCTTAGAGTCTTCTCATGAATCAGGGTTTGTAAGATATTTATTTTCTTTTTCAGCGCATTAGCTAGGTTGTTTAAACTGTCTTGGGAGCAACTTCATTCAACTTTCATAAATATTCTGGCAATAACTGTCAGTACCAGGAATTTCTAACAAAAGAACTATGTTTTTTTAACAAAGATTAAAACAGATGGATCTGCATCTTATACCTTTTTTTATGATTCACTTTATTTGCCAACTTAATAACTTATCCAGTTACTTTTGATCAGCAGCTTCCATATTATTGGCGTATCAATTCTTGCCTTTTTTTTAGTGCTAAAGAGAGGAAAATATAGATAATATAATCAAAATTTATATACTTTGTGCTTTAAAAGTTTCAACTATCCTTTCTTCATTTCCTTCCTAAATTTTGGCTCTTTTAATTGTGAACTGTTTGACCAACCTTGGACAAGTAATCTAAACTCTCAAAACCTTAATTTTGTCATTTAGAAAATGGATATAATCAATAATGGTACTTAATTCATAGTAATGCTGTCAGGACTAAATAAGACTATCACATAACACACTAAGGATATTTTCTGGCAAATAGTAAGTACTTAATAAGTGAACATGAATTTTGTTATTTTAAATACTGGAATAGTAGCTGAAGGCATTGTAATTGAGGAGACAAAGGTATTACAAGGACAGTGTGATGAGTGGACTGTCCACGACCCAGGCTGATGGCAAGAGCGGGGTAGGTAGTCTGAATTGTTTGCCGGTGTCTTTGGTTAATCAGGGAGGTGTGGATAAAGAGTGGTAAACAGAATGATGAGGAATAAGAGAGGCATGATCCTTAAAGGAACATGGATTTTTTACTTGAAGGAGGAAGAGCAGAGATCTGGATGGGAGCCTTGGAAAATAAGGAAAAGGCTGATCCCCAAACCCATGCCTGGTATATATGGCAAATGGGCATTTGCCCCTCAATGGGCTTTTGGAGAGGTTGTGTAATTGGGGTGCATCTAAGTTTCAGTGTAGGCAAGGTGTTGGAAGAAATTGAGGATGTTGGAAAGGTACTTTTACTCTGAGAGGAGTTTCTCTGAGACACAATAAATAAGTTTTAGAGAAAGAGGAACATTATGGTTCATTTAGAGGAAAGAAGTCCAAAGCAAAATGGGAATGAAACTGTGGGAAAGGAAAGCTGACTAGAGCGAATTGTATCTTGGATGATGATCAAGAATAACATTTGTGTGAGGCACAAGGCTTCCAGAAGGAATTAGACCTGTTTTTTGGTTCCTGTCAAGATAGGGAAATCAGCCATAAAGAGGGATGGGACTAAGGCTATTTGAGCTGGTGAGTGTGGTAGCTGGAGCCTCAGGTGGCAGGCTACCGGTGCTGTGAGGGGGTAGAGGGAAGCTTGCAAGCTGTACTCTTGCCTCTTCCCTATTTCCTTAGGACAATCGGTGTTCATTCCTTCACCACAGAAATTGGCAACACAAAAGGGCAGCACAAAAGCTCTGTTGGGGTGGGATGTATCTGAAAGCAGCCATGAAGAGACCAGCTGCCTTTGGGCCTTCATTGCTCCATTTCCTTTCCTTCCAAAGGCCCAGAGATGATGAAGTTACAATGTAGGAAGACTTCTTCCTTTCAGTGGTGTTTCTAAGTATTAAGGGTGAAACCCTAATCAGAGGATCTACCTGTGCAGTGACAGTGAAGGGGGGGATCAGGAGAGGTTTTGTGGTACCTAGAGCCTTCTATCCTCCTGCCCTCTCACTTAACTCATTGGGACTGACAAATTAGTGCCTGGCCTTCAGGCAATTCTGATGACACAATTCCGGAAAGAATAGCTAATGCTCTTCTGTTCACAAGCTCACAAAACAAAACAAAGATATTAGAACCCTGAAAAGTAGAGCTATTATACATGAAAGACAATAAACTGAGCACCATATATCATCTGAAGCAGTATTATTGCAACAGAATGTACCAAGAATTTAAAGCATGCATGATAAGAATACCTATTAGTAATACAAAGCAGGAATAAGAAGTTATAAATAGGAACTAAGGGGAAATATTCAGAATCAAGAATGTGGTATTGAAATAAAGTATATGAGCACTGGGATAGGTATCGGAAAGGACATAGCAGAGGAATGAATTAATGAAGATAAGATTGAAGAACTTACCCAGAGGGAGCAAGAGAGAAGAAAGAAGAAAAAAAAAAAAGACCAAGAAATATGACTGGAGGAGAAGTGCAAATAGGGTTGCACCAGTTGATAGGATTTCATAAAGGAGGGGGAAAAAAGAGAATAAATACTTGAACAAACAATATGGTTTAATTTCTCATGTATAAGGATAAAAAAAATTCCCAGTGTGAAAGGGCTCATACAGGACCAAAAGGATAGAGAAAGAAATATCCACACTTGGAAATTTAATATCAGAATATAGGAACATTAAGATGAAGAGAAAATTCTAAAAGCTTCCAGAAAGAGATTCCCCATCAAGAAAATGGACCAGATTGATACCACTTTTCTCAACACACACATATATATGTATGAAGGAGTAAATAATTTTAAGGCATTGAAGGAAAGTAACTTCAAATTAAAATTTGGTTTTATCCAACTAAATTATCAGTCAAATATGAGAATATAATAAAAGATACTCTCAGCCTTCAAGGCCTTGTTGCACAACCCCCCACCAATCTCTCTTGGTGAAAACCTTCAAATCAGAAGAGCTTTGGGAGTTAAGAGTAATTAAATAACATGTAGTTTTAATATAAAAAATAAAATCCAGTATTAAAGAAATAAAAAAAGGGTAAGTACAATACAGTGAACCAGGACATTTGTTGGAGGGAAAGATATCAATGTAGATTAACTTAAGAAATCAATAAGGGTAAATAAATAGTTCTTCCAGTAAAAGCAACAGCCATAAGAACAAAAGTCACATTTATCTTTTTTTTTCCTTTTTAAAAATTCAAGTATAGTTAACATACAGTGCTTTGTTAGTTTCACAATATAATGATTCAATAATTTATCTGTTTCTGAGTGCTCATCAGATGTTTACCTTTTAAGCCAACAGAAGGAAAGTAGTTCTGTCCAAATGTAAATCATGGAAGGGGAGAAAAGAGGGAGAATACAATAAAAAGAACTATGAAATAAGGTGGCTGAAATATATCTGAATGTAAAATAAGAACAAATGATTTAAGATCATCAATTAAAAATCTAGGATCTCGGGGCACCTGGGTGGCGCAGTTGGTTGAGCGACTGCCTTCAGCTCAGTTCATGATCCCGGAGTCCAGAGATTGAGTCCCACATCGGGCTCCCAGCTCCATGGGGAGTCCGCTTCTCTCTCTGACCTTCTCCCTTCTCATGCTCTCTCTCACTCTCTCTCTTTCCTAATAAATAAATAAATAAATAAACAAATAAATAAAATCTTAAAAAAAAAAATCTAGGATCTCAGATTGGATTAAGAAAACAAGATCTAAGAATATGTGATCTTCATCAAACACAAATAACACAGAAAGGATTGAGAAAAGAGAGTAGCCAACCACAGGTCAGAATAAAGGTGGGGTAAGTAGCTTAATAACTGACAAAATAGAATTTAAGGCAACAAAACACCGTATTTCTAATAATATACTTTATGTATAGGTAAAAGGGAAATTAGAGGAAGAAGATATACCATCATGAACACATATGTACTAAAATGCCGTGTTAGAATGTATAAAGCAATAAGTGGCAGAATTTTAGGGAGGAACAGACTAACAATTAAAGGTGGAGATTATCACACCATCTTCTTAGAAACTAAGTAGTCAAAAGGAAAATTTTTGTAGATTAAAATGCAGTTAATTTTATTCTTTTAGATATATTGAAGACTATACACTTAATCAGCAGAGAGTACATATTCTTGAGTAATCAAGAACTGTTATAAAAATGTATCTTAGAACACCTGGGTGGCTCACTTGGTTAAGCGTCTGCATTTGGCTCAGGTCATGATCCCGAGGTCCTGGGATGGATTCTCCCATTAAGCTCCTTGCTCAATGAGGAGTGTGCTTCTACCTCTGCCTACCTCTCCCCCTGCCTGTGCTCCCTCTTCTCCCTCTGACAAATAATTAAATAAAATCTTTTTAAAAAAGTGTATCTTGTATTAGACCACAAAGGAAGTTGCAACAAATGAATAATAGCAACTATGTTCTCCGATCTCATTGTAATAAAATTGGAAATTATCAACAAAAGGACAGCTCAAAAACAAAATAAAACAAAACTCCCACCTTATGTTTGGAAACTACATAATTATTTTATTATTTATCTATTATAAAATAATTCTTGTATTAAAAAGGAAACTATATAGGAAATTAAGAAATATTTAGCACAGAATGATAGTGAAAAGACTGCATGTTAAGACCTGTGGGGCAAAGCTGAAGAAGTACTAACTTTAATGGGAATTGATAGCTTTAAATAGAGCCGGTAGGAAACAAGATAGGTTTAAAACAGACAAGATTAGCATTCAATTCAAGAAATTGGAAAAAGAGCAAACACAAAGAGACGAGAAGGAAACCATAAAGATAGAAGCAGTAATGAATGGACTGTGTATTAATTATAATAAAGCTTTATAAAATAAAAAGCTGGTTTTTTTTTTGAAAAGGCTAATAATATAGTCCTATTTCATACAAAAGTCATTAAGAAAAACAAATTCAGATAAGCACAGAACAAGAAGGCCCATGTGGAACCTTCATCTTCTTTTTTTTTTTTTTTTTTATGTGCCCCGTGGAGACGGAGATTGCCTGAGATCCACAGGCATCATAGGTCGTCTTTCTTATGTTACTAGAAATATCCTCTGCCAAGGGGATGCAGATATTTACACACCCTGTGTTCATGTGAAGATATCTGTTTACCTACTATTCCTCTCCCCAACCTCTATTTTATCAATTCTCTAATTTTGTTTCCTCTTTTTTTTTTTAAAAAAAAAGATTTTATTTATTAATTCATGAGAGACAGGGAGAGAGAGAAGCAGAGGCAGAGGGAGAAGCAGGCTCCCTGCTTAGCAGAGTCCAATGCAAGACTCGATCCCAGGATCCTGGGATCATGACCTGAGCCAAAGGCAGATGCTTAACTATCTGAGCCACCCAGGTGACCCAATTTTGTTCCCTCTAAGATAGGGCTGTACAGGTGTATCGCTGACTTTGGCAACTGAAAGAAAATTGCTTTTGATGATCCTTACAAACAGGTATATAGAAAAGAAAATATTGACAGATCAATAGCTGAATACCAGAAGATGTGTTGATTTGCTTCAGTAAGGAAACAATTTCTGCAACAGCCTTTATGTTTGGAGCTATCACCTGTTTAAATTTGTGAAAATCCACTGTCATTTTCCAAGATACATCTGTCCTCTGAAGAGTCCAAAAAGGTGAGTTGAATGGGGTATGAAAGAAATCACTACCTCTGTATTCTTCAAGTCTTATGATGTAATTAATTTACAGTTTCTCCAGAAATACAATATTGAAGATTAATATAGCATTTGCTAGTTTTTATGTCCTCAGGATTACCTAAGTAATTCTGATGGACTGTGCCTTAGAGGCTGATTCTCACTTTTGTTGGTGGTGGTGGTCATTCTTTGATCATTAAACCTTTGCGTGTTGATGCCTTCCATGTGAACAGAATAATGACTTCTGTTTTGACCTAGGGCCAGAAATAGGAGGAAAAACCCTGAACAGGTTCTCACTACTTTGTTCTGGGTGGTGACCTCACAACACTTTCATATTCGTCCTGATAAAGGCAGGGAACCTAAGCGATTTTCGCTGACCAGACCTTCAACTTTCTGGTGTATTCACTTTGGTGAGTACGGAAAACTCGAAGTAAATGCACACTAAATGAAATGCACATTAAAATCCCAAGGCAGAAATGTTTGTGAGCTGAGATAACTGTTTGGTGTAGTTTATGCCCAGAAAACCCTCTGAGACTTGACTATGAGCACAGGCAAGAATGATGAGTGCAGGTTTAAATCATTCCTTTCCACCTCAGGTCAGTCCAGGCAGGTCCACTATGGCTTACTTAAACATCCATGCTATCCTTTCTTCCTTCCTTCCTTTCTTCCTTCCTTCCTTCCTTCCTCTCTTT
>CM052798.1:58264739-58356496 GCA_028533885.1 Nasua narica
AACAATTGAGCCACCCAGGCACCCCCATGCTATCCTCTTTCTTCCCCACTCTTCAGATATCATATACAAAGGATGAGGTCTGTTCAAAGACAAGCATTCCAAGTCATGTGAATCTACCAGCTTTTATTTTGCCATTTTTTTCTCCTTTGATTCAACCTCTTCTTTTGCCTTTCTTTTGAGTAGGCTATAATACTATCTTCCCAAATGGGATTTGGGGTGTTCTTTACTATTCGTTCCTCTTGCATCCTAGAAATACATCCTTAGATTATTTCAAATGATGAGTTCAAAAGAGTCTCAGCTTCTTCTTCATGACCCACTCCTATGCATTTCCATCTGACTTTTTCCACCCCATGAGGGGGATTTGACAGCTTTACTCCAGGTCACCCTGAGATCGTGTATGGTCTGCTTTCGATAGAAAAGTGTCATTCATTCAGTCAAGACAACTTGTTGGCATCTTCTGATCACTCACCTCTTTTAGATGAATTGTTTCTTAATTTCTTGAATACCAGAAGACTAGAAGTCAGTCCTATTTGTTTCTCACCTTGGCTTCCTTAACATCATAGGGCTGCTTCAAGTCTCAAGAAGAGAAAGGAATTTTTAGTGTAGTGACAAGCTGCAACAGGAAGACTTTTATCAATCATGTCAGAGCTGTTTGTTTTAAAAATAAATTTTGTGGGGTGCCTGGGTGGCTCAGTTGGTTGAGCAACTGCCTATGGCTCAGGTCATGATCCTTGAGTTCTGGGATCGAGTCCCACATCGGGCTCCCAGCTCCACGGCGAGTCTGCTTCTTCCTCTAACCTTCTCTCCTCTCACGCTCTCTCTCACTTTCTCTGTCTCTCAAATAAATAAATAAAAATCTTTAAAAAAAAATAAATTTTGTGTCAGGGTTTTCAGCTGCTAATATTCATGGTTTCAAGTTCATGACATTAATCTTAAATAAATAAGACAAACCAGATCAGCACTCTAACAATTACTGAGTATTTGTTCCAAGTCGTAAAAACTGTTACTGACTTAATTTGTAGGTTAATTTAGAGACCTTCAGAAATGAGTTTGGATTTCAGTGCTTGAAAATGTCAACTATAAGTGCAATAAATCTGTTACCATTATCTCATTCTTCAGGTGATAGTGGCTTTGGTAGTTAAAATACAACTCATAAAATTTATATTTATGTTAAGGCTAATTGGTTTTAAAGTTTTTAGAGGGGGTATCTTCAGAAAAGCACCAAATTGGGGTTGATAAGTGTAGAATATTTAAAGCAACTGAATCAACCTAAGCCTCAAAAGATGGAATTTTAATGACAGGTCAATCAAGCAGTGTATCCACACTTACTTGACAAGACATTCTAGAATCTAACATAGAAATCAAAACTACCATAATAGCAAGTTGGTTAAATGATGTCAATGTGAGTGATTATTAAAACAAGTCAGTTTCTTTTGGAGAAAGAAAATCTCTAAAAAGAAGAGTAGATTTCAAGATGTCTTTATGGACTTTCCAGTGTTTTCTTTGACAAGCTGATTTTCTTTTGATGGTTGTCATGACTTTCTCTGTTGTTGGAAGTAGGATTTCATAACATTACTGAACATTTTGCATGTTAAAAAATAAAAATGAATCAAATAGTTATAATTATCTTGTTCTTTTGGAGGAAATGCTAATTTGATGCAAAAGAATCAGATTTGGAGCATCATATTTTTAAGTCTGAGTCTCTATTTTAGACCCCAAGATTTTCTTTGAAATAGAGTAGAAAGGTAAATTGTTTTTGAATTAGTAAAAATCACTATCTGATTCAACAATTTTTTTTTGTTTCAACCAAATTTTTTTTATGTTGCAATATTGATTTTTATTGATGACAATTTGGTAGCAGGACTGAACATTTGAGTTTCTTATTAAACAGACTGAGTTACTGTGAATTTAAAACATTTTAAAAACTTAAAATGTTTAACAGATTTTCTAGTTTTAGTTCTAGATGCATACAAGTGAAGCTATACTTTAGCTTAGATGGAGACAGATTTTAAGTGAAATATAGCAGAATGTCCTAGATTTTACATTCATCATCTTTAGAGAATGTTTTTCTTTCCTTACTTACAAGCAATGTATTTTGTAATAAAATGCTACTTCATTGTTTTCTCTTTAGATTGCTTGCTGATAGAAATTAGTTAATAATGAATAGCCACACATTCCAAAAAGACCGGCCATGTCAGCATGTAGACTCTCTGAATAGAGCTCTTTAGGAAATGTTAGCAAGGTTTTACAAATTCCCATGTACAACCTGAGAAATTGCTGAAACATGTCATAACATATAGAGTATGTATATATCAATGAAACTGAAAAAAAAAAATCTCTGGACCATGTTTGGGGACAAGTCAGAATGAGTTTTTCTCTGGAAGGCTCCTTGACCTGTAGTGTAAATAGATTTCTTGCTGGATCCTCCTAATCCTCTATACACAATTAAATCCTAAACATGTCTGAATCCTTGAGTCCACATAACTTGAGTTCCCAGGTTGGGAATCCTGGTGTAGCTATAAGAAACATATTTGTATCAGTTAGAATACTACAGTTATTTTCTGGAATCTTTTTGAGAGCAGGACTATGCCTTATATACTCAGTGCTAAGAACAGTCTGTGGCACAGAGGTAGACATTTAAAATAAGAGTTACCTATTTTTTAATCCTTGTAACTGCATTGTTAAGGAGAGAAAAATCCTCTTTTATTTTATTTTTTAAAGGTTTATTTTTTAAAGATTTTATTTATTTATTTGAGAGAGAGAGAGAGAGCATAAGCAGGGAGAGTGGAAGAGGGAGAAGCAGGCTCCCTGCTGAGCAAGGAGCCCCATGTGGGACTTGATCCCAGGACTCTGAGATCATGACCTGAGCGGAAAGCAGTTGCTTAACCAACTGAGCCATCCAGGCACCGCCCAAAAAATCCTCCTTTATTTTAATGAATAAGAAACTGAAGTGCTGACATGTGAAAAAAGTTGTCTAATATCTTACCAGCACTAGTAAGCAGCTGAACTAAAATTTGCAGATAGGTCTGCCTCAATCCAGAGCTCGTGCCTTATCAAGGGCACCAGACAGTGTCCATATAGCCATATATGGGTATGCTGAAGGACCCTTAAATCTACTCCAAGAATGCATTTTTCCCTCTCTGAGTCCAGCATAAAACCAGGAAGCTCTGAACTCAATGAACACTAGTTTTAAGGGATCAATTAACGCCAAACTTAAAACAACTCTGAATTTAAAAACATGTAGTAAATATTGACTAATAAATGTCTATAATTCTGGATAAGAACTATATGACATAAAGAACTGACAAGGAAATTGGAAGAAAGCAAAAATAATTGAAATTAAATAATTGAAAGTAAATACAGATTCATTGGGCATGGTACTAACATTGAAACCTGGATTCATCAACTTGAAGACTAGTGATTGTCATACATGTTGCTGTGTGGATCATCGTTCTGTTTTAAGACTAATGAGACCCTGAAGATGGAGGTGTTGAGCAACTAATGGTTTCTCTCGTGTTTTGCAGATCATTTCATTCTGGTTGTTGGAACTATAAAGTTGTTATTGAAAGATATGCAGCCCTTTGGTTTAAAGATGTTTTATTTTAACACATATTCAGGAAAATCAGTTTCCAATTATGGTAAAGCTAGAGAACTAGCTTGGAAATTTCTGCAATTTATTTTCACCATGAAATGAAAGGAAGAAATAAAGCATAGAGTATTAGAGTATTAGTATTAGAGTATTAGTATTCTTTTCTTTTCTTTTTTCCTTGGTAAAAAAACAGACATAAGGCGGCTGAATTAGTTGATTACATAGTTCACTAGTACAAAGCCTAGCTAGTTCCATGTCTCTTGATTTTTGACCTAGTATACTTACTAGGTAACTGATATATGTGTTTTTTAGCTAAAGGATAACATGCAAGGTTAACTTTTGAGTAAAAGATAAAATTTCTTTATATAATTAAAGATTTAAAATAAAATGTTAGGTAAATTTCAAATGTTCTTACATACTGAAAAGAAAGTGCCTTTCATTCTTACTACTTGACTCAGCAGACATTCATTACCTTTGTTTCCCTTCCAGTTTGGCCTGACCCAATAATCAAATTTTCCAACTATTCTCACCATCATCCTCAATTCCCTTAAGATATTTACTGTCCATTCACCCCTTTTCTAGGCCCCCTGTTATGGATCAATGATCTGCCTTTTTGTTCCTGCCTCTGGGTTTCTGAGAAGTGCTCAAAAAAGTTGCATAACCATGCTGATGGTGTCATTACCAGTGCAAATGTTCCAAACACAGCCCGGCCTCTGATGATGCTCAGCGATTCTATTCTTAATCTGTGTCTGGGTGCCTTTTCCAGTCTTATATGGATTTTGAAAACTGTTACTCCGTTTCTCAATTTCTAGCCTCATCCTTGTCTCCTGCCTGAGCATATGGTGCTTTCACCTTTACTCAGAACATCAAGACCATCAGGTGAAAATTCCTTAGTATTCTTTCTATTCACTTAAATATATTTAAGTGAAATTAAATATTAAATATATCTTCTTTACCTTTCCTTCCTTCCTTAGAGGAATCATAGGATGGTCAAGAGAAAGGGCTCTGGAGTCAGAGAGCATCTCAGCTCTTCAATCTAGTAAGTGTGACTTTAGACAGATTCCTTACTCTGTGTTTAAGTCTCCTTCTCTGTGTGATGGGTGTAATAACAACAGTATTTACCACGTAGGCTTGATATAGAGAGTAATGCGGTTTATACATACATACATACATAACATACATACATACAAATACATAGAGTGTACGGTGCGTGGCGCAAGGTAAGTGTACAAGTTAGCAGGACTAGTTTTATTGTTGTCATTTTTGTTATTGCCTAGGAAAGAAATTGTTTTACTCTATCCTATCCTCGGTTAACAGCATCTGTCTCCTTTAGGATTTTGAGATATATTTTAAATCCTTTCTCTTTTCAACCCATCTCTCCCCAGTGCCATTTTCTTTTCAGTTTAAAGTTGGGGCACCTGGATGGCTCAGTCAGTTAAGCATCTGACCCGGTTTTGGCTCAGGTCATGATCTCATGAATTGTGGGGTCGAACCCAGCATTTGGTTCCATGGTCAGTGGGGACTCTGCTTGAAGATTCTCTCCCTCTGCCCTTCTCCTGACTCATGTGTTCTTTCTCTAAAATAAATAAATCTTGAAAAAAAAAAGAAAAAAGCTTGCTCAAGCATTTCATTTCCAAAAATATCAGAAATGATACTCTTTTTAGTTAATATCTAACTGTAAACCATATCCTGACTTTACCCTGCCTTATTCTTGTCCTTTCATTAGCATACAATTCTGGTAAGTCTAAGTAGTTTCTGAGCTGCCGCTGGAACTCAAGCCCAGAATTCATGGTTGAGTGGGATGGTAAAATCTGCTAATTTTGACATGCTATGACCTATATGGCTAAAGAATATAAAACTTACTCTTTTTCATCATTAAAAATGAATTCAGGGATATCAGCAAGGTGGTGGAGCAGGAAGCTATGGGCACTCCTTCATCCTCTGAACATAATAATTGACCAACTTTCATGGAAATCTTCCTTTTGTGAGAAATCCAGAAACTAATTGAAAGACTTATTCTCCAGTCAAACATAAAACCAGACTCATTGAAACCAGTAGGGAGATTAAGGACACCTTCTTGCCAGAATCCCTATCCCTGGCAGTGTTACTCACAAATTAATAAATTTGATAGACTACATTTTAAAAAATATTTTTATTTATTTATTTGACAGAGAGAGAGAGAGATCACAAGTAGGCAGAGAGGCAGGCAGAGAGATGGGGAAGCAGGCTCCCCGCTGAGCAGAGAGTCTGACACGGGGCTTGATCCCAGGACCCCAGGATCAAGACCCGAGCCAAAGGCAGAGGCTTTAACCCACTGAGCCACCCAGGTGCCCCTGTGATAGACTACATTAGCAGAATAAAAGATAGAAATCACATCATCTTATACATGTAGAAAATCATTTGATAAAACTCAACACCATTTTATGATAAAACTTTTAACAAATTGGGAATAGAAGCTTACCTCAATATAGTAAGTTTATATATTAAAGCTTATAGCTAACACCATGCGTAACAGTGAAACAATGAAAGCTTTTCCTCTGTAATCAGGAAAAAGACAGGATTGTCCACTCTTGCTACTCCTAGTCAAATAGTATTGGAAGTCCTAGCCAGAGCACTTAGGCAAGAAAAAAAAAAGCATCTGAGTTGAAAAGGAAGAAATAAAGTGATTTCTGTTCACTGATGACATGATATTTATTTATTAATTATTTAATTTTAATTTTTGCTGGAATTATTATTATTATTTTCAGTTAGCTGGCATATAGTACATCATTAATTTTTGATGTAGTGTTCAACGATTAATTAGTTGTGTATAACACCCAGTGCTCATCACCACATGTGCCCTCCTTAATTCCCATCACCCAGTTACGTCATACCCCCACCCCCTTCCTTCTGTCACCATTGGTTTGTTTCCCAGAGTTGAGAGTCTCTCACGGTTTGTCTCTTTCTCTGATTTCTTCCCATTCAGTTTTCCCTCCCTTCCCCTGGGGTCCTCCACACTATTCCTTATGTTCCACATATGAGTGAAACCATAGGATAATTGTTTTTCTCTGCTTGACTTACTTCACTTTGCATAATCCCCTCTAGTTCCATCCATGTTGATGCAAATGGTGGGTATTATCCTTTCTGATAGCTGAGTAGTATTCCATTGTATATATGAACCACATCTTTTTAATCTATTCATCTGTTGAAGGACATCTCAGCTCCTTCCATAGTTTGGCTATTGTGGACATTTCTGCTATGATCGTTGGGGTTCCTGTGCCCCTTCTTTTCGCTACTTCTGTATCTTTGGGGTAAATACCCAGTGGTGCAATTACTGGTCATAGGATAGCTCTATTTCTAATGTCTTGAGGAACCTCCATACTGTTTTCCAGAGTGCCTGCTCTAGCCTGCATTCCCACCAACAATGGAAGAGGGTTCCCCTTTCTCCACATCCTTGCCAATACTTGTTGTGATTTTGATTTGTATTTCTCTGATGGCTATGCATGGTATTTAATATAAAAAACCCTAAAGAATTTGTACACACACACACACACACACACACAGCCTTGTTAGAACTAATAAATGAATTCAGTAAAGTTTCAAGATACAAAATCAACATATAAAAATCAGTTACATTTCTATACACCAACAGTATACTATCTGCAAAGGTAATTAGGAAAATAATCCTATTTACAGTAGTATCAAAAGGAACCAAATATTTAGGAATACATTTAATCAAGGAGGTAAAACTCTTGTACTCTGAGAACTAGAAAACATTGATGAAAGAAATTAGCAAAGATATTACAGGAGAAAAACATCCCATGTTCTTTTTAGTGGAGAATAGTACTTAAAAGCCAAGATCAGGGCATCAGGTGCACTCGTTGCAATTGCAGTATTGTTGCTCCTAGGCTCTCTCAGTGGGCAGAGCTAGATGATATACATGTGTATACATACATATATATATATATACACAGACACCCTCACAACTACATTCCCATATATGCATGCACACACATACACATTTATATATATACATTTATATCCATATTTTGATATATATCTATATAAGGAAAATCATGAATTAACACAGACACCTCCAATTCCAATCTAATATCACATGGTTCATTCTAGTTTTCCCCTTTCATATTTCTTTTTTTTTTTCCCAAAATTTGTTTATTTTAATTTTTCAGTGTTACAAGATTGATTGTTCATGTTTCTATCTCCTTTCTCTGGCAGTGAGATACTTGGCTCCCTTTAATCTTAATATTTTTATTAGTTGATAGATATTCATGAAAATAATCTTTCACTTCAGCTGCCACTATTTTCCCTTCATGGATGTTCTCTTGGCCCACTCAGACTCTGACAGTACCTATCAGGCCCCCCTTCTACCTTTCCCTGGGCTCTAATATCTATGCCAGGCTACTCTTTCCCATAATTCCCTTCACATGGACACTCTCTGCACACTGCTCATGCTTTGACTATCCAGACTGGGTCATCCTTTATCCCGTGCTTTCCTTATCCCATCTCTCCTCCACATGGTTGCCCGCCTTAATCCGTTCAGATAATGATATTCCATAATACTCTGCCTCTCTAGGTACATGCACTCCTCACCCTAGCTAGCCTTTAACATCTTGCTCAGGGTTACCATGGATACCTCTTACTTTCAGCATAAATAACTGGTCAGGAAAGGAAGAGAAAGAAAAGGGAAATGGAAAATTGTACCCACTGGAATTTATTCCTAATCCCAGTTTCTGCCTCCAGTGCTGATCAGTCTTAGTCCATCTTGCCTGCTCATTGAATCATGCGCCTTGCCAGTTGATCATAATTTCTTACTAATTCCTGCTTGTGGTCTGCTTGGCCCCTGTATCAGCTCACTAAACATGTCACTGTCTTAATCTCTTTTAGTGCCATGTTTCTGTCTCCCTCCAGACTGCAGATAGCAGTTCAGGATCAGGTTAGCTTCTGACTCAACCCACTTCTGTAGCAATCACAACTGTTCTCAGGAATAAAAGATAGGATGCATGATATCAAACCGAGAGTCATCTTTGAAGAGTAGTTGTTGAAACTACAGCTGTGGAGGAGGTTGAAAATAAGGAAAAAGAAGAGGAAACTAGATAATTCCTTGGGAAGAGTGTTTATTTGTTTATATTTAGGGAACAGAAAGAGAAAGAAAAAAAGAGGGTTAAAGAAGAGGTATCTTGGCCTAATCGACAGCCTGGAAAAAATTGAAGTAATTGGTGACTAATATTTTGAGAAGAATTTGACTCAATGCTGTGTCCTTAAGTAATTTAAATTGGAAGTGTAGTGAGTGTTATTATTGTAGACCTGGTGTAAACTAAGAAATATGACATTATAGAATAATTTGTTACAGTAAAAATGACTCAGTAGGTTGAGTCAAACTAAGTGATTCATCTATATAGTTTGTCAGATCATCTGACAACCATTTTGCCTGACTTTAGAGTTCAGGGTCAGTTACAGAAAGTCTTGCCTCTTCTGTTTTAGTTAACTTTTGGGTGGATAGTTTGTTATGACAATAGCAGTCTTATGAATTCATTATAAAAAGCCTTGTGGAAAAGATGTTTTGGACAACAGTGCTGTCTCTTAGATTATGTGGCTTATTATTTGCTGAAAACACCTTTTTTTGCTTAGGTGACCTTGTTTAGATTGGCAAATTCTCTGGAAATGTGGGTAGGATGTATATTCATTTTATTCACCACTGTATCCCTATTACCTAATATACTCCCTGGCATATTATAGATTTTTAAAAGGTACTTGTGAAATTATTGAATGAAAGGAGAGGATTCTACACTTCTTTAAGAAGTCATCATTTGATGGTAAGAAAAGTTATATAGCAGTTTTTGAGACAGTTGTGAGAAGGCAATCATGGTTTAAAAAATTGCTAAGACAACATGGAATCTAAGAAACAAAACATATGAATAAACAAACAAACAAAAGCAGAATCAGACCGAGGTATAAATACATAGAACAAACTAAAGGTTGCCAGAGAGAAGGGATAGAGAGAGGGGCAAAATAGATGAAGGGAAGTGGGAGATACAAGCTTCCAGTTATGGAAGAAATAAGTCATGGGGATGGAAGGTATAGCATTAGGAATATAGTCAGTGGTATTGTAGTGGTGTTGTATGGTGACAGATGGTAGCTACATTTGTGGTGAGTGCAGCATAACATATAGAGATGTTGAGTCACCATGTTGTACACCTAAAACAAATGTACCATTGTGTATCAGCTATACTCAAATAAAAAAATTAAAGAAAATTTTTTCAAGGCAATCCTCAAGGAATTTGGAATAGATTTAGAATAGATTAAAGATTTTATCTGTAACAATGCAACAAGTGCTTTCCCTTTATAGAAGTAGATATAATTTTTTATCGTATTTATAATTTAAACCTTTCCTATTCAAGCTTTGACTCCCTACAGTGGGTCACCTTTCAGTGCAAATGCTTCCCTCATCTCATCTCCTCTCCACATTGTTGGCTTCACACAGTCAATCACTAAGAAACAGGTAGCTGGATAACATAACCTTTTTAGAAACAAGTAGATGCATGCCATCTAGCAAGACAGTTACCCTGTCTGGATCTTCTTTTGCTACCCCAGCACACACACAGTAAAATTTCGAGTAACTGTGGTCATAAAACCACCCCATTTGTTAGAAAATTATTGTAGTGATTAAGTAGTTTAGTAATAATATATTTTCCAGATGGCTTAATGAGAGTTACTGTAAGGTGGTTATTTCCATCACAATTTTGTTTTTACCCCCACTGTTACATTCATCAGATAATAACCTTTTCAATAGTTTGGGGTTTAACTTTTTAAGAAAATGGCACTTAAACAAGTATTTCCCATATGGGAAGAAGGGGACTAACCTTTATTTTACGCTCTGTTCTTACAGGTATGCTATGTAATCTTAAAAGATTTATTTTTCTGTGAAGTGAAGCATAGATAATAATTAGTCAGTGTGTTTCATTAAAAGAAGTCAGTTATAAAAAACCCTAATAGTTAAAAGCTAGGGTTCAAGAGCAGACAGATCTCATTTAAATTCTGGCTTTTCTCTTTTCTAGCTGGGCTTTTGGGCAGGTTATCTAATGTTTCTTAGCCCAAACTTCCCATTAATAAGCTGGATTTAATAATATTTCTTATTTCACTGAGATGTTTGGAGCATTCAGTGAAATAATACCATTAGGGCAGTTAGCTGGCAGATACCTGGCACATAATAAGTGCTCAATAAATATTAATATTCTTTATTTTAAGAAAGCTGTCTGGCTTCTCTCACTTATTTTAGTACTTTCTAGATTGTTCCATGTTGTAGTACATATCAGTACTTAATTTCTTTTTATGACTAGATAATATGCCTTTATGTGAATATACCACATTTTGTTGATCCATTCATCAGTTGATTGACATTTGGGTGTTTCCACCTTTTGGTGATTGTAAATAGTGCTGCTATGAACATTTGTGTACAACTTTTTGCCTGCATACCTGTTTTCAGTTCTTCTGGATATATGCCTAGAAGTGGAATTGCTGGATCATATGGCAATTCTATGTTTAATTTTTTTGAGAACTACAAACTGATTTCTGCAGTGGCTACACCATTTTGCATTCCCACCAGTGATGAATGAGAGTTCCAAATTTTCCACATCCTCACCAAAGCTTATTATTTTCTGTTTTGAAAAATGGTGGCCAGCCTAGTGGTCTAAAGTGTTTGTGGCTACTTGCATGTCTCTACTAGTCTATCAGCTTTTCTCGGGGAGGATCTAAATCTTATTTCCTTTTCTCACACGTTGAAAAATAAATGAATTTTATAAGTTATTATAACAATCCCAGACTTTAAGGAATCTGTTCTTACGTGGGAGATATAAATGCACAAAGATGTTTAAAATCTGCAGAAGGAGCCCTATGGGAGGATGTGCAGAGCACAAAATGAGTATAGAGGGAACATGTGGGATGACTTTTCCTGGGGCACTGTGGGAAGGCTTCACAGAGGGACTGACCAGTGAACTGGGTCTTTGTGAGGAAGGAAGTTGGCTAGGTAGAGAACTAGGTCAATGATATTCCAGGCAGATGGAAAATTATAGGCAAAGGCAGGCAAGTGGGAAACAGCATGTTGCATGTACTATTTGAAGAGAAGCAAAAGTATATCTCAACAATGAAAATACTATTTATTATTTGAAGTGTCAACATAGTAAGAAGTCTTATTTAAATTGCTATGAGTTGTATGTAAATTAATAGAAGAAAAATATCCAAATTATACAAATATGTCAAGAAGATATAAAAGAATAATGGTAGTATAGAGCAATGACTACATTTCAGCAATAACCAGCTCTGTGACCTTGAGCAGGTTGATGACTTAGTGAAATAAAAGGGCCAGAATAGATGGATTTTAAGATTCGTTCTAGCCTAATCTTCTACGAAGCAAAACAAACAAGCAACTGACTCCACAGTTTCTCTTTTTGACTGAGAAGTCTGGTAAAGTTAATCAAATCATTTAGACTGGTTCATGTGTGTGGAAGCAAACACGAGACATTTTGCTCATCATTTCCATATGGCCTATTGGTAGCCATCGTGAGGCATTTTGCCTGGAAACTTCCCCTCAAAATATTGCAAAGAATAGAGAATTGAAACAGCATGTTGCGATGAAATATTTGTTAGGGTGTTTTTCATTTGTATGTGAAAATCTGGATTTATCACGTCCTCTATTATGTACTCCACCTTCATCTTTCCTTAAAGCTGTCAGTATACCTTCACAGAAGTGAACACTTTAGTTCCATATATTTTACCCTGCTTGGGTTTGCTTTCTGATATATATTTTTTCAGTGGTACAAGAAACAGGTTGACCAAGAGATTCTTTTGAAATTTGACAGATCTTCACAAGTGCCAAATTTCCTAATATCTTAGCTCTTAGCTTCTTCTTTTTCTTTAGCCCTCCTGCAGGTTTTTGGTATTTTGATTTCATGCTTGTAAACTGGACCCAAATTTTCCACTGAGAACTTTGGACAAAGGCTGATGGCCTCACTGCTGCCTGTAGCAAAAAGTTATATCTCAAACAGTCATGGTGATAGCTTGAAGAATGCTGTCAGAGGAGTACAGTCTATCGTGTGGATCTATGTCATTTTTCTTCCACTGAAGCACCTCAAATATAATTTAAGGAAATCACAGAGTTGTTTCTGTTGGGAATAAACAATAGCCTTTCACAGTTACCACTGCAGATCTCATTAGTGAAAGAATACTGCTGCAAATGACCAGGAAGGCTGAGTTTTATGTTTTATGTTTTTCAAATATGTGTAGCTCCTGTAAATTGACTACTATTGGATCTAGGTTCATTTAATTCGTCATTTTTTAGGCTTCTTTGGTAATTAATGATAAGCGTTTAAATTTTTCCAGTGTGTAAGGATGAACTACTTTCCCTCAGCCTTACTAACATTGCAATGAAATATGTCTTAGACCAACTGAACCACAAAAATAGACATCTGGTAAACAAACATTTATCAGCAAAGGCACAAAATACTTCATAGGTCCTGTGCTAAAGAAATCTCAGGTTTCTGATCCTTGTGGTGCTCTGACACCACCTTGAAAGAATAGCTCTCTCATGGAAGACACAAGGACATTTTAGAAGCAAGATGCTGCTTCTCTTATGGCTGATATTAGGCAATCAAAATTCCTCTAATAAGTGGGCCCAGGACCATCCACAGGATGATCCCAGGATCAAGCCACAGGCACCATCCTGAAGACTGAAGCTAAAGATCTCACTAGATTCTTATACTGTGCTCATTTAAGTGTGGTAGAAGTTTTCAAAATATTTTAACCAATCCACAAAGCTCGAATCCTTTAAATTTATCAAACGAGGATATATTTATAACATTCACTTTGCTCGTGGACAAACCACTGATATCACCTAGAACATTCTATTTTTGACATGAAGTATGCTAATTAATAAAACATCTGTTGACGATCCCAAAGCTGGAAATGGGAACACTTGTAATAGCCACCTCTGGAATATGGCCTTAAGGGGGTAAAGCTAGCTGGCCTCCTCTGGAGTACAAATTCCTGATTAGAGCATCTAATTGTACCTGGCTTGCAACTGAACTAATGATGTGATACCACACTGTCTATGCTGACATGCTTTAAAGAAAATGACAAACAACCACTCAATAATACCTTGTGTCTTAGTTTCCCATTGCTATTGCAACAAGTTACTCAGAATTTAGTGGCTTAAACAATACAAATTGATTCGCTTATAGTTCTGGAGGTTAGAAGTCCAAAATTATCTTGTGGAGCTAAAATCAAGTTGTTGGCAAGGCTGCATTCTTTCTGGAGGCTCTAGGGGCGTATCTATTCCTTATCTTTTCCAGCTTCTAGAGGCTGCCCACATTCTTGGCTCAAGACAGCATTGCTTCATCTCCAAAGCCAGCAATGGCTGGTGGAGCCTTTCTCATGGTGCATTACTCTGGTTTTCTGCTTTCATCATATTTCCTTCTCTGACTCTTCTCCCACGACTTTCCTTATAAGAACCCTTGTAATTTTTGAACTCACCTTGATAATCTAGAATAATCTTCCCATCTCAAGTCCTTTAATCACATCTGCTGAAGTCCCATTCACAAATTCTGTGGATTAGGATGGGGACATCTTTGGGGAATCATTATTCTGCTTGTCACCTCCTGCTAAAATTCTAAGTAATTCCCTTTAAGATAATTTTAATTTAACTTCAATTATGGAGTTCTATGGGGAAGATAGAAAAGACGTGGGCTTTGGACCTGACAGATCTTTGTTAAATCTTGGCTTCTTACCCAACAAGCTGTAGGCCATGGGAAAGGAAAATGGAACTATATATAATATAATGTACCTCACCATGAAAATTAAATAAAACAATGGGTGAAAACCTGGCCCAGTGCCTGTCATATAGGAGACACTAAATAAATGCTAGCTAAAGGTAGCTATCATGATCATTAGCAGAATTTTAGAGCTGGAAAGAACCTCAGAGATCATTTCTACTTCTTCCAGCAGTAGAACTACCTTTTTTGGTCTCAAACAAAATCTTTTTTTTTAATTGAAATATAGTTGACACACAGTGTTCAAATAGAATCTTACATAGAATTTCAGGAAGAGCCTCAATCTACAACAAGCAATAAAAGCAACAGATAGGTCCCTTAGGTGGAATAAGTTCCTTTCACCTTGTCCTCATCATGCCTCTCCTTCTTTTCCTTCTGCTTTCCCTTCTTCCTTTTCTTCTTCTTTTTGACAGATAATCTTTTGCTGTTACCAGAGCCCTGGTCTCTAGTCTAAGGATAATAGCTTGAAACCCATGGATTTAGTCTGATCTCTCACTTTGCACTGAAAGATAAAGAGGCAGAGAGAGGTTAAGTGACTTCCAAGGTTGCAAAGCTACTCAGCGGAAGAAGGGATATCAGAATTCAGTACTCTGGATTCTTAGTTCAATGTTCTTTCTCAACATCATGTTGGAGGTGGATATAGTAGAGTGACCAGAAAGCTGTTACAGAAATGAAGAATTTTAGGAAATTTAGTTAAGGCAAAATATCTTAAGTGATGGCAAAGATAAAAGGAGCCTTTCTTCTACCACAAAATCTGGTTTTGCATATTGCAAAAACAGTCCTCAGAAGTAACAGAATTTGGCACTTCATCAGCACCACATAAAAGGAATGTTGTTTGTGAGATGTACTAGATTAGAACCAGCTTCTCTTCAGTGAAACAGTGTTAGAATTTTGTTTGACGCTGGGATTCTCCACAAAGATTTAGAGTTTTGAATTTAGGTTCCAGAGCGCTGGGGCTCTGATGAAAATCTCAGAACATGCTGGTAGGACAAGGCAAGTACTACAAAGCAGAGTGTGGCTGTCTTCTGCTGCCCAACCAGGCTAAGGGAGACCAGATGTCTTCATTTTCAACTTCCCTCTTAGCTCTGGGTCAGATTTCTCTCCCTGTCAAGTGCTCTGGGGTGTTATAAATGAGACAGAATAAACTGCCTGCCAAATTTTGCTATGAAACCAGCTTTAGTCTAGGCCATCCCTAAAACACAAAAGTTCATTTCTTTTGGACTTAAAAATTCAGCAGTCCAATGAAACAGTGTAGCCCTTGTCCAAAATTAGTGCAGAACTAATGGGTTACTAGTTTTAAAATCAATGTCATTTAACTCTGGAATAAACAATATTTAATTATTTCATGAATGAACATAAAAGTAAACATTGAATTATATTTTTTCATGGTTACAATCAATGTGATATCTTGGTTATACTTCAGGTATACAAACAAAAATGTGTCTATTTCCTGGACAATAAATCCAATCCATGGTAAAGACTCATTCACAGTAAAATTAGTTAGTGCAGATTATTTAAAGACACAAATATTATGGATGACTGTTAGAGCCTTCAGCAGGAAAACTAATTATGAGTTAGTTTTCTTGCCAAAAGAGGTTGTTAATTTCATAAAAAACAAAAGCAAAAACACATCATACATCCAAAATCTACCCATTTGATCATTTGAGCCTATTTTTCATTCCGACTGATTACATTGTTTATGTCACTTACTACTGATGAATTACTGGAGAGACACTTGAGACTGTTTCTTTTTTTTGACATTTATCAATTTATCAATATTTATTTCTCTTAAGAGGCAGTCTGGCATGGTAATATGATAGCATGAGCATAAAACTTAGTTGGCTAGGCTTGAGTGAGAGCTTTAGCACTTACTAGCCTAAGCAACCTAACAACTTTAGGAAAGTTCTCTTATCTGCAGGATAATAATATGTTCCTTGCCTGGTTTTTGAGAGTATTACCTGGAATACTGATGTAAAAGTGTCTTGTAATATATTATAGAACGCTAGTTTTTGCTTCTCTGATATATGTCTGATATCTGTTTTAATAAGATTTTAGGGAGCTACTACAGTATTTTTTCCCTCTTGGAATAATAACAGAATATGCTCCCTATTCCTTATGTCTGTAATCTGATTTATGTTTCATGTAGGACTAGCTGTCAACTCTTCTTTGGAATCTCTGAATTAGTCTTCTGTGTATAACATTTTGCTCTTACTCAATTATTCCAATGCTACAGAGTTTCTTCACTTATTTAAACTTTAAGCCACGAAAATTTCTACTCACTTTCACCTTGACTTTTGCCTTTGTCTGACTCCTTGGGATTTTTTTTCTTGTGATTTTCTTTCTTGAATGAGTTCCTCCATCTTGATTAAAAGCACTTCAAGCAAGATGTATATAGAACAGGAGGGAGAAAGCCATCCATGTCAAACTATCAAATGGGTTGTTAGGGTTGTTTGTAATAATTCATCTAAGAAAATAATTGATAAGAAAGTCATAAAAATAATTACATCTCTGATATGTTTAAAGGCATAGTTAATATACAAAATGTATTTGATATTATAATTCAGGATGATAAATAGGAGAAAATGATACTTCGTGGAATGGAAGTTAAAATAAGGAATCTAATGGTTTTGCACCAATTCTAATACTGGAGGTTGGTTTTCCCACACCACCAAATGATTCTTGGTGTCTGACAGTTCAGTTCAAATCTGACATTTATTATCTACCTGAAAATAGTGTCACATCCACAGATTAAGGGCTTAATCCCACAAGACAGTCCCCTAACTCCCAATTTTAGAAACCAGTTATAAGTCCAGGTTGCCATTTGTGCTTCTGACTGAATGGATATAAAATGGAGTTTCCAATGACCACTTGCCCAACACTTGGGTTAAATTAATTTGCTGGAGTGGCTTGGAGAACTCAGAGGAGCATTTAATTTACAAGGTTACAGGTTTATTATTAAAGCATATAGTTCAAGAACAGTCAATGGAAGAGATGCATAGGGCAAGGTATAGGGAAAGGATGAAGAGCTTTCATGTCTTCTCTGAGCACACCATTCTCCCCAAATCTCCATGCATTCACCAACATGGAAAGTCTCTGAACCTTCTCCTTTTGGATTTTTATGAAGGCTTCATTATGTAGGTTAGGCATGGTTGATGAAATCATTGGCCATTAGTGATTGAACTCCATTTCCAGCCCCTCTGCCTTCCCTAAAATTACCTCATTAACATGATAAAAGACGCTTTTATTATGTCTTGGAATAATAAAGATATTATCATTCTAAGAGTTTTAGGAGGTCTGTGCCAGAAACATGGACAAAGACCAAATATATTTATATATTTATTATAAATCACAATACCACTCCATGTTAGAGAAGAGATTTGCTAAAGAGAAAGAGGAGATATCCTATATATAAAGTACATAGGTGGAAATCTACTGTAGAGTTGGCATATACTGTTGAAATTATAATTAGGATTAAAAATGAGAAGATTATAGAAGAACTTACCATTTTGAGATTATATTAAATGACTATCTGAGCAAACAGATAAAAGTGATTAATATGCCTCTAATTCAAAATATAAGATTGATGCTAGGTTGGATGTCATAGGAATGCTGACTGTCAAGACACATGTTGGAAGTCTTCTTTGGCTAAACCAAGAATATGAAGAATGTTCGACTTGTATTGCTGATGGTTTGAAAGTTTTGTTTCCTCAAAGATTTGAGAATTGACCTGGTTAATGAAATGGTTATAACCAAAACTATATGACAAAATGACTCTGTCATTTTGGGGCCTTTGGGGTCCAGATTTCTAGGTTCATAAAATAAATGTTAGCTATAAGAGAATGGAATGTTTGAAGACACATTAAATAAGATAATGCAGGTAAAACACTTAGTATATGGTTTTGGATAGATAGTTAGTTTCTTCTTAGAGTCCAATGTATAGCAGTATACATGAAAGTATCAATGTTTCTAGATCTTTGACTATTTTTTTTTTTTTTGAGATTTTTCTTTACTTGAGAGAGAGTGAGAGCGAGAGAGATCACAGAGGGAGAGGGAAAAGCAGACTTGCTGCTGAGCAGGGAGCTGATGTGGGACTCAATCCCAGGACCCTGAGATCATGACCTGAGCCAAAGGCAGACACTTAACTTCTAAGAAAGTTAAAGTATTTTGGGGTGCCTGGGTGGCTCAGTTGGTTAAGTGTCTGACTCTTGATTTTAGCTCAGGTCACGATCTTGTGGTTATGGGATAGAGCCCATGGTGCACTGCACTCAGCATAGAATCTGCTTCGAATTCTTTTTCTCCCTCTCTTTTCCCTTCTGCCCCTTCCCCGGCTCACATTCTCTCTCCTTCTCAAAAGAAATGAATAAAATTATTTAAAAATTTTAAAAAAGAACCAAAGTTTAATGATTTCTTAATTTGTTAAATATAAAATATTTTGCTTAAATTCAATTTAGTTGATTACTAATAAGGATGAACATCTTTGTATAGGTTTATTGGTTTTTTCCTTTCCTTCCATTTATTTTTCACGAATTTTATATGGTTTTCTATTGTTATATGTATGTTTTCTGGTTGAGTTGTAAAAACTTTATATATAAACCTATGAAATACTTATGAAGATATTAATTTGCAAACATTCTGTCATTTTCTTGAAAAAAAAATTTTTTTAAAGATTTTACTTATTTATTAGAGAGAGAGAGACTGAGAATGAGAGGGGAGAAGGTCAGAGGGAGAAGCAGACTTCCCGCAGAGCCAGGAGTCCGATATGGGACTCTATCCTGGGACTCCGGGATCATGACCTGAGCCGAAGGCAGTTGCACAACCAGCTGAGCCACCCAGGCACCCTGAAAAAATTTTTATATGGTATTTTATTATGTACAGAGGTTTTGATTTTTAAATATGAAATTTACTTTCTTTATGATTTCTGCCTTTGGTGCCATGCTTAGGAAGCCCTGCCCCCACTCATTTTTTGGTGAATATTAATCTACTGAAGTATAATGCTTGTAGGTGTTATAGAAAGCAAAATTTCTTTACTATCTTTTTGTTTTTAACTTTTTTGTCAAGGAAAGCAAACTTTGGACTAAAAATGTAAAGTGTAAATTAGAAAGTGAAAACAGATTTTAAGGAAGAGTAAAGAAGTTGATTAAGTAACTTCTGTTTCTTTTGCCTTGATGAGTCAGGCTTTAGCATTCTGGGACAATCAGCAAGAGAAACTGGAAAACCCCCATAATTTTGGTTTTCTTTGAGTAGTTTTGGAAGAACTAGAGCCAATAGAATGGCAATGAACAAACATTCTTTTGATTTTTAAAAAGAGATGGAGGAAGATTTTGCAGATGTTAGACTAATTAGTTTAGTTCAGGTAAATTTTTAGAATGTGTTATTAAAGGGTTGCTTCTTGTGATCACTAGGAACCAGTGTAGGTTTACTAAGAAAACAGCTCATTTCTGGGTTACATTAATGCTTTCTTTTATTAAAAATTAGAATAGAGAAATTGTGTATTTCTCACTACATTCTTATAGACATGATGGAGAAATTTGAATTGATTGTTCAATTAGATAATAGATATGTAACTGTTTGATGGACTAAACCCAAAGTAATGATTGATATATTAATTTGAGCCTAAGGGAAAGAGTGACAAAATTCTTCCACTGGCTTTAAACTGTTCAAATTTTATCAATGACCTTAGAATAGGTATTTGATACATATTGAATTAGCATTAGATAGGTAGTAGGAATATATTGTGTGAAAGAATGAATATGAAAATATAGGCAGGATCTACTAAGATAAAATTTGATGAAAATCTAAATTAATTTTTTCACTAAATAAATTGTGCAACTATTAGATTGAGGAAATATGACTAAGAAGCTCATCTACAAATTATTTAGAAGATGTCAGTGACTTCAGTGTAAATCAATATATGGTTATTGAGTAAGCCAACTCTATTTGTTGTTGGATTAGGAAGTTGATCATGTTTAAAATGAGGGAAGCAGTAGTCGTTCCTTATTTAATATTGGCCAAATTGCACATGATGTATTGTGTCAACTATTAAACACAAATAAAAAGAGATTGATGCACAGTAACAGGTGCATGACCAGCATGGGAGAAACTGGAAACCATGCATCAGGATGATGGCTGAAGGAATGTGAGAAGAAAAGCAGGAAAATTGCCTTCAAACATTTGAAGATCTATATGTGGTGAATGTAGAATTAAGTCCAGTGGTGGTAGGTTTAGGCTCCACATAATGAAGAATTCTACAGAGTTCTTCTGAATCGGAGAAACAAGTTTTTTTTTTTTTTTTTTTTTTAAATTTATTTACTTGAGAGAGAGGAGAAGGAGGAGGAGCAGAGGGAGAAGGAGAAAGAGTCTCAAGCAGACTCTGTGCTGAGTGTGGAGCCTGAGATGGGGCTTGATGTCAGGACCCAGAGATCACAACCCAAACTGAAATCAGGACTCAGATGCTTAACCAGCTGCACCACCCAGCTGCCCTGACAAGCAAGTTTTAAAGAATGGGCTAAACAATTACTCAGCCAGAGATGCTGCAAAAGAATGAATAGTTTGCCCAGCAGACCCTTTAAAATCTGAGATTCCAACTGAATGAACCTTTCATTTTTTCCATCACAAAAGTATTGAAAAGCATTCCTTAAGCCTTCTGTCTTCATCTAATAAGACAGGCTGCATTTACAGCACATGTGACTAGTGACCTTGGGCAAGGGACTCCAAGTAAACTATCCAGAGCAGGTCCCTGGAACCAGCCTATGCTGCCCAGATCTCTGGGTCACAAGATAAACAGCCTTTTGTGGCTAACTACATACCACATTCATTTGAAAACATTACCAAGACAGGGCGATAGTTAAGTTTTGCAAGTATGGTAAGTATAACAATTATGGCAAGTTTGGAAAAATAGCTTGAATTAACAAGTCTGTATTCTAAAGTGCTTGGATTAACTTTAGCCTGAAAAATCTTAATTTCTGTTTATGGTTTTAGTCACTACAGCTTTAGTATTTATGTTCTTTAATCATTTCAATTACCTTAGTTCTCTGAACAAAACCACATTTACTTTGGTGCCTTTAGTTTTAAAAGCTGAATTCATAATGACTGAGGAAGATCATCATTTATTATATTAGCCTCCTGAGAGCACTGCATTGGGAAAGGCTGGAGGGAATATGCCTCATTTCTCATGGTTGTTCCCTTTACACAGGACACCACTATTTATGGGGGTGGACTTGGGACACAAAATGACATCATTGTGAATGGAAGAAACAAACAAAAGCTAGGAGTGCATTTCTTTCCTCTTTTTGTTCAGGGAGGAATGGATAGGAATCATTACAATTTGAGGGTTAAAGATTATTTGTGAGGACTGAATGAAGTAATGTATATGACACAAGACTTAACAAATGCCTGATACACAATAAGCATTCAGTAAAAGATAGCTATTCTTAGGCTTGTCATTGTCCCTAACCAGATGGTATCATGTCCTAGCCCCTTAGAATTACTTAACAGACCGGGGGACCCTTATTCAGAGTGCACAAAATGGCTAGATTAGGGCTCAAACTTGATCAATTTTTTAAGAAGTGGGAGGTAATTCTCCTACCAGGGTTCTGTAGTCATGATTTGTCCTGGCAGTATAATCCTTGCAGACCCTACCCTCTAAGAGCTCATGGACTAATTTGGAGGCCACAAGCCAAGGACTTCTTCTGACTAGTAGAAGCTGGAAGAGGCAAGGATCATCCTATAGAGTGTTCAGAGGGAGCATGGCCCTGCTGAAACTTGGATTTCAGATTTCTAGCCTCCAGAATTGTGATATAATAAATTTCTGTTGTGTCAGCCTTCCCAGCTTATGACATTTGTTGCAGCAGCTCTAAAAAAATAGTACAGATAGGGAATACAAAAGATCAAGAGAAGGAAGGAAGAGAAATAGAATTTCATCACTAATGAAAATATGATTAGTAGGGTGAAAGATGTTATTTATTTGTTGTTTTTTAAGCCAAAAAGGTACTGCTTGATGATGGAAGTTTTAATTTTTAGATAGAATAATAAAACTAATATGACTCATGGCATTTGAATTTTGGATTCTTCTGCATTAGAACAATTAGTGAGACTAAAAACAAGGCCTCATGTGCTTCAGAGTGGGACTTTATGATTCTAAGAAATGGGTACCCACAAAATTTATTTAATTGCTGCCAACATGAGGATGATGACAAAGCCAAATTCAAATACCTTGCACAAGATTTGGTGGTAGTTAATTAGAATCCTCCTTTACTTGGCTGTGGAAAGGAACAACTTGAGATGATGTGTGTTGATTGGGTCCTAAGTAAGTGACATTTTGATAAATGCTGAAAGGCACCTTGCTCAGATGCAGATGAGAACTAGGCCAGAGCTCAATGTTGACACTCAGTGGTCTTATTTCCCAAAAGTGTTTTGATGATGGCTTATTGGTATGTGGAAAGGTATGGGTGCCTATGAATGAAGGGAGAGGCATGCTCATCAGAATGCTCCCCTGTTGTGGTTGATTGGAAAAGAGGCATTGGAATTGGAAAGCAGGAATTGGAGAGCAAGCCTGTCAGCTACAGAGGACTGCTATATTTTATTTCTAGACTCCAGATCCCACATTTCTCACTGTTCATGGTTGGGTAATGGAGCTAGCTAAGTCATGGTGATGGTGTGCTTGGGTTGAAATCCAATTATTGATGTTTTGCTCTATCTTGCAAATTCTACTTAATGGCCTAGAATCAGACCTGGATACAATCTGAGAATATATCTAGTTGAATGTCTTTAATTTAGCAAGGAAAGTTCCTTGCACACTTTTTTGATGCTAGAATTTTATCAACTTGTTTTATATTTTTTTCCTTCAATCTGTGCTTTCATTATTTAGATTTCATGTAAAGAAGAGTAGTTCTTTTATTTCTGCCATGTGGTTAGAATTATTTGGATGTGTTTTTCATATTCAGAGCAACAGAATAGGAGTTCAGGAGAATTGATAATCCTGGAAATGACTGAATAGATACTTAAGTGCAAGCATACTATGTGGCTCAATTATTTATTATTTAGATGCCTTTAAAAGACTATTCAATTCTGACTGTGTTGCTTCTCACTTCTTTTTTTTCCAATTTCCCTGAAGATAACCTTTATGCCACACTTTTTTCTACTAAATGTCAAGAACTTAATTTGATAAAATTATATATGGTGGAAATAAAGTTATTTATTCATTTGTGACTCAATACTCATGTAACTTCTAAAAATTTTATAATTAACACATAAATTTGATAATAGGGAGACCTATCAAAGGTTTTAAAATGATATCCTAAAAATAATAAGTTTTACATTTTCAGAGTCATATATCAAGATCATTATATATATTAAATCTTGATCCAAACTTAGGCAAACCTTAGATAAGAATATGTATGATAGACAGAAATTGGTTTATTATAGTGAGCTTGAACTTGATATCAATTCAGAAATTCTATGGAGGAAACAGACAATAAACAAAAAAATGATATTAGGTATTAGGTATTAGCAGTGAGTTGGGAGCATGAAACCAGAGGATATGATGGAGGGTGTCTGGTGTTGCGTGGGGATAATTCTGATTGCAAGAAAGTTGGGTTGTCAGATAAAATATAGTACTCTCAGTTAAAGTTGAATTTCAGAAAAACAATGAATTTTTAAAAAGTAGAAGTATTTCTTGATATTAAATATTATTTGTTTATCTGAAATTCAACTTCACCTGGAGACCTGTGTTTTTGGTAAATCTGGCAGCCTTACAAGGAAGTCCTCTCTGAGGGGTAATATTTGAGCTTCAAGTTGGGTGAAGAGAAGGAGCCAAATGTCAAAAGTTGAGTGAGGAAAGCAGAGAGAGAGAGAGAGAGAGAGAGAGCGAGAGAGAGAGAGAGAGAGAGAGAGGGAGAGGAGGGAGAACTGGTGGGCAAAAGCTGGAAAGAGGTTGATGTGTTCAAGAAAAACAAAATTAACTGTGGTTGGGAATGTGGCATGAAATAAGTTGGATAAGTAGGTGAGAGATAGATCAAGTAGGGCCTTCTAAGCCAGAAAAGATTTGGATTTTGTTTTATATGCTGTGTAATTAGACATTGAGGGCATGAGTGAGTCATGAATGTGTAAGAAGGATTGGGGGTGATGTATGTGGCATGCTACTGATTTAAAAGTGTACTCCAGAGGATGGATTGTAGGACACTAAGTATGGAAGCAGAAAGGGTAGTTAGGAAGTTATCACAGTGATCCAGACAGGAAAGTATGGTGGCTGGGGCTTGAGTGCTGGCAGTGGAGATGGAAAGAAATGAACGGACTCTGTTCATTTGTTGTTCATATGTGTTGTAAGTAGAGCCAACAGAACTTGCCAATGGAGGTGTTGTTGTGGGTAAAGAAAAGAAAGAATCCCATCATTACTTTTAGCATGAAAGCCCTTGGCTCAGTGTCTGGCATTGGTAAGCATTCAATTAATGTCAGTTTTGTTAGAATTCTTATATATGGAAAACTAAAGGTATTTATGGTGAAATCCAAAAGAAGGATACAATGTATTTATTAAGATGTTTTGGCAATTTTAGTTTAACAGAAAAACTAAAATTCTTAGTGTAATCTCATTCTGTAGTCTCAAATCTCTAGATCTTTAAGGCAAATTTATAAGATAATATATATTTTAAAGGTACAATAGCTGATTATTCACTCTATCCATCTGGGCAATGATTCTGAATCATGAAGCTGTAATATCAGACTCTGGTAAAATGTGTATATAGCTTGAAAAAGTACATTCAGTACATAAAAGTACATAAGTGTATATCTGAAATAAAGAAACTTGTTTCAATAACACAAATCATAAAAAAATAAAATTTAACGGAATCTTGATTGGTGTGGATATACAGAAGTCATAGTGATTCTCAATCATGGCACTCTCTTGGGGGACAATACAGAGGACACAACCTCTGGAGATAGAGACAAAAATGGTTAGTTATCTCTGCTCTGGGGGGAGCTCAAGGCATTTCTTCCCTGCCCTCAAGAAGGAGACAAAGACAAAATGCAGTTGTGAAGGTCATGTAAGTTTACAAGGGTGTGCAATGTAGTCAAAGTTCTCTCTTTTTCATGATTCATTTTCTTGCCTTTCTTATCTCCCATGCTCTTGGTATTTAGGAAGACTAGATATGGGTTCCTTCTGCTCCCTTAGGGAGAAGTGTACTCTATTTTTTCTTTCTTTTCTTAACATTAGAGTAGAAAGATCTTGATAGCCAAAAACTACCAGATAAGGCTAAGAGTAAAAGGGCAATGGACCAGACTCCTAAATGTCTATGTTTGTTTAGACCTTACTCTAAATGGCCAGAGGGATCCTTGAAACCCATAAGGTACAGCTTAACTCAAAAAAGAAAATGAACTGATTTGGGAGTTGAAACCTTAGTTAATATTAGAGCACACATTTACCTCAAGAAGGTTCTTGAGCAGTTTGTATACTATAGGATTTAGAATCAGTCCTGGTTTTGAGTCCCAGCTCAGTTACATTCTAACTGGGGCATTGAACAAATTACCTAAGCTCTCTGAGCCTTAGTTTGTTCATTTATAAAATGAGAATAAAAATGAGCATCTTCAGGATTGTTGAGAGAATTCAATGACCAAATGAGTATGATGGCTCTTAGCACAGCTGTGCCTGCTCCATAATGGGCACTCAGAAAATTGTTATTATTATAACTTAACTAAGTTCCTAGTTAAAGTTTTTTTTTGGAGTCAGGAGAAAATGAGGCTTTCAGAAACTAATTGGAAGAAAAGACTTTATAAATCAGTTTAGAAGTAATATATCTTATAGAGAACACATACACACATATATATAAAAGGAGACCTTAATTCAAATGGTATACCTTAGGGGGCTTTTATTTTGGAGTAATTCTTCTGGGTTACATTCCATTGTTGATTGAAGAAATAGTAGGAAAACAACTTTAGGGTAGAATCAGGAATTTCAACAACATATCTGACTGGATGTAAACCATCTCATCATCTTTTTTTTTTTAAAACATTTTATTTATTTGTCAGAGAAAGAGGGAGAGAAGAGAGAGAACAAGCAGGGGGAGCAGCAGGCAGAGGGAAAAGTAGGCTTCCTGTTGAGCAGGGAGCCCCATATGGGGCTCCATTCCAGGACTCTGAGATCATGACCTGAGCCGAAGGCAGATGCTTAACTGACTGAGCCACCCAGGCGCCCCAACCATCTCATCATCTTAAGAATAAGCATAAACTATATGCTGGCTAACGGAACATAATTTAAAAAAAGAAAAAAATAAACTAGGCATTTTCGGAAAAAAAAAAAAAAAAGAATGAGCATAAGATGACCTCAGAGAACACTTCTGTTACTTTAAAAGAAGAAATTTAAAAAGTTATATATTTGAGTATAAAAATATACAGAGACACTAGACTGAAAAAGACATTGATTAACTACTTTTATTTTAAGGTCCTAGAGTGTTAGAAGACATTACTGTAATACTTAGCACACTTTTCAATGGAGTGGTTCTTTGTTGGCAGCAACTACTAGATGCCTACCAACAGCTGTTCTACTTCTAGGAGCAAGACATAGAGCTGCACAGCTACCCTGTGATTTTAACTTCCCTTCCAGGCAGTGGTTGGGTATGGTCATATAACGATGTTGTCTCCAGGGGGATATGAGCAGAAGTGAGGTGCAGTACTTCCAAGCCTGGCCTATACAAGCTTTCATATGTGCTCTTCTATGAGATTTTTCGTGGGATCCATGAGATGACAATATTCAGGATGACTGGAAGACTTCTGTTGAAGATAGCAGTGCCTTTGGCAGCCCAGGGGAGTGACTGGATGGAAAAGACCTACCACCTTTTGATCTATCAGCCCTGGACTTCAATGAGAAAACAAACAAGAAACAAAAATTCCACTGTGTTTGAATTATGGTATTCTGGACTTGTCTGCAGTTTGGCCTTCTGTAGACTTTTGGTCAAAGTGGTGTTTTATGTTAATTCTTTGAAATTCACTGATCTGCAAATAACAAAGATAGAGAAAATACATTTAAATATTAAAAAAGTCATACCTTGGAACAAAGCAGACAGAAATGAAGATGGAATGAAATTAAAATTTAGACATGTTCTAAAAAGAAGAGGAATCAACTTTTAGAAATATTTTTTTCTTCCATTGAAAAATGTTCTAAAATTTTATGTTCCCACTCTTTGTGTCAGTGAACATTATTACGTATGAAAGGTGAAGAAGTCTAACAGAGACCAAGAACTCATTAAAAGCAGATCCCTTGTCCAAACTTTCCACATGTTTAGTTCATTCTCTAGCTCTAGTAGAGATGAAGTGGCCCCAATTTTTAAAAATTAAATATTACCCAGAAAAAATATTTTATTTTTATCATAGTCATAAAACTGAATATCAGAGTTCAACCCAAAGACATTGAGTCAGGGATAGATTCATAGATTTATGTTTAGAAAGAGTCACTTGAAAAGTTCTAGAAAAAAAGAAACAACTACTTTCTTCTTTCTCCTCCAGGAATTGGCTGTTAATCTGGGGTCAGGCTATGTTTAAATATGCATATTTATTTTACTAAGTAATTCACTTACAACTCATATTGAGCACTTACTATATGACAAGTACTGTTAAGAACTGGGCATATAAAGACCATGAGGCCTGGCTCTTTCTCTCCAGGCAAGGCAGATCAATGTGGGAGACAGATAAGTACACACTGCAGAGCACATTGGGAAAGGTCATAAAGAAGCTTGCAATGCAAAGAGGCAAGTGTTTCTACATGCAAAAGCCAAACAAGCTGTTGAATAAATTTACCCGATTAGCTTGATTCTTGTCCTGTTGCTGTTAATTTTCAAGTTGATAACTAATAAAGAATACAAAGTGGGCCATGCACAAATGTCTAGGCAGTTGCTTATAGAAATTTCTTTGGCTAGCTATTTGGTCAGTTTAAACACCCTCCAATAGAATGCCTGTCAGTAAGACTTTTCAGAAGACTACAGTTACAAATGGCAAACAGGCATCCTGGGAACAAACTGACCAGTAATGTGAGCCTCTCTTCCCTTGCTTAATTTAGTCATTGTTTCTACTATTTTGAGCTCTCAAAGAACCACGTGAGTCAATGAACCACATGTAACCAAGGACAGAAGGTTCTGATTGAAGGCTATTTTTTTTTTTTTTTGGTCTTTCACAATATTAAAACAAAAGATCGAAGGACAGAACCTTAAAGATGAGAGAGAGAGAGAATTTCTTCATTTAGATAGTAAATGAAATATCACGATACTAAAATGTCTTTCCTCTTTCAGCTTTTATCTACTCATAGAAATGCTTTGTTAACATGAAATGTACTTACCCTGTTAAAGGGCTTTTCCAGTTATTTATTTATTTATTCCAGTTATTTATTGCATACCAAAAGCTAGTGGCTTAAAACAACACTCTTCATTTTGCTTACAATCTGCAATTTGGGCAGGGTTTGGTAGGAATGATTTTTTTTTTCTTCCCACATGATATCAATGGGAATAGTTTGACTGTGGCTAGTGGATCCACTTCCAAGACCACTAATTTCATGGCTAACAAGCTGGTGTTGACTGTTGGGTGGTAGCTTAAAAGGGAAACAAGTCTGAGGCCTTCTTTCCTTTCCACTTGGGTCTCCTCCTTGGGATGCTTCAGTTTTCTCAAAACATGGTATCTGGGTTCTGAGAGCAAGAATTCCAAGAGACAGGAAATAGAACTGCCTGTCTATTAGAGTTCTAGCCTAGACATGATCACAGTTTTATTTCCACAATCTATTGGTCAAAGTTAATACAGAGCCTACCCGCATTCAAGGGGACATAGATCCCCACCTCTCTATTGGAGGACTGTCAAGGTATTTATAGACATCTTTATTCTTCCATTAATGCTAAAGCTGAGTCCTATTTCTGTCTTTGTTAAACATTATGAGTCTTGGGACCAATGAAAGGGAAGAGTCATACTAATGAATAAATGAGCAAAGAGAATAAATCCAGATACAGTAGGCTTTTGCATTCATAAATGGGTTTTGCTGCAGTTTGATTAACATTTCTCTCCCCAAATGCTATGCTTTTACTGTTGCAGAGATATAGAGATATCTCCCTTGCAGAGATAAGGGGTAAGAGAGAGTCCTCTCAGTTCAAATTCAGTGAACTCACCATTCTAGGAGTTTTTACTCTTGTCTTTCTTCCTATGCTTTTATCTTTGGCTAACTCCAGATTCTAATTTTGTTCTCTCCTATTTATTGCTTTGTGCTCATTTCTCAAACTCAGATGATTGGCTTTTCCCCTGTATTTATTTAGTCCATACAACCAACTCTATCTTTCCCATCTTTTATCTTTCTTATCATTTACTACTATAATTTAAATAAATAGCAAATGTGGTGACAATGGTTGTCTATTTAATCTGGTTCTCAGAGAACATATTGAGAAGACAAATGATTGATTTAAAATGCCTTATCATAGGAAAAAACCAAAACCAAATGGGAATATCTTAGCATCTTGAACTAAAAATCATTTCCTGTTAGAATCATTTATTTTATGAGGCAACCTAATACTACTGTATACGTAGACACATTAAATATATTTTCAGCTGTTTATTTGCATCTTGGAGATCCTTGTTAGTTTTTTGTTTATTAGGACCTTAAGGAGTCTTGTTCAGTTGCATCACAGCTCTTGCCCTAGGGGGATCTTAAATTAGTTTAAACATGAAATTAGATTGCTCTTAAATTGATCTAAATATTAAAACCCTTTAAAACTTTGAATAATTACCTTAACGCTTTTCATTGATGATATATTCATTTTGGGATTCTTACCTTGGTCTTAATTTACCAAAAATGATTTCACGGTTCATTTCCAAAGATAAAAAAAGGAAAAGCAACCAACTCAGCCAACTTTATTTGTGAAACAAGGAAATAAATTCTTATTTCTCTTAAAAAAAGAAAGAAAAAAGTAATTTTCCTTGTCTCCATTTTTCTTATTTTTTTCTTAAATAACAAATAATACAAAAGCAAGAAAGATAACAAGGTAACAAGGTTATTTCACATCATTATTTGCTGAAGGTCAAGTTCTAGAAGTACCTGTTCCTATCTTCTTGCTACTTATGTTCAAAATGGATTAGAATCTCATAATAGGGCTAAGATCCCTATTAGTTAAAAGCATGCTCATATTTTTTTCTGGACAGTTTATACTCTGGCAGCACATGAGGCTACATTTGATTGGCTGAGCAGGGAAAAAATATCCCTTTTTTGATCAAAGATTGGAGGTGGGCCTGGGTCTTGATTAGGCTTAGTACTGACCACTTGTGATGTAACTTAATGTAATAGGCAAAATTAAATACTCTCTTTGGCTAAATCAAATTATTATGTTAAACTATAGGAAAAAAATTCATGTCTTATACCATATATCTTTTAAAATATAATGACCAAGATAAGATTTTTTGCTGTGATTGGTGAGAGGATCATTCATTCATTCATTCATTCATTCATCAGCACACATTTATTACATATCATTTGAGGTAGTTTTGAGGCCTCTAATGGGGACCAGTAAATAGTAACTTCCTTCTTGACCAGATTTTTAAAAATAAATTCAACAAATACTCAAATATTTATTGGCTGCCTGTTATGGGCTAGGCACTGTTCTAGAAATTGAGATATAATCATTGAAGTAAACAAATACAAATTCCTGGTCATGCGTTTGGTTATGTTCTACTAAGAATAGATAGACGGAACACAAAGGATACTCTTTACTAATAATAAAGTTGGAAGAAGTGGCTTAGGGTGAGACTTGAATCCTGGGATAGTCAGACTTTCCCATAGACCCATTCCCAGGCAGTGCTAGCCCTCCTTACATAGGGGCAGGCCTGTGCCAACAGCTAGCTCCCTAGAAGAAGAAATGGGGAAAATGCCCAGTTTTTCCCAAATTCTTCCATCTGATAAGCCATTCCATTTCCCTTGGGTGAAGTGAGTCAAAGAAAGAAGTGAGGTAAATTTTAGGGGGTATTAGAGGTATAGGGCAACAAGGTCCCCTTTTAAATCTAATCTTACTTTTCAGGGTGTCTCAGTGGCTCAATTGGTTGAGCATCCAACTCTTGCTTTTGGCTCAGATCCTGATCTCAGAGTCATGAGATCGAGCCCCATATAAGGCTTTGCATTTGGCTCAGAGTCTGCTTGAGATTCTCTCTCTCTCCCCCTCTGTGCCTCCAGCTTGTGTTCTCTCTTTCTCTCTCAAGTAAATAAGTAAAATCTTTAAAACAAAATATCTAATTGCTGCTTCTTCATTGCACATGATAGATGTGAGATCAAGGCTAGGGAAAGAGCAAGGGGCAGTAAACTTCCAATCCAATCACACCAATTATAGCAATATTCAACAAAACATCTCATTTTTCAGGTGAGATAAACTCTACAGTGTTTACCAAGCAGCTATGATCCTTAAGACATTGTGCTGGGCAGCAACAGGGGAAGAGATACATCACAATGACACATACCAGCCCTCCAGGACACTTCATCTTGTGGGAAGCCAGACATACATCAATAACAAAACTATAGTAGAATTTGGGAAAAGTGCTTCTGGGAAATATTTTGACACTAAGGCATTGTGAAGTCTTCCTTTAGGAATGCATTTGAGCTAGGCTTTGAAGTTCCAGATCAAATGTTATTTTTCCCACGGAGCCTCCTTTGATTCCCACAGCAGGAATCAATCTCTCTTTCCTCTAAATTCCTACTGCAATCTACCTATCCTATCATCCCTTGTTGTGCTTATTATTTTATACCTTATGTACTAGTTAATTGTCATGACTCTATTATTTCTCCTTTATACCATAAGTTTATTGAAGCCAGGAAGCATGTCTCATACATACTAGGCATTTGAGAAATGTTTCTCAACTGAATAATCAGTAGACCTGTGATGGAGACAGTCTGTTGAAATGGTTACTACTATCCCTCTCTCATATTTATTTTTCTAATGGAATTGAGGTGGTGACATCTTCATGCCTCACCTTGTGTATGATCATGGACACACGAGAAGAGGGTAGAAGAGGTTACCCCAATCACTTGTTTATCTGCCTAATCCATGTGATCGAACGTTTGTGTACCCTGCTTGTTCTATTCTGGGTATCTGTCACTCCTTACAGGATAGGGAGAATTTCTACCAGAATAATTATATAGACCTTGATCCAGAGAGAGGCAAGAGCTGAATGTTTTTGCAGCTGCCTTCTATGAACAATTTGGTAGTATGAAACTCCACTAGGCTGTTTCAACTCTTATTATTTTATCTGTAGCTCTTTCTGAGATTTTATGGCTTATGCATGATTTGAATGGCACAAATATAATGAGAAACAGATTATAAGAGTGCAACTAAAATTTTTAGAGAAAAATTATCTGAAGCTGTTTCTTCCAAATTCTAAAGTCTATCACCATCAAGATAACAGTGAAAGATTTACTGCAGTATTTACTTAGTGGCCCCAAATAACAAACAATATTTGAATGCCACTCTAGAATCCCAAAGGAGCATAAACTTTCAAGGGCTTCAATGTGTGACTGAAGGCTTGGCGAGGCCAATAACCAGTGCCGGTGAAGGCAGAAATGCTTTTGAAAACCCCATTTCCACGCTAGATTTCTTACTGATCTGGCCATCTTGTAAGCGTGGCTCTAGTCTGATCTGGCAAAACCTCTCTGGGTTTCACTTTACTTCTGAAGTTCAATGTTTCAGTTGTGTGGTTTGGCTCCTGCTAGACGGCATTGAGGGCTTTGGATGAAACTCCTTACGTTTGAGGCTGTGTGAATTGAATCTGATGAAAAGACATTCTGGACAGCACTTCCCTTCTTTCCTTCAAGTTCCCCAGTCCCGTGGTAACTGTCATTTCTGCTGTGTCGGGAGTAGTGTTCTATTCTTGTTTTTACTCACCACTGTGGTATTCTTGTTAAGGAGATGTTTAATTGATTTTATAAAGATTCCTTGCTTAGGTACTCTATGTCCTGATGGCACGGAACTCAAATCTCACTTTCCAGTGCACAGTGAACATTTTCCGGGAAAGCTTGTATTCCTGGGTGATTCTGTGGGACACTTAGGAAAACTCATTAGAGTGGAAATTATCCACCAGAGAGTAAATTCAGAAGGCCTGTGGTTTAAGTTAAGCTGCTCTAAATAAAGAAAAAGAAATGCACATCAGTATTCTCAGGCTTCTAAGGAATCCCCAGATCTTTCTTGCATTCATGACATTATTCAGTGTAAATTATGTGCCTGCAGTTTGCTGTGTTCTAGAGCACTGGGAAATTCTCAGCCAGGGGTGATTTTGCCACTGGGGGACATTTGCAATGTCCAGAGATATGTTGGGTTGTCACAGCTGGGAGGGATGGGATTAGGAGCAAAGGGTTGAAAATGGCATCTAGTGGATGGAGGCCAGGATGTTGTTAAACATCCTATAGTACACAGAAGAGTCCCCTACCCCTTGCCCTCCAAAGGGCGTTTTTATCTGACCCAAAATGTCAGTACTGCCTTGTGCAATAACGCCACTCTAGAGATAATTAATAAGCAATGCTGATTCTTGTTCTTAATGAATTTATATATTCTAGCTGGGGCGAGAGCAGAAAAGAATCAGTGGGACATTTTAAAGAGTCGTAATTGTAGTGAGGATGGTATTTTTCTGAAGGAGAGAGAGCAAGCCAGCTACTTGGATCCAACAGATGCCTGAACCTTAGTGGGGTCATAAGGAGTTCACGCTAGTCCTCAGTGTTGTAAATTCAGAAAATGAAACTTCAGCAGTTTGTCAAGGGCAATTGGACATCCACAAGAGCTATTTTGCTGCAGTGGTCCATCCTTTAAATTGGCAATTTTTAATGTAAATATATATTCCTCTGTTTCTTTTGAGTTAAATGTCATTTGTTTGAAGAAATCTATGAAGGAGGAGAATTTTCCCAATGGGACAGTCACGATATTGAGAATGTATTTTTCAGATCTTGGCTCTCAGGCTACCTATGACTTGATGTCTGATATTTAGTATATATTTAGCAATATTTGATACAAAATTTTGGGCACTTACAATAGGTCAGACACTACAAGGGCTCTGTTGGGTTTCACATGCGTATGTTTTGGGGCACCTGGGTGGTGCAAGCCAGTTAGGTGTCTGACTCTTGGTTTCGGCTTAGGTCATGACCTCAGGGTTGTAGGATCGAGCACCCTGTAGGGCTATGCGCTCGGTACAGAGTCTGCCTGAGGTTCTCTCTCTCTGTCTTCTTCCTCCCTACCTGTTTGTGCTTTCTCTCTCTTTCAAATAAACAAATATTTAGAAAAAATCCCCCAAAACCCTAAATGCTTATATTTTAATGATAGGTATGCTGTAAGTCTCTGCCTACACACAGCATTGTGGCATTAATAACTAGGTGTCAAAGGAGGTGTGCAATCTGAAGAGCTCCATCCTATTAGCTGTACTAGCTGGAAAGTTATCACACCACGTCTCTTAAATTTTCTCATTATTCCCACTGCTACACTCCCCACCCCCCATCACCCACCAAGTTTTGCCACTCGTTCGTTACCTTTTATCTACTACTATCATTCTAATTTCCTTTTTGGTCTCCTGCATCTATTTCTGCAACTTAAAATAAATGAACCTCCTAAAGATTAATTTTGAACCTGTTAGTCCTCTGTTCAAAACCCTCCAATTGTAGAGCACTGCCTACACAATAAAGTCCCAATTCCAGTCACTCAGCAACCTCCCTATCTGATATGTCCCTAATTTTTTTTCAAGCATGCGTTTTCGTTGTTCTTCACACATCGTGCGCTCTAGCCAGACAGAATCACCTGCCATTTTCCCACAAGTGCTGCCGTCTCCTGTCTTGGGGGTTTTCATTTGTCCTGTTCCCTTGTGCAAGGTGTACCTTCTGTACCCCATTACTGCTCATACATATTCCATTCTTTCGTCAAAGATCAATTCAAATGCACCGCCTTCACATTTATTCAGCTTGAAGTTCTTTGCCTTTTCTGAACTTCTTTCTCTCTTTTTTTTTCTGTGACACAAAGTGCCCTTGCTCTTGATTTAATAGCTGTATGTTATTCCTTCAAGTAAAAAATGAAACCTATATGACAAGGGAAGAAGCAGCATGATGTAGGGTAGTGCTTCTCAAACTTTAATGTACACACAAATCACCTGGGAATCTTGTTACAATCAACCAGGTTTGATTCAGTAGGTATGGGCTGAACATGTGGTTCTGCATTTTTAACAGGTTTCTGCAGGTTTCTAGGTTGATGCTGCTGCTATTCCATGGGCCACACTGTGAGTAGCAAGGGTGAACAGGATTTGGAATAATGCCTATGAACAGAAAGGATAGCCATTGCCTAAGTCTGTTGCAGGTTAGCTGCAAATAACTAGCAGGCTCCACTGTGCGGACCAGATCTTCTCAGATTTGAATATTACAGTTTTGGGTTGCATTTTTGGTGTGGTCTTATACAAGTCAAGTTGATTTCCCTAAGCCTTAGCTTCATCTTTTGCAAAATGAGGGTAATAACGTGCTCGTCAATCTCTGCTGTCTCTAGCCACTAGTTACTTGCTGTCTGCTAGCTCAGTCCTCTTAAATGTAGAGGCAGTTAGAGGTAATTCTCCATCTTATTTTGGAGCCCCTCTCAGTTATCAAGAGTGGCTTGACAATGGTGCTGTGTGGTTTCTGTGATTAGTGTTTGGGTTGGGGCAAATCTCAGTACAGGGGGCATGAGTTTTGGACTTCAGCCTTCTTATTTAATCTTTATCATGAGTGACTTTAGAGGGTCTTCTTTCTTGGTATCTGACTTTCACTTAGTCACCTGCTGGGACAGGAGCCTGACTTTTAACTCCTGTCACCTAGTTATGGCCAATCCCTTGCCCCTAGGTCAAGCCCTGCTCCTGCTCTTCTTTGTACCAAATGGAATGGATCTCCTTGCTTTTATGCTGAGGCCTGAGTGCCTGCACTTTGCCAGGTCAGACTGTTCTTGGTGCTGTACAGGTACATTGACTCATTTAATTATGACAGTGGTAATACAAGGTAGGTTCTATTATCCCCCTTTTCTGGACAAGGAAATGAAGATTCAGAGAGGTTGAGTGATTTGCTCAAAGTCACATAGTAAGTAGGGGAGGCAGAAGCTGCAAAAGACACAACTTCTAATTAAAAACTCATTTTACTCCTCTCATTAATAACTGTGCCACCTACTACAGAGGACCCCCCTGTGTATCCTTGAGGAATCCAGATCAGCATTTCTTCCCCTTTGTTTGAGAGTAGGGGTGATAGAAGCCACCCTGAACTTCTTCAGGAGGTTGTGTGGCTGGTGGGCTGTGCCGTGAGAATGCTAAACCTTTTTTCACTTTGCTATAGCCTGATGCCGGAGATTGATAGAGGAAGAGGAAACTATTTCCTTTTTGTTGACATTTTGGAAATAGCAACCACTTCTTGAGAACTTCCAGTTGTGCATATCGCCTCGCACTGGAAGAACTTGCAAAGTGAAACTAGAAGTGTTTGAGATTCAAAGTATACTCGTTTTAGTTAAATGCTCTAACAGATGGTTGGTTTTATCCAGGACACCACACAACAGCATCGCTTAATACCTTTTTCCTTCCTCTTTCTCCTTTCATTTTTCCTGCCATTACAATTTATTCCATGGACATCTAAATACTCAGGATTCTGATATGGGCACATCAAAAGAACTGACTGCTCAGTTTTTCAGGGTAAAATAGTTACTCTTCCACTTAATAATTTTTCATTTAATAAATTGTTTTTTTATTTGTGATCTATATAAATAGGTGATAATATTTTAGCTTCATTTAAAAAAATCTTATTTTTTTATTTATTGGGGTGGGGAGGAGCAGAAGGAGAGGGACAGGCAGACCCTGTGCTGAGCACAGAGCCTAATGTAGGGGTTGATCCCACCACCTCAAGATCATGATGGGAGCCAAAATCAAGAGTTGGATGCTCAACCGACTGGGCCACCCAGGTGCCCCTAGCTTCATTTCTTATTGTGGTAAAATATACATAACTTGAAATTCATCATTTTAACACCGGCAACTTTAATACATTTCTAATGCTGTGCAACCATATCACACTATAGGAGTTCTATATCATTTCAACACCACCTGAGGAAATCCCATAAAGCAGTGACTTCCCATTCCCCATACCTCTTGGCCCCTGGACCACACTGATCTTCTCTGTCTTTATGGATTTACCTATTCAGGATATTTCATGTAAATGAAATCATACAATATGAGCCATTGTGTCTGGCTTTCCTTAGCTTTCACACAGCATAATGCTTTGCAGGTCACCCATGTAGCATATACCAGTACTTCCTTCCACAAAATGGCTGAATGATTATGGTCCATTGTACGGATATACCACATTTTGTTTATCCATTAATCAGTTGATAGACATTTGTGTTTTTCAAATACTATATCTTTGTAATATATTTTGAAATCAGGAAGTGTGATGCTTCCAGCTTCATTCATTTTTCTTTTTCTTTTTTTTTTTTTTTTTATGGTAGGCTCCACACTATGTGTGGAGCTTGGGGCTTGAACTCATGGGGGCTTGAACTCATGACTCTGAGATCAAGACCTGAGCTGAAATCAAGAGTCAGATGCTTAACTGACTGAGCCACCCAGATGCCCGTCTTCATTCTTTTTTCTTTTTTTTTAAAGATTTTATTTATTTATTTATTTATTTATTTATTTATTAGGAAAGAGAGAGTGAGAGAGAACATGAGAAGGGAGAAGGTCAGAGTGAGAAGCGGACTCCCCATGGAGCTGGGAGCCCGATGTGGGACTCCATCCCGGGACTCCGGGATCATGACCTGAGCTGAAGGCAGTCGCTCAACCAACTGTGCCACCCAGGCGCCCTTCATTCTTTTTTCTAAAGATTGCTTTGTCTCTGCTTCTCTTACCTATCTCCATGCAGCTCTTGCATCTTTCATTGTGAAGGTGGTTTTCATCTAATTTTCAGGACTTTTTTTTTTTTCAGAGGAAATTGTTCCTTATGTTGCTGTAGATTTGTTGTGTCTATGGGAAGAGCTGGGTTCAGGGTCTTCCTACTGTACCATCATGAACCATCCTTTCTAGTTACTCTTGTATTTGCCAGCTTCTGTTAGAGTCATGATTGCATTAATTTTTTTTTTCCTTTTTGCTGAGGATGGTAGTGTTGGCTAAGACTAATATATACTATGTCTTCTGAATTGCTGAAATATTTTTGCTCATGGCTCTTGATCTGCTATTGTGTGAATTGACAATGGAATCTTGTTAGTCTGGTCATATCCCTGAGGCAGAAATGATTCCTCTGTCTCTCTTGTGTAACTGTCTGAAGTGCTAGAAGTTTGGGTATACATATCAAGTGGTGAAGGCTGAGCCAATTTAACATGCTGTTGGCTCTCTCAACCACTGGGGAAGTTTGGCTTCATATTCCATGCTGATTTTTCTCAAGTATTTTGGATTCCTTGTCGATGATGCAGCTTGGTGTTCTCATTAAATGGAAATTTCTCTTGACAGATGGATACAATTTTTTTTCAGATGGATACAATTTTATTGCCACTGACCTATTTATGATTTTTTGAGTGTCTTATAGGAAATATGGAATTTGGAACAAAGTTAAAGAACTCCTCGCTACCCGAACTATTCAAGACTATTTAAAACTGTTCAAGTCCCTGGAAGGGGAGAGGAGGTAGATATTAGATTCACCAGTAGGTTGGTGATTATATAAATAATATTAAAGCTTCTATTAGTGCTACTCCGTTAGTTTAGGCAGTACACATATCTCCATGTAGACAACTGATATCTCATATTCTTTAAAAAAAAGTTTGTTATAGCTTCTCCCTGGGACCTTTCTTCAATGCTTTGACTCTCACCAGTGCCTGCCTACTTCTACCCCTCATAGTACTTCAGCTGTTATACTCCTGGCTTTAGACAGACAAGGTTTCTTGTTTTCTGGTTGTTTTGTGAATCTGCCTCATATCTTCAGTGAAGGATAATGAAGACTCCTTGAAAATAGCATTTTTATTTTGGTGTCTCACCATGTCTAGCATGATGCAAAACATAAAGTATACTCTCCATAAATACTTGTTGAATTGATTCATCTAGCTGGACACATAGCAAAGCATATATTCTCACAGGAGATTTTTGACAAGACAAAGCCTCTTTTAAACTTCAATTTCTTTGAAGGAATCTAGGAGAAAAGACATTGAAACAATAAGACTTCAGTTAATTTGGATCGTTGAGAGGTAGAAGGGTTTGATAACCCTGGATAGTCTACTGACAACCCATTTCTTGAACATATCTTAAAAATATACTCATTAGCTTTTCTGCCTTAGTAAGTGTAATATACATGTAAGTGAATCTGTTTTTGATCATTTATTTTTTTTTTAAAGTTCAGTTTGTCTGATGCCCATGAAGAAACTAAGGCTCACAGAAAGTAAAGTCATATATATACCACAATTAAAATAGTGTATCCTTGAATGAATGTTTAATATTAAGAAATTAAGAGACATGTTTTCATTCCTTTATTTTACAAATATTTATTGAGCATCTACAATGAGCTAGACTTAGTTCTGGGCTTTGCCGTCCTTTTCCTTGTGAGGCTTATATTTTTGTGGAGGAAAACAGACCATAAATGACAAAAATAATAAATAACCAAATTATCTTCTACATTAGAAGGTGATGATCATAGAAAAAAGACAAAAATAGAGATAAGAAAGGTTTTTTTTTTTTTTTTTGCCTCTGGGAGCAGAATGCAGTATTAAATAGGTGACAGGGTAGAGGTAATATTGGTTACAGCTTCAGAAGACAGCTTACATATACTCATTCATTTGCTAATTTAACAAATATTCATCAAGCACCTACTATATTTAGTCACTGTGTCAGGAGCTAGGAAAAAGGGACCATAGTCATTGGTCATGCAGAGCTTGCCTTTTAATGTGGGAGACAGATGTTAAATAAATCCACAGATCCATATATGGATCCACTTTGTGTTAAATGCTATGAAAGAAAGCAACTGGAAGGGGCCTATTTTATTTTAAAGACTGAGGAGAGCCAGGCTGAGGTAGAGACAGGGGCTTGTAGAACATAGACTATGGAGCAGAACTGGAGAGATGATCTAACAGAGCAGAAAGCACAGCAGATGTAGAAATGAAAAAAATGAATGGCGAGAATTCAGGTGTGAAGCATTGCTCCTGTGTATCTGTGGAATATTTAAGTAGTTAGAAATGGAACAACTTAATTTTCAGGATAGAGAATTTAAAATTTATTCATTTGTGGGAGAGGTCTGTGTGTTTGACTCTTCACTTGCTTTTCCTTCCATCTAGAATTCTGTCAATGTCTGAGATGTGGAGTAAGAGTTTCCCTAAGGCCTGGAGACCGGCTACAGGGGTAAGTGAACTGTATGACATCTTTATGCTTTACCTAGTGGGAGTATGTCTGGTGAGGAAGCCGTCCCTACATTACTTTGGGCTGGGTACTTACCTCCTCTGAACCTCAACCTTCTCTTCAGAAAACAGAGATTGTGGGGCACCTGGGTGGTTCCATTGTTTAACATCTGACTTAGTTTTAGCTCAGGTCATGAGCTCAGGGTCCTAAGACTGAGCCCTGCACTAGGCTTCAAGCTCAGAGTGTAGTCTGCTTGAGATTCTCTCTCTTTTTTCCCCCTCCCCACACCCCTTTCTCTAAAATAAATAAATCTAAAGAAAAGAAAAAAAAAAAAAGAAGAAAATGGAGGTAGTAACAGAATGCTGAGTCATTAGACTCAAGCTGTTTTCTGTTGTATCCCCAGTAATTCACATGGTGTCTGGTACACAGTAGGTAAGAAATAGTCTCGGGGTACATGAGTATATTTGTGAAAAATATTGAGGAGAACAGTTGGTTTTATATCTTATTCCCAAATGCAGCAAGTTCAGTGCCTTCCTTTCTCTAAAAAGAGCCATATTGGGAACTGGATGACTTGTCTGATCGGCTGTCTGGCTTTGTTGTGGCCTATGGTGAGGTCTCATTAAAAAAGGGAAGGAACTCTTTCTTTCCACTCATGTCTATGAGAAGAACTTGAAAAATCCAAGTCCTTGGTCTCTTAGGACCTTATAAAGAATCCAAGTGGCTTAACAGATGTGAAAAGCTCTGGAAAATTTTAAACACTGAAGTCAAATGTTGTGTCTTGACTTGGTGAACACCTTTCTCAAGCTGTAGCTGAGAAGACCTCCCTTAGAAAGCCAGTAAAATCTGGGCCCAAAGCATGTTCTCATCTCCCCTCGTATAGAGCTCGCTTGTTTTCCTCCAACTGAGGGACCTTCTTTAAAGGCTCCGAGAAGGGTGCGTGTTTTTAAGTTTCTCTTTAAAATGTCTGATAGTCCTTGTTAGCCCACTTGAAGTTTGTGAAGGACATAGGAAAGTGTGACTGGCTATGCTTGATCCTGTTTTTGCTTATATAATTCATAAGGGCCGTCCTACTGCCATTTGGCATAGTTTTGCATTGTTGTCAGTCAGTACTTATGTAATACTTTATAATGGAGAGTGCTTTCCAGCCATTTATTACAGAAGCCTCTGTTATCAGTGACAAATAGTTCTAGGAGGCTGTTCATCACACAGATCTGTCTGCTTTATGGTTTCAGTTAAAACATTAGAGTTTGCCAATACCCTCTAAGAGGCATATTCAGTACAATAACGTTTTTTTTTTTTTTTTTTTGGATAGAGTCATAGAGTTTTCAAAACTCTGAGTAAAAAGTTGGTTATTTCAGTGTGTATTTTTGTATTGGACAGAGAAATGGTGTGGAGGTATTATTGGAGGATTTGATCAATTCTAGAAAGGAAAATTATGGAACTTCTTTTTTTAAGTCAACTATCTGGTAAAATATAGAAGTTTATAGAATTGTTTAGGTGATTGTTTCCCAAGAATAGCATGGCATTTAAGCTTTGGAGTCAGAGAAGCCTGGGTTCAAACCTTTTTCGAATTCCTTATTGGATGACTAAGTGAGAAGGAACCAGTCAAATTGCTGACATTAGATTTCTCACTTTGACCTTGGGCAATTATTCTGCTCAGTGCCCCTGAACCTGACTCTCCTCTGTTGTAAAAGAGGGATGATGCTCTTTTTTCTGAAGAGTGATCCTCATTGGAAAACCTGGAACAGTGCCTGCCTGTAGTATACTTTTGCCCAATGGTTCTTCTCCCCTCTCTTCTTGTTCTTCTCTTACTATCAGCCATCTCACAAAGAAATAGCAATCACGAAAAGATTAAGTGGTAAAGGAAGCCAAAAATTAAAAGAAAGAAAAAGAAAAAGTAATCTTCTGGTTGGAAACCTTCCCAGACAGCCAGTTTACTTGCTGGAAGTGCATTTCTAATTTTCTCCTTGAAAATTAGTATGGGAGAATTTTTTTTCTATTATAAACCCCATCCTGGTAGGAAGTGTCCAGTGTTCAACATTCACAGAGGACTTTTATAAATGCTTGGTATGCAGAATACTGTTGGGGGCCCTTAGGAATGGAATTTGAAGGACTCCGGAAAGGCATGGGTCACACAAAGGAATTTCCATACACTCTGCACTCAATCGACATGTAGACTGACTCAGGACTCCTCTGTGTCAAGATTTAGGAGGAAGTCTCCCTAGAGCTAATTGGGTTCTCCATAGGAAATAGGGGGGCCACAGCTGCATCTTGGGTTTTGTGTGCCCATTCCTTATTAAATCCCACTTTTCTCCTCACTGACCGAAACTGCAGGCAGCTTGGGCCATTTCTATCATGAGACACAAGGGAAAGCAGAATTGGCTGTCTCTTTTGGGCAATGACTAAGACCTCAGAAATGTATTCATATTTTTATTTTTTTATTTTTTTAAATTATTTTTTAAAGATTTTATTTATTTATTTGAGAGAGATCACAGATAGGCAGAGAGGCAGGCAGAGAGAGAGGGGGAAGCAGGCTCCCTGCCGAGCAGAGAGTCCGATGCGGGGCTCGATCCCAGGACTCTGAGATCATGACCCGAGCTAAAGGCAGAGGCTTTAACCCTCTGAGCCACCCAGGCGCCCCTGTATTCATATTTTTAATAGATATATCAAGTACCTATGAGATGGTAATCCTCTTCTGGGCCGCGGATAAATAGAACTAAAGGAGACATGGGCCTTGCCTTTGAGTTGCTTCCATCTACAAAGATTTATGTAGCACTTGTTTGTATTGGGCACAGTAGGAGACGTGGTCAGAGCATGGAGAACTCTGTGGGCCTCACTAAACAAGCATGGCTTGCCTTTTGTCAGTGTAGGGTTTTGAGAAGAGGAATGGTTTGGTTGGTTTTTCAATTTCATTGCAGTGTCCAGGAAAGAGAAAATCAGGGTCTCCTGGCGGCCTGCAGGGCAGTGGCAAGGGCACAGCAGACCTTGGATTCCTATCCTCCTGCTTTTCTCATTTGTGAAGTGGTGGTTTTAGCACCTACTGACAGAGAGGTTGTGGAGATGAACCAAGAGTGTGAAGTATGAAGTGGCAGCTTGCCACCAGTGTGACCAATGGCTGCTGGTTGCCTCAGTTTCCCCACTGGGATCAGTCTCTGGAGCTGAGCAAAATGGAGAAGCACAATTTCAGGAAGTAAACATTCACTTTTCTATCCTCTGTACCTCCCTCTGTTTCTAAGGAATCAGCCATTGCCCTGGGGAAACCCTATCAATGAGAAATTCCCTCCTCTCTCAGGCCCCTTGATCTGCTGGCCTCAATAGCCAGTCTTTTCTAAAAAATGACAGTATATAGTAAAGTCAATTAAAAAAATTCTAGTCACTGAATGAATGAATGAACGAACAAATGAATCAACAAATGGCCTTTTAGTCTGAACTCTGTTTTTGTTATGACCTAGGACACTCTCCCTCCCTGAGCCTATTTCCCAACCTCTAACTGGGCATTAGAGTGTAGTCTGACAGGTTTGCTTCAAGAATTCAGTTAGATCATGATGTGTAAACACTTCCAACCTTCTAATGAGCAATAGAAATATATTTTTATTGTTATATATCATACCCCCAAAAGGTGCTCAGCACAGGAGGCCTTTGGCTGAATGTTGAAAGGATAAATGGTGTCTATTTGGTTTATTTATGTCCCATATCTTATATATATCCCATATCAAATTTTGTATGCTGAAAGGTACCCAAGGGTTGTGGGTCCCCATATGGTAGGTTGGGTTACTGGTTCTGATGAACTGGCTCCTTTTGGCATGTGTTTGAAGTTCACCAGTTTTCTCACAAGTTTGGTTCCTGACACTGCTCCTGCTGGAACTGGCACCCTCCCCTGCTTCCCCATCCTTCCTGACCCAGTTGAGACTTCAGAGCTATCCCTACCGTACGCAGGCTCCATCTCCCTGGAGGAATCAACAACTCACTTGTTCAAGGACACAACATGCATGAGTACAGCAAAGGCCAGATAGAACAACACAGCAGGGCTGGAGCCCCTTAGATAGGGTGACAAGCTGGACTCCAGTCCTCTTGGCCTGCTGGAGGAAGTAGTGGGACTCTTGAATTTCTGGTGCCATCAGAAACCACGCACTAATTTGACTGTCGTTTGTTTTTATCAAGTTCCTCTTTTAAAGTGTAGGCATCTTTGAAGGGTAAGTCCTGATGGTCATTCACACCCTAAGGAAAATAAATTTTGTTATATAATTGAAAAACAAAAAAGTTAAATGGGTGGTGATCTGAAAATAATTTCCCTACTGACTAATGTTGTAGCATTCCTAACTTCCTTCATTTAAATGTTGCCAGGAAGGAATTTTATTGGAGGCCAGTACATGAAACAACTTGTGATTAAATGAAAAAAATGCCTCTTCAGAAACTTTTTGGAAAGCCTGGATTAAAAAAATTTCAAAGTGACATGGCAAGGTATATCAATAATTAACTGAATTTAAGCAAAGGGTTTACCATGATAAATGGCTGGTTGACAGCCAATTACATGAAAAGTGTACCATATGAGTGACATTGCTAATGATACGATTTATGATAATGGCTGGCCCATTGGATTATATCATTATGGATTACATCATTCCATTACACTTTTAGGGTAACTATGAAGACGAATTTTCTTTTATAAGAATTGTTGTGTGGATTAATTGGGGACTTCCAACTGTTAAGGAGAGTTGTAATGCATGAAAATATGAGCTTTTAGCTTTGCAATAGAATTTAAGGTAGTTTAGCATAATATTTGCTACTTCATGGCTCAGCAGGGTGAATTTGTCAGATCTGGCTTGCTGGGTTTGCATACCCCTCCTCCTTCATCTCTTTATGGGTACTTTTTACAAAGTTTGTGTTCAACATAGTTGGTACTTGATCAAAGGAAATGACTTTCCAAGTAAGAAAAAAGACTTTTCTTTGGTCTTGTATGTGAGAAGCTGTGTTCCCTTTCTAGAATTAACAAAAAACTCACTATGAAAACAAATGGACCAACAAGGGGACACTTTACCAGGTCAGGAAGGAGGAACTGAATGCACATTTAAAATCTATTGATGGGACTGACAGAAATGAATTCTGACAGTTCCATGGACTAAAGAGATTGATGTGGGTGGAGTGTGAAGGCATAGGATTAAGAAGAGGAGAGAAGGACTTGGAGAGAATTTGGAATAGGCTAGTCAAGACTGGAGACTTAGATTACCTCTTGCAATTTCTCGTAATTACTTGTGTAATAAATGGTTATGAATTGTTTGTGACATGCCTGGTGTAAGAAATATCATATTTCTCTCTGTTAAAGTCTAGCTGCCAGTTTCTTTTCCAAGGTTGTCAAGAAGTACAACTTCAGATATTTTTTGAGATTTCTTCTTCCTCCTTTGGGTTGAGTCAGGTCCCTGGGGCTTATGTAGTCCAGGACAAATGGAGGAGAGGTCAGGGGTTTGTTATGGTGACTATTGAGAGGTTCCTGTTCCAGGCTCTGTGTGGTCCTTTCAAAGACAGGGATGCTTCTGGGTTACCCATTCACTTCATGCCAAGCTCAGTTTTTGAAACCAATGTGCTTGGTGCTGACACCTTAGGCATCCCTTGTATCCTCTCCCATCGAGGTGTCCTGCCACAATCAAGGTGTTGGGTATGGACTGGCTCTAATCACCTTCCCCCCGCTCCTTATTCCCTCCATGGCCATCCTCCTTTTTGAACTTAGAGTTTGGACCACTGCCTCTTCTCCAGGAAGCATTAGCCTCTGTCTACCACCCTCTCAGCTTACCTGGCTTGGTTTTCTTACAGGGCCTACACATTCGAATACACAACTATCAGTAAAGTTCCTTGGACAAGGAGTTATAAACTCGGGAATGCATAAATCTGTTTCTATAAAAGGAAAATCTTTATTGAAAATACAGCTACTCTATGACAGAGCAATTGCACTACTGGCTGTTTATCCCAAAGATACAAATGTAGTGATCAATGCACTGCACCCCAATGTTTATAGCAGCAATGTCCACAATAGCCAAACAATGTCCATCAACAGATGAATGGATAAAGAAGATGTGGTATATACATATACGACAGAATATTATGCAGCCGTCAAAAAATGAAATCTTGCCATTTGCAACAATGTGGATGGAACTAGAGGGTATTATGCTAAGTGAAATAAGTCAGTCAGAGAAAGATAATTATCATATGATCTCACTCATATGTGGAATTTAAGAAACAAAACAGAGGATCATAAAGGAAGAGAGGAAAAAATAAAAGAAGATGAAACCAGAGAGGTGGACAAACCATAAGAGACTTAATCATAGGAAATAAAATGAGGGTTGCTGGAGTGGTAGGTTGGGGTGAAGGGATGAGGCGTAACTAGGTGATGGATATTAAGGAGGGCACGTGATGTAATGAGCACTGGGTATTTCATAAGACTGATGAATCACCTCTATCTCTGAAACCAGTAATACATTATATATTAATTAGTTGAATTTAAGTAAATTCAAAAATAAGTAAATTTAAAAATAAAAGGAAAAGAAAAAAAAGGGGAAATCTTTAGTTTTGCCCGCAAGTCCACAGAAGCAAGTATATATATTTATATAAGTAAAATATATATAGCAAGTATATATATAATAAATACATGTATTTATATATTTTTATATAAATAAAAAATTTAAAAATTAAAGCACTGAATTTTTCACTAGCTCACCTTGTTAGATTTGTTTAATTGTATGCCCTTCCCATTACTCTTCGTTCTGACAAGAACTGTGTCATTGTTTCCCTAGTACTGATCATGTAGCAGGTACTCAATAAATGTTTGTTTAAAGAGGGACACCTGGCTAGCTCAATTGGTAGAGTGTGCGACTCTTGATCTTGGGGTTGTAAGTTTGAGCCTCACAGTGGGTGTAGAGGTTACTAAAAATAAAATAAAATAAAAATCTTTAAAAGATGTGTTTAAAGAAGAATAAATAGGCTGAGCAGGGTCACAAGGTTGTAAAATAGAAAATGTTTTCAGAAAATGTTACGGAGAATTAAAGTTTTATTGACTCTAGAAGCCTAGAACTTAAAATAATAAAAAGGACTGGGGGACATGGCTGGAATGAGAAAAGACCACTGCCTCGCTAAGGACCCAGCAAGCTGAAATAAAGTGAGGTCTAGATATAGGACAGAGAAGAGTGACCTAGCTTTGAGGCTTAAGGTTGATGATGAACAGAATTGAAGGGCAGGGAAAGATGGAGAGATATGCATACTTATTTCAAACATTTACTGACCTGAGTGAGTCATTTTCATCTATCTGTCTGTTATATACCTCACCACTATAGAAATTTTGCCTTCTGTAGTTGCTGACCATAGTAAAATGGAATATACTCTTATATAAAGGACTAAAGGAGAAATCAGTCCCTGACTCCTTTTTTGATTAACAATAACTTAATTGTGACTCTAGTCACAGAAAATTACCAAGAGAACTTCTATTTGTCCTAAAGGAACTTGTTTCGTTAGTTGCTAAATTTACATTTTCTGTTTCAGATGCTTGAGGATCTAGCAAAAAGAAAGTGTGCGCTAAAAAATTTTCATTATTCACATGTTCAAAAGTATTTCATGACTATTTGTTGTGTTCAAGGATATAAAGTCTTGTAGGATGTCATTGCGGCAATCTAGTGCGGGTGAGAGTGGGGAGGGCAGTGATGCTATGTGTTATAGGAAGGAGAGGTTAAACCAGGTAGAGAAGGAACTATAAAATAAGGTTCTACAATAGGACCACATAGATGGTCCTATTCACAATTAGGCATTCAGAAAGAGAGATTATATTTAACAGAGGGATCATGAAAAATTTGACAAAAGGAGGCAAAGATCTGGATATTGAGTGATTTAAATAGGTAGAAGTAACAGGGAAGAAGGCAGAAAGATATTTCAGAGAGAACAATGAAATGATCTTTTCTCTTGAATAGCTTTGTTTTCCTGGTAATCAATTGAGTAAACATATTGATAGTGGTGTGTGGTTGCCCTACTGTGATTATTATCTTGTATTTATATACTGTGAATTTCAAAGCCCAGTTGGCGTAGTTTCCCTACTATTATGAAGGCCTAGAAGTGGTTTGTGGTCTTTTGGGAGGGGAAGATTTCCCAGAAAAAATAGTGGTGAGATTCTTAGATTTGGAAAATATGAGGCATGCATTTTTTGTCTGGTTTTATGTGATTCCTTCTAGTTAACTGACTGATCTAGGAAGATGGCTGTTATCCTATCCTGTGCTTTAGACCTTTCTATTTGAACCTCATCTTGCAGAAGGTCATGTCTTGGGATTTATTACTCTTTCCAAGTCCAAGAAAACAACCTCTCACATTACATAATGCAAGAGCATTTTTTAAGAAGGATTATTTATTTATTTACTTGAGAGAGTAAGAGAGAGCTCGAGCACAAGTGAGGTGTGGAGAGGCGGAGGGAAAAGCAGGCGTTAAGACTCCTACTGGAGGTGTGGGCTTCTAAAACACCTAGCTCTGAAAGCCAGTGGGGCTTGTATCCAGGAGACCCATAGGAATATAACAAATAAAGAAGCAATTTTTAATGGGCCTGGGAGTACTTATTTTTTTTTTTTAAAGATTTTATTTATTTATTTATTTATTAGGAAAGAGAGAGAGTGAGAGAGAGAAGGTCAGAGTGAGAAGCGGACTCCCCATGGAGCTGGGAGCCCGATGTGGGACTCGATCCCGGGACTCCGGGATCATGACCTGAGCCGAAGGCAGTCGCTCAACCAACTGCGCCACCCAGGGGCCCCCTGGGAGTACTTATTAAGGAGATAGACCATATGGCAGATTCCTAAAGTAATTGTTACTGAATTACATAATGTATTGTTTAGAAATTGGTTGGAATATTTTTGTTATATGCTGTCTTTATGATTTATCAGTACAAATGATGAGAAGTCAATTCTTTATCTTCAGTGACCCTACATTCTCTTTTTGTGCCTTTAGCATTTCATTCTTAACATAGACACTCGTTGTTCTCACATATAGCCTCCAATTTCTTCCAGGTAAAGTATTATTCCTCCCAGGAATAACATTTCTTAAAGACCCCTAGATAGAAGGCACTGGAACTTATCATGACAGAAGGAATTGCTAATGATGAAATTCAGGGATTTATGGATGTTATAGACTGCATATTTCCCTTCAAAATTCAAATATTGAAGCTCTAATGCTCAATGTGATGGTATTTGGGGATGACACCTTTGGGAAAGAAATAGGTTTGGAGTGGGTCATGAGTGTGGGAGCCTCATGATGGGATTAGTGCCATCCCATCATTAGTGCCAAGAGAAGAGGAAGAGAGAGAGAGATCTGCCCTGTGTGCCGACACTGAGGAAAGGCCCTGTGTAGACATAGCTAGAAGGCTGCCTTTTGCAAGCCAAGAAAAGGGCCATCACTAGAACACTGGACACTGAATCTTCAGGCATCTTAATCAGACCTCCCAAGCTCCCAAAATGTGAGAAATAAATGTCTGTTGTTTAAGGCACCCAATCTAAGGTATTTTGTTATAGCAGCCCAAGCAGACTAAGACAAGAGGGAAAATACGTTTTAGCTGGTGTTCTTCTTCCTTTCCTTTTGTTGCATAAGACTTTTATGCTGTTTGCTTTTATTTTCTCATATTTAAAATATCTCTTCCTGAATGTTGAGGACACTTCGCGTAACCAACCAAAATCCTCTTTCCCTGGCATTCTGTTTAGTATATGTGCTGCCGAAGCGAGCACTACATTCTGTTTATACTTTTTCTACTGATGGGTTGTTCTTTGTTCCAACAGCAACACTTGAACTACTCAGCTCTATTTGTTTATAAATTATCTTATTTGTTTGCCAAGTCGATTGCTTTCTGGGGCAAGCTGTGTTAGGATGTAATAAGTCTTAACATCATTTACAAGTCTCTCCCACAGTGTGGTTAGTCCACACATGCAAATACATTTGGCTGAATTCAGCAAAAACATCAGGTTTCATTATTCTATGTAATGATGAATAACTCATTTGATGGCATTCTCAAATTTTTGGTTGTTGGATTTAGTCATGTCTATATACGACCTATAAGAATTATTAGTTTACATAAAAACTTAATGGAAGGTTCTAAAAAGTTTTAAAAATATTTACTACAAAGTAAATAAAATTTGCCTTGGCACTTTAATCTATTTAAAATTGCTAATAAATTTTAGAATTTAATCTGTAATAAGCTTCCTAAAGCAGTCACTTTTTCCCCCCACAGATACAATGAGAAAGGCCAGAGTCTATTTTTTTTTTCTCTCTGAACTCATTTGGACACACTGTCATGGAGAGGCATGCAAAAAACATAATAGTCTTATACTGAGCAAACATCAGCTTGATTTATGTAAAATTAGTGTTAGGCCATTTTTTTAAAAAAAGATTTTATTTATTTATTTGACAGAGAGAGATCACAAGTAGGCAGAGAGGCAGGCAGAGAGAAGTGGGGAAGCAGGCTCCCTGCCAAACAGAGAGCCTACTGGGGGGCTCGATCCCAGGACCCTGAGATCATGACCTGAGCCAAAGGCAGAGTCTTTAACCCACTGAGCCATCCAGACACACCAGCCGTTTTTTACTTACAAAATGGCAACACTATTACTGTTAATTATTTTCATAAACTCACTGGTTTTCACCCTCTAAGTTTAATGTTTTCCTGACAAATCAGAAATTAAAGCACTGTGCTCATTAACTTCCAGAAGTCCATTGGGTCAATTGTGGGCTTCTGCCATTTTCTGGTTAATTGAGTTGTCACATTTTTGTACCTTATAGTGCACATACCAGTAAATACATATATATGGTTTCTGAAGAGTGACTATTTTGCTTTTCAGGAGTGGACCCACCTGCAAATTCAAGTCAAAATGAAATGCATCAGTAATAATTTGGGCACCTTTGTTTTGGTAAGGTCGATCATACTCACATTTCCTGGGTCTATTTGGTCAAGTCTTGTGAATACTCTTGTGCTCAGTCCAGGTTGCAAGAATTACGGAGCTCCTACTCTAATGAGCCAGGTATTGGGAATCCAAAAATGGAGGATATAAATATGTGATAATAGTATCACATATTGAAGCATTAAGTGTTAAATAAGGTTGAAGTACATCAGTAAAAAACCTCCACAGTCATTCTAATAGCAATGAATTAATTTAACAAATATGTGTAAAGCACTGCATTAGGCACTCTGTATCTGAGGAGATAGAGCAGTGAACAAGACACACATTCTTCTTGGCCTCCTGGAGCAAAGCACTTAAGTGACATGTATTTAGCAATCAATATACAGCTATTTGTAATTGGCTCCAGTTTGTTTTGCTCACTGTTGCGGGTATGAGTTCTCTGGAACAGAAATCTGATTATGTTACTCTCCTGGCTTAATAACCTTGAGTGGCCTTCTTGTTGCTAATGAAAAAAGGCCGAATACACAGGATTGAATACATAGTGACTCAATAGTATAGCCTTCCTTTCCGTAGTGCTTGTTCCCAAGTTACCCAAGAGCATGAGCGGTGCGGTGATGATTTGTGCTCTGATTCCGTCAGGTGGTATTGCTGGTCTTTCTTGGGCTGTCAACTGTGGGTCCAGAGCACTCCTCCCTGTCAACTGTGGCTTCCACTACCTCGGCTGCCGATTTCTCTTGCCTTAGGGCTGAGTGGCTTCACTTCAGCTACTCCTCTTGGACAGGTGTTGGTGGCCCAGTTCTTAGAAATGGGCCCCCTTAGAATGGGGAGTATTTATCCAGAGAATGAGATTTTTGTGTTTCCAAAAAGTAGCCTGAGGACATTGGGTGGGCCTCACCCCGCCGAACTCAAAGTCCTCACTTTCTATCAGTGATCAACTTAAGGTTGCATCTGAATCTTTTGACATCTTCTTACTTTAGGATGAGTTTCCTGTATTTTGATGGGTATTTCCTACTCGGGTTGGGCGACTCTTTTACACTTACTGTATGAATCTTGAACCTTATGTCGCAATCCTCTTCATTATTTTTCCAAGGGGCTTAAAGGGTCTAATACATGTAGATATTTCATTTAATTTTATTTCAAGAAGCATTGATTGAGCACCTATTATGTCTCAGGCACTGTGCTAGGTTATAGAGTGTTGTATTTTCTTGAGAAGGCAGGGCGATCCCAATTAGTCGTCTGTTATTGATGAGGGAACCTAGACTCTGTGAGAGTTCAATAATTTGCCTGAGGTAACAAAGTAAGGAAGTGGCCAAGCTGGGGCTGAAATTTAGGCCTGTCTGACCCTGTGGCCCCATGCTGCTTCCCAGGATGATCACATCATATCTACAGTCACTTTAGATTTCCGAGAATTTAACGAGCACGAATGACAGTACCCTAAAGCTAACCTTTGAGAATTCTGGGGGACTACTCCTGCTATGACTGCAAGTGCCACTAGGTTCAATAGGATTTAGAGGACACTGTCAATGGCAATAAAAGGCAGTTCCCTGTGCATAATTAAGTTTTGTTCCCCCTCTTTAACTACAAATGTAGGGGAAAGACTGTTTTTTATAACTTAACTTTCTAAGTGACTTAGGCATCCTTGAGGGCTTCTTATTTTCTTTACTCTCGTGAGCCCTCTAAGGACTAACATGTTAAAAATTACGATGATTCTTTCCAGATGTTGGAGTTTTGATTGCAAGTAGAATAGGAGTAGCTAAGTGGTGGTGGAGCTGGCATTGCCTATGGAAAATGTTCAGACAACACACGAAGACCTGCCAAGTCTCTTGCAATGTTTTATTTGTATTGATGTGTATTTGGCTCACTTGGCTTGAGGTTGTGGGGCAGATTGGAATGACCAGGCAAAAGAACTCTGGGGTCTCCCTCCCCATTCCTGTGAGTCCTGAGTATTGACGAGATTAAAGATATCAGTTCTGCATTTAGGTAAGAGGGTGAACAAACTACGCACTGTTGATGAATATGTTAAGTATCTTAAGAAATCGCTTAATTCGGAAAGTGAATGAGAAATCAGATTGGAGGGAATTTCAGAGTGTTTAAATGAATATTTGCCTCTAAAATTACCACTATCTGATTTAAAAAAAGCACTAATTCACTCTGAAACCATATTAATTCGTTACATTTTATCTTCTGTTTAAAAAAAGGTACAGGTCTTATTCATTTTTTTTTTTTAAAGATTTTATTTGTTTGACAGAGAGAGAGATCACAAGTAGGCAGAGAGGCAGGCAGAGAGAGAGGGGGAAGCAGGCTCCCCGCTGAGCAGAGAGCCCAATGTAGGGCTCGATCCCAGGACCCTGAGATCATGACCTGAGCCGAAGACAGAGGCTTTAACCTACTGAGCCACCCAGGTGCCCCAGTCTTAATCATTTTTATACTTCACCGGGATTCCTTGCCTTCCTTAAGAGTATGCTTCTATTTCAGGAGTAACTGCTCAGCTTGCCTCTCCATCTCTCTGGGATTTCCTAGTGGGAACCAAATTTTGATCCATTAGGTTCCCCTCAGAATTACCTTGTGGGTTTAGAAGCTGCCATATATCAGTAAAGCTGGTAGAAATTTTGATTGTGACCTCGTTTCCATTTTCAAGTAAAATATATTTCATACATTCTGCTTGTTGCAGAAACATGTTTGTTACCCAATTTGGTCTAATTTCTAAATTTCCCTTAGTCTTTTCAACCATGAGAGAGGAGGGCAGATAGCACAAGGGAGTGCGCATGTCTTCAGTTCAGAGATAAACCTCCACCTGAGAATCTTGCGATTCTTGAGAAATTTGTCTTTTGGTTTCTGTTGCATGAGAGACAGAAAGAAGCTGTATGTTATCAGTACCAACCTTAAGTTGTCCAGCTGATGTTTTTGTCACTCTAAGATCACCTTCAGGGGCACCTGGGTGGCTTAGTCGTTAAGCATCTGTCTTTGGCTCAGGTCATGATCTCAGGGTCCTGGGATTGAGCCCCGCATCGGGCTCTCTGCTCAGTGGCGGAAAGCCTGTTTCTCCCTCTCCCAGTCTGTCTGCTTGTATTCCCTCTCTCTCTCTGTGTCTCTCTCTGTCAAATAAATAAATAAAATCTTAAAAAAAAATCACCTTCAACTTTTCCGATATTGGGAAATTATTCTATGTAACAAAATCAAAGTACAGAAAATTTTCTTTGTGTATAGTTTTGTTGAAAGAGTGATTAGCAAATCCCAGACATCTTTTTGGAGTCTCTAGGAATTCTGGACTCAAGAAGAAAGAACAGTTTGGAAAACAATTTTATAAATTTGATCGTATTAACAAACGTCTTCCAAAACAGGCAGCATGACAAATGGAAAAACTCTGGAGTCAGAGAAGTCTGGGTTTGAGTCCTGGTTCTACTTCTTACTAACCATATAACCTTGGCCAGATTATTTCACTTGAGAAGCTTGTTTCCTACTCTGTAAAATGATAAAGTGAATATATACCTTTCAGAATTATTATGAGAAATCAACATATGTAAATTTAGACAAGAGAAAGCCTCTCAATAATTGGAAAATATTTAAAAATATAAAATGAAAATTGTTACTACGTAAGTTAAATTTGCACTGTGAAGCATGCTAGCCACATAAGGCAAAAGATTAATGCGATGAAGCCTAAAATGTGGATATGGATCTTTCCCTCTATTGCTGTGGCTGTAAATCACAATACTAATAGCTGTCATTTATTGTGCTCTTATTCCATACTAGGTATTGTATAAACATTATGTCATTTAATCTTCAGAACTGTTCTATTGGGTAGTTTATGTGATTCCAAACAACAAGCTGAGCTGAAATAAATTAACATTTAAAAAATAATTTACTTTGTCATTGTACAGACATAGCCATTGGATTTTTATAAAAATAAGTAAGGCCAAATCAGCTTTCCTCATAGACCTTTGAAGTTAGTCTAGTGATTAAGTCAAGTAGGAAAAGCTCTAAGAAAAAGAGTTTCATTTTTTTTTTTTTAAGATTTTATTTTTTATTCAACAGACAGAGAGAGCACAAGCAGGGGGATGCTGCAGAGGGAGAGGGAGAAGCAGGGTCCCCACTGAGCAGGGAGCCTGATGCGCGACTCAATTCCGGGACTCAATCCCAGGACCCTGGGATCATGACCAGACGCTTAACCAACTGCGATATCCAGGTGCCCCTCTAAGAAAAAGAATTGTAAATAGAATCCAAATGTTTTATTCATTTTTCAAACAGGTATGTCGTTTAAAAGAGAAATCCTAGGACGAACCTATCACGTTTTCTAGGACTGTGAACAATATGAATCAAAGGGTGTTAGTGAGCTCCATGAAACCAGAAGTTGCTTCAAACTGCCCATTACCAAGCACATTGCTTGAAATAGGTACTTAACACCTACTTAGAAGGTACTTAACATAGTAGGTACTTAATGGTGCTTATTGAATGAAGTTTTGTTGAATAAATAAATTAGTTTTTAATATGGAAAAATATGCCTTTTTAAAAGTCATTAAGAGAATTTTTTCTTTTTCCTTTTTTTTTTTTTAAGATTTTATTTATTTATTTGACAGAGAGAGAGAGATAACAAGTAGGCAGAGAGGCAGGCATAGAGAGAGGGGGAAGCAGGCTCCCTGCTGAGCAGAGAGCCTGATGTGGGGCTTGATCCCGGAACCCTGAGATCATGACCTGAGCCGAAGGGAGAGGCTTTAACCCACTGAGCCACCCAAGTGCCCCGATAATTTTTTTTTTGATAATTTTTTTCTTATTAATAATTTTAAACTTCCTTTTTAAAAAAAATAGTTTATTTATTTATTTATTTGAGAGATAGAGAGAGAGAGAGTGAGTGACTGGAGAGGGTAGAGGAGGGGAGTAGCAGAGGGAGAAGGAGAAGCAGTCTCCTAGCTAAGCAGGGAGCCCTGCTCAGGACTCGATCCCAGAACCATGAGATCATGACCAGAGCCAAAGGCAGACACCTAACCAACTGAGTCACCTAGATGCCCCAATAATTTTAAAGCTTTCAAAATGTTTTAAGGAGTTGAATTTAAAGCTAATCTTAGTTTTTCCAAATGAACATTGGATTTTGTCTTTTTTTAAATTTTGAAAATATTTTTTCAGAGTGAGAAAATGCATACCTAAGAAAACTTCATATTTAAATTATGTCTGTAAGTATATGAAATGCTATAATTTATAAAACTAGCTATATCATGAGTAGCCAAAGAAAGAGAAATGATAAAATTTGAAACATTCTGATGAGTTTAAATTTTGAATATAATCTAGTTTTTATGTTTTCTATTAGTGTTCTCTGGACTAGAGATAGAGTAGAATAAAAAGAATAACAAGCATAGCTAGAATATTACAGCGCATATAATGTTGTAAGCCCTGCAAAGTGTTTTATATGCATTATATTTCTTAACCTTCACAACAACCGTGTTAGACAAGTATTGCTATCTTTCCTATTTTACAAACGAGAAAACCGAGCCATGAATGTCCAGTGACTTGCCCAAGCTCACATAGCCAGCAAGCAGCAGAAACAGGTTTGGAGCGGTTTTCTTTGAGTCCACATCCGGCAATCCTCCTTGTCTGTTGTGCCCAGAGCTCAGCCTGAGTTTGGTGGGTATAATTCCTATAGGAACTTGTCCCCACCATGTGTAGGGATGGGGTCATTGATCAATATATTGCCAACCCAACTAGCAAATACAGTTGCCCCTTGAACAACACAGAGGTTAGGTGTGTTGACCCCCATGTATTTGAAACTCCACTCATAATTTTGACTCCCCCCAACTTTAACTATTAATGGCTTATTGTTGACTGAAGGCCTTACAGATAACATTCAATTAACATGTATTTTGTGTGATATATATTATATACTGTTTTCCTAACGACAAAATAAGCTAGAGAAAAGAAAATGTTAAGAAAATTATAAGAAAAAGAAAATACACTTACAATACTGTACTGTATTTATGAAAAAAAAAAAAAAAATACTGGGGACCTGGGTGGCTCAGTTGCTTAAGCATCAACTTTGGCTCAGGTCATGATCACAGGGTGCTGGAATCGAGCCTTGAGTGGGGCTCCCTGCTCAGTGGAAAGTCTGTTTCTCCCTCTCTCTCTGCCTGCCACTCCCGTCTCTCCCCACCACCCCTGGGTCCCCCCACCCCCCCGTGTGCTCCCTTTCTCTCTCTCTCTGAAAAAAAAATAAAATCCATGTAGAAGTAGACCCATGCAGTCGAAAGCCGAAAGCCGTGCCATTCAAGGGTCAAATGTAACTTGTTCTCCCTAAAGTGTCCCAAATTATTTGATCTGGCAGAGGGAATATCCACATACCTTCTCGAGAGAATCAGATGAGGGAACTCCAGATGAAAAGAAAATGGATGTGTGCAAAAACCAAAAGCTCCGTTTTGAAAGTGAAATGGGTTTTTTTTCTGAGCTATTACAGTCAAGCTGAATACTGAGGAGCCTCATAAACTTTGGGGTTAGTTTCCTGACTTAGGACTATTGCTCAGTCCAGGCATTCTCAGGAAGTACAACTGTTTACGTATTTCACCCTGTACCACCAGATCAAACCGAGGTGCTGCCGTGGAATCTGTAACAGCTCCCGAAAACCAAGGCAGCATCATTTTTGTAGGTTAATTAATGCAAAATTCCAATTCCATTTGCCTTATTCCAAATGGATCTTGTGTGAGAGCAAGGAAATTTAAATACACAGATGATTTTTTATGCAACATTACGTTGCAAGCAAGCATTAAAATTAAATGGACTACACAATAATAGTAATATATTTTCCCTCTTGCTGCATTTATGTTTTTTTTTTTTTTAAGATTTATTTATTTATTTGACAGACAGGGAGAGGGAGAGTGAGAGAGGGAACACAAGCAGGGGGAGTGGGAGAGAGAGAAGCAGGGTTCCCACAGAGCAACCAGCCCCATGCTGGGCTCGATTCCAGGATCCTTGGGTCATGACCTGAGCCGAAGACAGATGTTCAACAGACTGAGCCACCCAGGCGCCCCTATAATGTCTTTTTTATACTACATTAGCCTCTTTTCTATAACATATTTCAAATAAAAAACAAGGTAAGGAGAGGAAATTCTATTTCTTGGCAATGTGAGAAAGATTGATTTTGAATAATGCAAGTAAGTTAGATATTGGCTCGTACACATTTAAGTATACTTTTCTCTAAATACATTCAATTAACTAAACCCAATTGCCATATTTTGTGTCTTCGTACCTTTATTTTTATAAATACGTGAATGGAGTCAATTATCTTATTTCCTATAGTAGTATTTGAGAAAGCCAGGCCCAAGTAGAATTGCCAAAAAAGATAATAGTATTTTAATAACTATGCTGTCAAAAATTTATTTTAATAATAAATTTAACATTTATTTGGGTTCTATTCTTCAGAAAGAACTAAATGGATTGACAAACTTTTCAAAACAAAACACACACACACACACACACACACACACACACACACACACACACACACACACTCACCCTCAGGCTTAGCAAAAGCAAGAGACTCCCAGCCCAATAGGTAATTGTTTTGGAAACTTATGTTTCTAAAAAGGGGAGGGAGCAAAATGCAAACACCATTTCAACAAAAGCTAATTGAAAACAGTTGGTGAATGAGCCAATTTTTGCAAAAAAAGTGAGTTGCAACACTTGAAACGACTGGTGTAGAACTCAGAAAGAAGTCCAAGGAAGTAAATATTTCTCTGTGGGCAATTTACTTTAGCCAGACAACTCTATGAAGAATGGTAGTATCCAGAAAGTTATTTGCTTTGAGATAAGCAGATAACCAGCCTTTCAAGGCAGTAGTGTTCTCTGAGAAACAAACAAAAAACAAATAAAGAAAACCCTTTGGCACTCAAAAGATATTGACTCTTCGAGCAGTATTTTTTTCCCAGGCAGTGAGTGGCCGACCGTAGTAGGTACAATTGTTGAATATTTTAATAATTCAATTCATTTCACTGAAATGTGATAATACCGCGGCAAGGGGGAAGGGATGAGGCTCCTGGGAGAGCAAATTTTTAAAACCTTTCTGAGGGCAATTTGTTAATACTCTTAAAAGCCTTAATGCATGTGCACACTTTGGCTCAGCGATTTCACCTTTAGGGAAATTATGCCAAGGAAATAATCAGCTATCCAGATAAAAATTGTCAACTATATGTCAACTAATAAGGAAATCATTTTTTTAAAAAAAGGTACATCTATTCAGGAAAACTCTATGCAGCCAAGTTCAGAGAAATATTTCTTGACACAGAAATAATCAGAATATTTTAATGTTTTGCTAAGGGAAGAAAAAACAGACCAAAAAGTGTATATAGAGTAGATACCATTTAAATAAAAATAAAATGAATATATCCCTTTGAGGTGGAGGAACTTGATACACTGCAAACCACAGTAGGAAAAACAGTTAATTTTGAAAATGACTGAGATTGCCTTTACCTGTAATGTGTTATAAACTCCCTGCTGGAGTTGGGAGCTGGGGCTAGAACAGTAGAACCTTCTGAGTTGACTCAAAGATAGGAATTTATCTGTATGGTTACTAGCTATAGGTTCATATTTGGAGTGGCTCAGCTTCAGTACTGTTTGACAAATGTTTTGTATCAGAACATGGATTAGATTAATTTAGAAAAATCTTATATAAGAAAATTCTCAAATGATTAATCACCAGAGACATTAACCTCCCCGCCCTTTTTTTTTGAGAGACAGAGAGAGAGACAGCAGCGGGGAAGGGCAGAGGGAGAGGGAGAGAGAGAATCTAAAAGTGGTTTCCTCCATGGGCTCCACTGATGCGGGGCTCGATCTCACAACCCTGAGATCATAACCTGAGCTGAGATCAAGAGTCAGACGCTTAACCGACTGAGCCACCCAGGAGCCCCCACAAGATTTTTTTTTTATGTGGTGGGATTTTGCACTCTATGAGTGATTTCACCTTTGCTGTCCTTTATAAACCTCCATAGGCCACGGATTTACTGCCACTGGCTGTCCACTTGTCAGCTCCCTTGGTTTAGGGGAACTGCCACTTCTTTAAATGGCACATTCTTGAAACTACACGTTTCACAAACTGTCTGCGGTTGAAAGAAACTTATGGGGTATGAATTTTGGATTTGAAAAAAATTAGCTTGGATATGAAATCATGATGGCATGAAGGGTTTCCCGTGCCAGTAGATAAACAAAGATGTGAGCTGCCTTGGTGGATTTCAGCATTCAAAGCTGTCATGGAAACTTACTGTGCTTGTCTTAGAGACAGGGTCCCTTTCTGCTCCACTTGAAAAGCAATGGCCGGGTCAGACAGCCAGAAATGGAATGGCCATGCAGTGAAGAATGAAACATATTTGGTTTTACAGGCCCTCATGTAGAACTTGTCAGTAGCGTGTAGCAGCTACTGATTGGTTCTGAGAGCCCTGGTTCTACCTTTTCCTGATGTGTTCAAAGTTCCTGTACTTCAGTCATTTTTGTCAGTGTGTTTATTTATAAGAAGTTATTTTACTTCAAGGCAATGTCAAACTTTCAGAAAAATGTAGGAAAAGTACAAAGAAAACTTTTCCCCCCTGAATTATTAGAGAGCAATTGCCTTCTTGATGTCCCATCATCTTTGGGTACTTTAGTGTATTTTCTGTCACTGTGGACATTCTCCTAACGGATTGCAATAAAACCACCAAATTAGGAAACTAACACGGATGCATTACTACTGTCTCTCCTCAAACATCTTGCAAGTTTCATGAATTATCTTGAAAATGCCTGTCGTGAAAGGTCCAGGTCAAAATCTGTCATGAGTGCTTCTTTAGTCTTCAGCCTTTTCAAATCAAAAGCTGTCATGAGTGCTTCTTTAGTCTTCAGCCTTTTCTCACTTTCCCCTGGATGTTTATGACCTTTGAAAATTACACAAAAGTTACTTTGTGGAATGTCCTCAATGTATGTTTCTCTTGTTTTCTACTGATTGGATTCAGCTTGGGTCTTTGGCAGGAATATCACAGAAGTGATGCTGGGTTCTTGTCATTTTTTTTTCCCATCACAATTTCTCATTGTCCCATTATTGATGATGAGATCATCCATCATTTAGTGATCTTTGATCATTTGATTAAGGAGTTTTCTGCCAACTTACCTTTGTAATTACTCTTTGTGATTAATGAATATTTCATCAGGAAGTACTTTGAGAATAGCTATACTTCCTATTTCCTTCACTCCTACATTCCTTTTTTCCCTTTTTCCTTCCTATCCATCTCAGTATGGACTTATGAATTCCTGTTTTATTCGAAGGGCTATATTTCTTTCATTATTTATTTTTTAAAATTTATTTTAGTTTTAAAGATTTTTATTTTATTTGACAGAGAGAGACACAGAGAGAAAGAAAACACAAGCAGGGGGAGTGGGAGAGGGAGAAGCAGGCTTCCTGCTGAGCAGGGAGCCCCATGTGGTACTCTATCCCAGGACCCTGGGATCATGACCTGAGCCAAAGGCAGATACTTAATGACTGAGCCACTCAGGTGCCCTCATTACTTATTTTGAAGCTTAAATTATCTCTTCATTTCATTGGGGGAATCTTTTTCAAGCTGGCACCCATGTCTTTTGACATACCCCATCATACTTTGAACACATCTTTACTTTCTGGCAAGAAGAGGTTCCATGTTCATCTTATAGTTTCCCTGCTTCAGCCCTAGAGTCATCCATTTCTCTAAGAACTTCTGATCGCTTTTATTAGAGAATGGTATTTCGAAATTAAAATCTTGGTGCTAGGTAAGCTCATCACTGCTATTGCAGTGGTGCTATTCCCAAGCAATATAATATCTACCTATTGATTGATCAATCTATCTTATTAAATATATATATTGATATTAGAATTTTATAATTTTTTTTAGAATTTTATAATTTATAGAAAACTTTAAAAAGTTCTCCAAATAGTCTTAGCTTATTTTGCTAAATGAATATTTTAACTTTCCCTCTAGTTTGATAAAAGCCAACTAATTCCTCACTTCTCCATATATAATATTATATATTCATATTGTTAGCTTTGTCCATTCAAGATGCCTGGGGGGTGTGTGTATGTGTGTGTGTGTGTGTATCTTCCAGCCTTGAAGATATATATTCATCTGTATTTTTATGTTGACCCCATGTGTTTACAGAAATATCTCCAATTCTAATCTAATGCCACAGGATTCATTCTAGTTTTTTCTTTAACCATATTTGTAACTCCCTTCACCAACTGTGAGAAATCTACTCTCAGTACCTTCAATATGTTTACTTATTTGCTCAATTCTCCTGTATATAACCAGTCTCAACTGCCAAGTCCCCTTGTTCTACCTATCTTGTTTAGGCTAGAAACAAGACATCTTACCTTGCTTGAGCCTCGACACCCCATGCTGTACTACACCCATATGTGGAGACCCTCCTTACTCCGTTTGTCTCTGACACCTGCACCTGGCCATTGCTCTACATAGATACCTTCTTTACCCTTCTCAGGCTTTGGGTGCAGTTAGGTGATGGCTCCAGGGCCATGGAGAGTCCTCCATGTTGTCCATTTTCTCTCTTCATCAGCATTGAAGCAGAGTATAAAATTATTCTGGTAACCCACATGGCACACAATATCACAGACTTTCTGCCAGTTGTGGGCCATCAACATCACTTTGGGAAAACATCATTTGATTTCCAGGGTCTTTCCAGGATCTTGCTATAGTATGATGTTGGCACCTATTGTTGCAATCATTCACTTGGTATGCTTTATTCTTACTATAATGAATAGAATATAGTGCTGGTTTTATAGTTTCCTTACTATAAGTAACAGTAAACAAAACCTGACTTTATAATGAATAGACTATAGTGCTGGTTTTATAGTTTCCTTTATATAAGTAACAGTAAACAAAGCTTGACGTTTAGAAAATTATAGCTCCCTTTCCCCCAGTTGTTAAGAATGAAGACTTTGGGGGCTCCTGGGTGGCTCAGTTGGTTAAGCGACTGCCTTCGGCTCATGATTCCGGAGTCCTGGGATCGAGTCCCATATCGGACTCCCGGCTCTGCGGGAAGTCTGCTTCTCCCTCTGACCTTCTCCCCTCTCATTCTCAGTCTCTCTCTCTCTAATAAATAAATAAAAAATTAAAAAAAAAAAGAATGAAGACTTTGGGGATGACTGACTGGCTCAGTTGGTTAAACATCTGCTTTCGGCTCAGGTCATGATCCCAGGATCCTGATATCGAGTCCTGCATCAGGCTCCTTGCTTGCCTGCTTCTTTCTCTGTCTGCTGCTCCCCTTGCTTTTGCTCTCTCTCTCTCTCTGCCTCTGACAAGTAAATAAAATCTTAAAAAAAAAGAATGGAGACTTTGTAAATGAAAATATGAGCCTTACCCAGATTTCTAATATGAATTCCTAGGTAACCTAGCCCACAAATTTGTGAAATGTTTGTTTGTGAAATGTTGTAGGGTCTTATAGTATGTTTGGACCCAAGAAGCATAGAAGAGGAGGGCCAGCATGAATTTGGCTTTAGCAGGGAGGAAATAAAATCTAGCGGCAGGTTCTCAAGGTCCCTTTTTGTTTGCTGCATTCACTCAAGCAATCTTTATTTCTGATGATGTAATGTCCTTGGTATTTACATTATTTTTTTATATGGGGCACTCATTGCTTTTCAACACTAATTTATATATTTCTACTCTACGCCTGGGTAGTTGAGCAATAAATAGCACTACATATATTATGCAGATGGAGGGATTAGGATTTGCCTATGTGATGTGATGTAGAGAAATGACCAGTTAACTGTTTTTTTTTTTTTTAACAAGTTAGAAAGTTAAAATTCTCATCTAATAAAACAACCTGGGACTATTAATTTGGAGAACTATTTAAAATTTTCTCTAAACTATAAAGTTCTAATATGGTTATTGCTTTTGCTAGAGACCGAGAGACTCTGCTACAAAGCTGATATAAATTTTATGGCTGAGCTTCATATTGGTAATAAACTATTGGACCATTTAATGTTAAATATGAAAACAAGTTATTCAGCTGCTTGAAGAAAATACTATGCATGTTGAAAACAGACACTTAAGTCATTGTGTTCTAGAAAAATGAGAGATAAAGTCACCATTTTTTTTTAAATGAGGTTGTGTTTACATTTTGCTGTTTAGTTTAGCAAATTATTTTGTATCCTAGATGTAGGGATGGGATATTAAAGAGTTAAAGCAAAATAGTAGAGGAATAGAGAGGGTTTTAGATTATTAAAGCATTTAAAAAGTATTAATATAGAGAAAGAGAATTATATTATATGTAATTACATTCTTAAGTGAATTGCAGAGATTTTATTATGTTGGTATTGATAATACATATGTCAACATGTCTTGTCCCTGGCCTTGGTTCTTGAGTTCAGCCAAGAAAGAATTCAGGGCCAAACTCTTAAGTGTGCGAGGGTTTAATAGCAGTTTAAGCAAAAGTATACTCTCAGGTTTCGAGACCAGGCAGGCCCAGAGGTGGCAGCTCTACCGGGGATCAGGGTTGTCTTTACTTTTTATGCTTGGATAGGGTATGAATCATAACTAGGGCAGTGTCTGACTAAGGTTGCAGCCAATCGTCTAAGGGACTCCTCCTACAGCTTGGGAGAGGAAGTTTTTGGCCCTATATGACCCTTCTGGGAACTGTCATGGAAGCCATTCTCTGCCCAGGGGTAGGAGAGAGAGTGGGGGGATTAAAAACCATAATGTAAATGTATGATAATAAAGCTATAGGTTACTTTGAGGCAGTGGTCTTAGGGAAGAATGCATATGTATCCCCTAGGATCTGTTTGGAACTTGGTCTCTGCCCTTTTATCATTCAGAAAGCACTTGTTCCCTGCTCATATCTAGTTAACTGCCTACTCTATCACATAGACATTACTGTAGTTACTTTGGTTTAAATCTCAAGTATTACCATATTGTAGTACCTAGTATGGGGTTGTGCACATATACAAGTGAATGTTTCTTGAGTTTCAGTAAATATATATTGGCAATTTGGTAACTATTTAGACAGCTTAGTGAAGATTCAAACTTGAAAATATATGCCAGAAGCTCATTCACTGTCAATGAAAATTCCTTTTAAAATATTACTAACAGGTCTACAGGGGCCTGGGTAGCTCAGTTGGTTAAGCCTCCAACTCTTGGTTTCACCTCAGGTCATGATCTCATGGGCTGTGAGATCAAGCCCCATGTTTGGCTCCTCACTCAGTGGGGAGTCTGCTTGAAGATTCTCTCCCCCTGCACGTCTCTCTACTCTTGTGTGCTCTCTCTCTAAAATAAATTCATAAATCTTTAAAAAAAATATTATTAACAAGCTTAAAATCTTAAAGTACTTTCAAGTATATTAATGAATTAGAGGTTAACATGTCTCTTAAGAAGTAAAAATATTTTGTAAATATTAAGACAACTTGTTACAGAACAGGATAGTTTTCCAAGCATACAAATAGGCTGCCAAACAGAAGGAGTTTACAATAAATTATAATCAGAGAGACAATCTGACCTAATGCATGAATCTTGTAATTATAGGAAAAAAGTCTGCAAGAGAGGAAAAGCATGAGATGGTCCCCAAGGATCATGGAGCTCAGAAGGAAACCAGTACCTAGGACTTAAACTTTAGGGCAACCAGCAAGATAAGTGAAGAGAGTTGTCTGGCTGTTTGTTCTAACACATTGATTCTTTAGGCTTCTCTGTGGGCACATTTGTTTATGTTGTGAATCAGTGACTAACAATTCAGTGTTGTAAAAAAAAACAACAAAAAAACCAAACCAAAAGAAAAAAACAATTTGGTGTTGTATGGAAAAGAAAACAATAAGAATAGTAACAATTAAATAACCCAAGAGATTTCCATCAGTGCTCTCTCAGCTCCTTTTAGGAAAGCTCCAGTCTTTTGGCCCGTTTTGTCTTCTGTCCGGGGATTTTTTTCCTTCAGATCCTAACCAATCAAACTATCGTATATGTTTTCCTTCTCCTTAGAAAACAATGTAGACACCCATCCTCCTTAATACTTTCAACAGAATGAATAACATAATAAAAGAATTCTTGGAAGGGGTGAAGAAAAGGAGAATTTATGATAGAAAATCCCACCCACCTTTCTTTAAGAGAGAGGACACTTTTTAGAATTGGCTGTTCTTTTTCTCTGAAGAGACACCCAAAGAAAGAAAGGAATCTCTGGGAATGTGAGATAACTAAGCTCATTTGTCTTTAGTCTTTACAGTAAGCTTTGCTGGTTTGACTTGTGAAATAGAAAAAGCTTGTTTGAAGCAGATTAGGGACCTATACTTCACAACTATCTCTTGGTGAAGCAAGAAATGATTGTAAGCAGAATGAATGGTGTTTATTAAGATCAAGACAAACATTAAATAACTAAACAGCTTCATACATATTTTACTCTCTTTATGCATTCCACACAGTAGGGTAAGGGAACTAACTTACAAGCGTTTATTATGTGCCACATAGTGTGGTAGACATTTTATTTACCTTATTTCTTCAACTATAAAATACCTATTAAATTATTATGGCATGTTACTTTTGAATTATTATGGATTGTTGTGAGGATTAAATGAGATAAAATAAGCCATATCTGGTACATTAAATTCTCACAACAACCCTATAAATCTCAACGAGGTTAAAGTGACCCAGCCAAGGTCACATAGTTAAAATGTGGCTGAGATGGTGTTCTCATCCTCACTCCTACTGTCGCACTATATGACTGCACAATAATGCATTTGCAGGATAATTGTCTACCATGCATGTGATAGGAGAGATCTTGGGTCAGAAATTCCAAGCAAAAGTGTGTTATTGTCAAACAAAAATCTATTCTGAGTAATAATTTGTAGTTACTGGGAGAAGCATTATTTTTATACCTCTTCTACTCTTGAAGTACAATGTTTTGCAAATTGCTTAATTTCCTCTTTGTAAACTGAGTGCTGCAGGCAAGCTATATTTTCCTACTGGCAAAGTATTTCTAAATCCATATGTGGAGATTAAGTTTGAGGAAATCTGATATCCCAGACTTTGTGTAATGAAATGAATGTGACACTTATTTGAGAATTTTGTGTTCTCGTGATGATTATTTAATTTTTCTAAGCCTTCATTGGTGGAATCCTTGAAACCACTTTGATAGAATCACATGCTACATAGGCAGCAATGTGAGTAGAATTTAATATTCATAGAGATGTCAAGGCTGTGGTTTCTAGTCCTAATATTATTCGTGATTTTTTTGATGCAAACATTAGGGAAGGTACAGAAATACCAGGTGAAACTGTAAAGAGCTTAGAAATAAAACACTTCTGACGACAAAAGTGTGGGTTAGCCCATAGTTAATTCACTTAAGTATGCCCTTAAATGTGTAGATTGCTTTGTGTAGTATAGAGCTTCCAGATTATTCACAAGTTGAAAAGGATAGGGTAGTACTAGGATGTCAAATGCTAAGTATGAAAGTCTGTTTTTTAAAAATATGTGTGTGTTTCGGTGTATGTGTGTGAGTGAGTGAGATGGACTGATGAAGGAATGAATGGAGTAGTAAAGGATGAATAAAAATATTTTACCTCCCTAGATTACCTCTTGTTTTATGGAACTAGCCACTGACAATGACTTTTCACCTATTTTGCCTAGTGTCATTTTGGTTTTAGCACTATCTGTGATAATACGGTGCTACACAATTATTTCTTCATTAATTATTGTTTATTGCCTATGGCACTTAGACTTTAACCAAGTTGCCACTTTTTCTAGGAGCTTAAATTCTCTGTGCTAAATTCTTCCATTAAACATACATAATATTTTTTTCACTAATGGGCAGAAAAAAATGGAGTAAAAGAGAGCAAAAAGAGAGAGTAAGAAATTGGCAAGAAAATCTCAGTTTTCTGTCTTCATGTTACTAGGAAAAACATGACACTTCCTTAATTTGTACTTGAAAACAAAAACATGCTAGCTTTTATATTTTAATTAGTTTGGGGACCTAAGGATAGGGAATAAGAAGTTTTAAGTAATTCAAGGAAAAAAAATTGCCTATATCTAGGACAAAAAGGTGTTTAAAGATTATTAAAATACATTAAACAGTAGATAAAATGCCTCGGTGAACATTAGATAGTTCTTACAAAATTTTGGTAATTTGTACATAAATAAATGAGAAACATATGAATTAAATTTCACACAAAATACACATGACTTAAAAAATTAAATGTAAAAAAATACTTGGCAAAACTTATTTAGGGTTTGGTAAAACATGAAACATGTTTTGGGTTTGGTAAAGCCACAGACATTTGAAAAATATCTTGAAATAATCACCAAACCCAAAGTATTCCTAAGTTAGCCCACTCTTTAGAAACTTTTTATTGTGATGATGTCTCTGATGATTGATCACTTCTTTTACTTGAAGAAAAAAATACAATTATGAGAAATTCAGGGGAGATCAAATTTTCATTTTCCAGTGAAATGCTAGAATTTGAAAACCCAATAATTTAACAGGCATGTTGTTTGCTTGTTTTTAAAAACCCTAAGCAGCAGTATTATTACAGTTGGGCTATAATAGTCAAGAATTGCCTTCTCTCCATTCAGAGCTCATGTTTCCTCTTGAGGAGAACTTGAGAGTACACCTCAGCCATCTTTTGATCTTTCTCCTCCTCTTCTTCCTTATTCTCTTCTTGCTCTTTTTCTGTATTTCACTGTTTTCCTTTTGTGTATTTCAGTAACGTTACCTCTGGCTACATGTTAGCAATTGCAAAGTAGGCAAATGTCAACCCTAGTTCTCTACTAGTCTAGAAAAACTATTCCTTCTTTATGTTCCTTAGCTTCGCTATAGGTGCCAGTGTTCTGAGCTGTACCTACTCTTTACAGTTTCAGCCACACAGACCTACTTAAATATCAACCACTGGGGAGTACCCAAACTACCCTTTCATCAAAGTTTACCTTATGGACAGTCTGCAACACACTGGGGAGACAGGTGTTGGACGTGTCTTATATTATTTATTATAGTTGCTCATGTTACTTTGTAGGAGAAGAAAAATGGCATTAGACTTTAGTTGGAAAGTTTCTAATAAACTTCCCTATGACTCTTTTGGTGCAAGAAATAGAGTTTCATTTGAGCTACGTTAAAGCAGAAATCAGATTTATGGCTATCTCATAGCACACAAAGCTTGAATAGTAGTTAGATCTAGAACCAGGTGCTGCAATACCTGCAGCACCTGGTTCCTTCTGTGTCTCATTAACTACTCTGGATGAGTCCATAGCATTTTTCTCTGCCACAGAGAGGCTTCTTCAACTTCTTTGGTTTATGTGGAAGAACATGGCTCATATAGTTTCTGAGTTTACTTGTGACAAGTTCAGCACCAGGAGAAAGACTAAATTCTTCTTTTGTTCCAAACTCTAAATTTTAGAGGTAGAACTCTTACTGGCTGTAGAGAGCAAAATGGAGTCCCTCATGTCAAGCAGGGGCCTGTGTCAGTTAAAGGTACTGCTTTAAAGGTAACTGCAAGCAATTAAAGGTTACTGCTGCTAGGAGATACCACAGGGACCAGCGTCAGTGGACACTCCAGAACTGAAAACAAGCAGAACCAGAGGAGGTCTGTGGGGGCCCCACACTGATTAAATCCCTTTAAAAAGAGAAGGATTTTGGCAGCAAATTGTCAGGCTCTTCAGAACTGACCCCTAAGGCTCTTCTTGATTGATCTCCAAACAGAACCAAGATCCTTCACTGATTGAACATAAGAAGCAGTAAATGCTGAGAGCCGACCCTGACCAGACTGAGGCCTTATCTTGACTGAATGCCCATGGACTGACTTTGCTTTTGGGTCATTAACTTCCTGCACCCTTCTGTTAGCTTGTTTGTTGTGTGCTTCGTCTTATGCCCTGCTCTGTGTGCTGTGTAAGAAGTCAAGTTTAATCACATGATGAAATGTCATCGAGTTTAAAAATCTGAACCTGCTTTATAATTGTGATTTAACTTCGCTTTATGATTGAATACAGTTGACATTGTGGAGAGACACAACTCATGTGTGCACCTTCATAGCATGCTCATGACACTGGCCCAGCCTGGTACTTACCTTCATACTAGTCAATTGCGGCCAGGGGATGGGAGTTACATGTACAACCATGATTCCTGGGAGCCATTCTTTTCACCATGTGAATGGGACTAGGTGGATGTAAGGAAGTATGTTGCTCAGGTAAAGAGGGGTTGGGGGACAAACCAAAAAATATACATGACAAAAGTTGCTCACATTTAAGTGCTAATTTCCTTGTTAAAAAATTAAGACATTGCTTATTTATGTTTTATTTATTTTGAAGAATGATGGTCTAGTTCAGATTTTATGAGGCATTACAACAGATTGGTAGAGATGCATAAAGAGAAAAGAAATATATAACACTACTTTATTTTTTTTAGGATTTTATTTATTTATTTATTTGAGAGAGAGAATGTGTGGGAGGGAGAGGGAGAGAGAACCTGAAGCAGACACCACACTGAACATAGAGTCTGATGTGGGGCTCAATCTGATGACCACGAGATCATGACTGTAAGATCATGAGATGAGCCCAAACTGAGTCGGATGCTTAATTGACTGAGCCACCCAGACGCCTCTAACACTACTTTTCATGTCACACTTGTAGACAATTACACAGTCCACGTAAAAGATCTTTTGTTAAAATTTCATTCAAGTTTTAATTTTCTTTGTTGGAAAAAAAGATTCAGGAATGTTTGATACTCTCATTAAAGGTAGGATATTATCCATTCCGGTTCCTTGTAATAACAGTTACTGAATACCTAGACAGTGTATTAGTAAGAACACAGAGATGTTTAAAGATAGTCTTTTCCCTAAAGAAGCCCATAGTTCATTAAGAAGACTAACATTAAAAATATTACACTACATTGTGCTATAAGTAGGATGACAGAAGTATATACTGGGGACAATGGTGGGACAAAAGATGGAAAAATGCAATGATTTTTTGTGTGCGTGTGATTGGGGAGGCTACAGAGAGGAGAGAAGAAAGGGCACTTTAAGCAAAAGAAGTATGATTTTAGGCATGGATTTATGAGACAATGGTCTGTGAAGGGACCCCAGACAAGATCCTGATTATAAAGAAGTAGAAGCAGTTTATAAATAAAAGTATCTCTCCCTTTCTTTCTCCCTTCCCTTTTTCCTACCCTCTTACCTTGGCTGGAAGGTATTACTTCTTCTATAGCCTTGCAGGTTGACTTTATTTAGAAGTCTCAGTGCTGCTCAGCAATCATACCCTATTTCTCTAGTCTACTCTCTTCTACTCTCCTAGAAAATTATCTCATTACTTTTCCTTTGTCTTCAAACTTTGAACATTTCCTCCTCCAACTTGGCCCCTAGGTAATGACCTTGATGTGGGAAACAAAAGGAGAAGGAAAATGTAGATTAAATTAAATGTTCTCATAGCCTACAGCCCATTGACAAATACTTGAGGCAGGCAGAGTACACTGTTCCTCCAATTGTCTTCATATTAGTGGCTCGCTAGAGGGAAAAACAACCTTAATTTGACAATAGGAAGGCCTTCAGTTTCCTGTGAGTTTTCTTTAGCATAAGAACATCCTTTTGGAACTTCCCCTACCTTTACTTCTCCCACCCCAAAGCATATAATCAGTCGCTCTTCCTAATCCAGCATTCCAAAATGGATAACAACCTTACTTTCTATACTATTTTTTTTAAGGGTGCTCCTTTTTTTTTTTTTTTTTAAGATTTTATTTGTTTATTTGACAGAGAGAGAGAGTGAGATCGGGAATACAAGCAGGATGAGTGGGAGAGGGAGAAGCAGGCTTCCCCCTGAGCAGGACCCTGGGATCATGACCTGAGCCGAAGGCAGACCCTTAACAACTGAGCCACCCAGGCGCTCTTACTTTTTATACTATTAAGAAAATAGAAGCCTGCTGCAGAGAACATCTCTGAGGTCCCCACTATTCAGCCCTATTTCATGAACTTTGATGTTTTTGCATGTTGAGTGTTTAGACACGCTTTGTTCAGCCCTTTTCTAGTTTACTAAACTTATTTCTACAAAGGAAGAAAATCTTCTCGTATACTTAACATTGTTTTCTTAAGGATAAGCTAACTTCAGGGGCTCCTGGCTGGACTCAGTTGGTAGGGTGTGTGACTTTTGAGCTCAGGATTGTGAGTTCAAGTCCCATGTTGGGTGTAGAGGTTACTTAAAAATAAAATCTTAAAAAAAAGAAGATAAGCTAAATGTTCTGAAATCTTACATGGGTAAACTTTCTTTATATTCAGCTCTTTCTATGCTATCCTTTTTTTTTTTTTAAATTGACCTTCTTGAAATTCTTTTTTTCCTTATTTCAGTGATTTGTACTGACCTTTTCTTCACCGTAAATTTACTATTCCAAAGTTCCTTTCACCTTCAGTCTTTTGTAAACTCTTTTCTAATCTGTTGAAGGTAGAAAACAAGTCCTCATAGTATACAGAGATTCCATTATCTTATATGCAATATTCTGAGTTCTTAAGTGTGTTCCCCTTTGGCTATGAGTGCCTTGAGACAGTGGTTGTGTGTTTTGCAGCTGTCACTCCAGTGAGGATCTTCCATCCAAAAACTTACTTGGGGTACCTGATAGGCTCAGTTGGTAGAGCATGGAACTCTTGATCTTGGGGTCATGAGTTCCAACCCCACATAGGGGGAAGCAATTACTTTAAAAAAAGAACTTACTTGATATCTGATATGATAATGAATAGGAATGAACTGCTAAAGTAGAATATGAATGCTTTTATTTTATGAACACTCATAGGTGATATTCCTGATTTCTTATATGGGACTTACATCATTCTAAACAGTAGTTTATTCTCCTGATGTTTGGAATATATGACATTAAACCCTCGTTTAGACACGTTATTGGTTTAGTATTATTATTTAAGCTCAGCACCACAATAAATTTAGTTAACTGAGTTCTTCATAACTCACAGAGAGACACAAATCCCAAACTGCAGGTATCACATTATCTTCTTCAAAAAGATCAAGCACTATCATGACCTGTTTATAGTAACTACATTTTTTTTAAGACTGAAAGTTAATTTTACCTGGCACAGGAGTTTGTGATTATTTCATCGATTTTACATGACCATTGCTCAGCCCACATGTTCTGTAGGTCGGTAATTTGATTTTAGTATTTCATCTGGTTTAGTTGGCTCATTCAGCTCTAGTAGGAAGTGCTACCTTCTAAAGCTAATAAAGAGATAATGGCTAGAGAGCTACTCTTTGGCTTTTGACAAAGAAATGCAGATGGAATATATAAAGGTTTAACTAAAAGCTGATTAGGAAAAGGACCAGGGCATTTTATGTGCTGCCCTAGCTTGAGGCTGCGAGGCTCAGTTTGGGTCCCTTAGACCTTTGCAATCCCTGATATCCCACAGAAGCATTTAAATAGCTGTAAGGAGAGTCTCTCATTAGGCCCTGGGGTGCTGACCCATAGTCGCAAAGTAATCCATTGCTGTCTCCTTGCTGCTTTTATCCTTTCAAAAAAAAAAACAAACAAAAACCATTCAAACCTTAAATTAATAAAACATTACTTACTCTGATTTCTTCAAAGGACTTGGGTGTCTCTGACTCTAATCTCTCTCTAGGTCATCTCATTCATATTCATGGCTTTAAATACCATCTCTTACTGATGACTCATATATCGTAACTCTTCCTTGATCTCCAAACTTGCATATCCGACTACCTTCAAGGTGACTCACTTGGATGTTTGTTGGAGTGAATGGATAGTTGAAAGTAAAGATCAATTCAAAATTGAGCATGAGAAATATGAAATTTCTATTAGATATCAAGTTAAGATGCACAGGTAGAAAAGTGAAAAGGGCTTAGGATGGAGCCCCAAGACTTCCCACATTTAGGGGTCATTTGAGGAGGGGCCAAAAAAGGAGACCACAAAGACACCCAGTGAAGAATACAAGAAATTGAGACATCGCGAAACCAAGTGAGGATTGTGCTTTAAGAAGTTAAGAGTAATTTTCTCTCACCCTGCTGGGGGCAGGAGTAAGATGAAAACTATGGAAGTTATCATTGTACTTGACAGCATGATAATATACTGATAATATACAATATATATAATAATATACAATATATATAATAATCAGCATATATAATATACTGATAATATACAATAATATTGACAAGCAGTTTCAAGGCCACGGTAGGAAAGAAGTCAGATTGAAGTGCATTCTATCAAATTGGTAAATAAATAGCAAAATACTTTATGGCATATACTTTCTCTTTGTAGTAACAAAATCCCTCTGTACGTACGTATATGTTTACATACTCGGAAGAGTTTGTGGATGAATACAGACCATATTATTAACATTGGTTACCTTCCATAAAACATCTGTATACCATTGTTTTTCTTATCTAGGCACAATGAATAATTTTATTTACTCACTTAAGAATTAAAAATGTTGGGGAAAAAAAGGGAATGGTGAGTAGAACCGTGGCAGCAGAGTAAAGTAGGACTTTTTGTTAAGCTTTGCTGTGAAATGGGGCAGGAATACAGGACAAGAGCTAGAGAAAGTGTGGGGTCCAGGAAGGAAGATCTTAGAGCATGTCTGAATGTTTCAGGATGATTACGAGATGGGGAGAGATTGACCATGCAGGACAGGGGGATTACTGCAGAAGTAGTCTGAGGAAGATCCTGAGTTCTTAATCTCGCAGCTGGAAAATTGTCACAGGGAACTGAAGACAATGGGGGTCATTACTTTGTGAAGTCAGCTTCACTTATACACCAACATATTTCAGGGAATGAAAGTCAAGGAATTCAGGGAGAGAGAGGACTGTTGCGCTTTCTTCATTTTTCCTCCAATGCCTTTCTCCCAACATTTCATCCAGAGGTGTAATTGCGGTCATGTGTTTTATAGCCTTTATCATACTTGAATGTTACCACACTTTCCTAAATCCTGTATTTCAATTTCCTACTTCTATTTTCTTTTGTCTACTTATTTTTATGTATTAAGTCTCCTTATGAGTACGTAGGTTTTGTAAATCTGTGTGGATGATTTATCTATTCCTGTTTGCTCTTATTGGTGTTTTTAAAAAAGATAGTCTGTTTTTTAAAAGAATTTTTAAAGATATTCAGTTACTAGAAATCTCTAAAATCTTGGACCCAGGAAAGATACCATGTCAAATGTCACACAGGTAATTATGAGCAGATTTTTGTCTAATTGCATTATCTCCTATTCATGTGGATTCATATAATTCTCCATGAATACAAAATCCCAGAAGCAAGAGAAATGTGCTTTCCTCCACTCATGATGCTATCCTTGAGATAATTCCCTTGAGGGAATTATTAACTGATTTGTGTATGTTCAATAATTTTTTTCTTCTCTTATCCTTATTTTTCACCTCTTCCTGACTACATGTAAATCTGCCTGGACAAGTTGTGAGCTCACTGAAAGGAGAGACCAGTTTTTATGCATACTTATTTTGTATTTAACAATCTAAGTTATTGTCTTTTTAAGGTTTTAATTGACTACCTTGATCTTGAATTTTCTATATAGGCAATCATATCATTTATAAATAACATTTTTCTTTTTTAAGAAGATTTTATTTATTTATTTATAAAGACTTTATTTATTTGACAGAGATAGATCACAAGTAGGCAGAGAGAGAGGGGGAAGCAGGCTCCCTGCTGAGCAGAGAGCCTGATGTGGGGCCTCAATCCCAGGACCCTGAGATCTTGACCTGAGCTGAAGGCAGAGGGTTTAACCCACTGAACCACCCAGGCACCCCAGTATTTTTTCTTCCTTTCCAATATTTACCTCTTATTCTTTTCCTCTTATTGCATTGGCTAAGATATCTAGAATAGTGGTGAGTAGTAGCTGTGAGAGTGGGGTTCCTTATTTTGTTACTAATCTTAGTGCCATTACCTTTAGTACTATAGAGTAACCTTATCTAAGCTGTGTAACTGAGGGCACTGATTCCCAGAGGGAAGAACAAAGAGTTCAGGAGTCAAAAAGGTCTTGGGAAATAGCACTTTAAATCCAGTCAGCCCCACACCCCTTGCAAGGGGAGCCACAGAACAAACATGTTAGCATATTAAAGTCCCTGAGAAGTCACCCAGTATAAAAGAAACCTGTTTAATTTGCTTAATAGCTAAACAAATGAACTTATTTGTTCTGGAAAAGACTTTTTTCCTAAACATACCTGTGGACATCCCCTCCCTTAATACCAGTTTGAGGATCTGCTTTCCTGTTTCACTCTTGAGTATGGTGTTTGTTGTTGGCTTCTGAGAAATACATTTATCCTGTAAAGGAAGTTGAGGTTTTTTTTGTTTTCCTCAGGAACTGATATTGCATTTTACCAAAGACTTTTCTACTCTTATTGAAATGAGCATACAATTTTTCTTCTTTATCTCTTAAAAATAATGCTGTTTTATTTACTCATTATTTTTTTAAAAAAGATATATTTATTTACTTTAGAGAGAGAGAGTGTGTGTGAGTGTGCGCAAGCATGAACAGGCTGGGGACAGACAGAGAGGGGAGAAGCAGACTCCCTGCTGAGCGTGGAGCCTGGACCCGGAAGATATCCCAGGGCCCTGAGACCATGACCTGAGCCGAAATTGAGTCAGAGGCTCAACTGACTGAGCAATCCAGGTGCCCCACTAATGCTCTGTTTTAATGTGAAATTAGTTTTGCATATAATATAGAGGTTATGAAGTTGGACTTTATGGTCTCTACAGTCTATATCCAATAAGCAGACCTGTCACTCGCCAGCTCTGTGAAAACTGACAAGTTTCCTGTTTCATGAAATAGAGTAAGGTAGTATTTAACTAAGTAATGTAAAATGCTCAGTACAGTGCCTGGCAAAAAGCAGTCCCCCAATAAATGCTGATTGCTAGCAATGTCTCTTGCTTGTTACTGACTATTAATAGCTCTTAAATAATAGCTGTTAAAAGCCTAGTGACTTTTAGGATGGCATAATTTGACAACTTTTTAATTTTACTTTTTAAGATTAATCCTTTTAGGTCATCTACCTCTTGTGTCAATTTTGATAATTTTTTTTCTAGAATATCATATATTTTATCTAGATTTTCAATTTCATTTGTATCTGTGATTATTTGGCTTTCTTCTTCATAATTTTGCATATTATCTTTTCTTTATTTTTTTTTTTTTAGGCAGGGGGTAGGGTGTGTGAAGGAGGGGTGAAGGGAGAGGGAGACAGAATCGTAAGCAGGCTCCATGCCCAGTGTGGAACTTTGTGTGGCACTCTGTCTCGTGACCCTGAGATCATGGCCTGAGCTGAAATCAAGAGTTGGATGCTTAACCAGCTGAGCCACCCAGGTGCCTCTCTTTTTGCTTTTGTTCAGACTTGGCTAGATATTTGTCTCTCTTATTTGTACTAGAAAAGATTTCAATGTCATTTTGCAATTTCTATAAATGTTGCATTTCTACTTTATTAATTTCTGCTTCTATCTCTATGAATTCCTTCTTTTGACTTCTTTTTGGCTTCCTTCCTTATTTATTTACTAATTCCTTTGCAAGAATGTTGGAATTAACTTGAATTTGACATATCTTATTTTCTAATAAATATATTTGGGGTAATACTGTTTTTATTGCACATCTCTTAACTTCATCTTACAGTTGGAAGGTGTTATCACTGCCTTTCATTTAAAAATTCTATGACATCAGCATAAATTTCCATTCAATCTAAATTACTTGGAGAAAGATTTTTAAAGTTTCCAGTGGTTAACTGGATGGTGGGGTTGTGGAGGATGCTAGTTGATAATCTCTGCTTTATGGCTATGTGGTCAGTGAACCACACTGTATTATTTCTAGTTTTTGGAATTTATTATGATTTCTTTTATGGTTAACAGTATCATTTCTGGTATCTGAAAAAAATGAGGATTTATTAGGTGCAATACTATACATATTAGTAAGTCAAGTTACTCTATTACCTTACTCTATTACTCTATTAAGTTACTCTATTACCTCTGTTACCTTATTTAATTTTTCTCTGCTTAATCTGATAAATACTCGTGGGGTCATAGTTCTGTTTCTCAAAACTCTATTTTTCCTAGTAACTGCTAAGGGATCTACTCTTTTTCTTCTTATACTTAACAATATAGGGTAGAAGTCTGACACCTGTGTGATTCTCTTTCATTTGATGATAATCTTTAAAAATTATTTTTCTAAGTATGTAGTATTTTCTTTATAACTATGGAATTTAAACATTTCACCAGAAAATGTCTAGCTATCCTTCTTGACATTGAAGAACCAAGGCCTTTTCAAGAAAAAAGTTTTTTTCTTATGATTTTGAACCAGTAGAGGAAAGAGTATGTGTGCGTGTCTTGATGATTTTTGTGTTTGTGGAAAAGCACTATTGGGGTTATGTGCTTAGAAATGACTGGTCTCAGGGAAGAATGGCACAAGGTGAACTCGGGGAGATAAGGCTTTCATCATGCAGAACTTTGGGAGGAAAGAGTTGCCTTTCCTGTGAAGCATATTGTGAAGTTATTGATGCATGTTAGGTAAGTCAGTGGCATTAATCGAATTTATATTCTAAAAAACCATCTGGAAGTTTCATGGACCATTGGAGATAGACGAAAATGGAAGCAGAGAGACTAATAGGAAGACTATTATGGTGTTTCAGGTGAGAGTTATGGTGTAACCTGGGCTATATTGTGGGGCAGAGAAGAGGAGGAGAATGGATGGGATTCAGGATTTATATTGGAAGTGGAACCAACTAAATGTACCAATGGATTAGATAAAGGGGATGGGGAAATAGAAAAACTAAGGCAACTGAGTGGCTATCAGTGTATTAAGTTGGTAGAAAGGAGATACAGAATTATAATGGAATATTAGAGATGTTGTTAACCGTGTCTTCTTACTCATTATCCTCATTCATTCCCAAACATTTGTGTGATAGTTTGTGTGCCAGGAACTAGGGATGCAAAGATAACTGAGACCCCTTGTCAACTCTCAGCAGAGTCATGAATTATCCTGTATTTGGTGAGCATAATCTCAGGGGCATGGTGTTCGCTAAATGATGTGACCATGACAATGGAGCTATGTTAGAGACTTTTGGTACAGGTGGACTCTCTAAAATAGCAGAAGTTCAGTTGCTATTCAGCTGATCGATGAAGTCTGACAGCATCCCCCAGTCGAGGAAGATACCAAGGGCTGGCTTCCCAATAGGTACCATGTTCTCTGACACTTATTTGGAAATAATAAACATTCTCGGAAAATAATCCAAATATGGAATTGACAAGAGTTAAAATGTAAGTCAAAGTAGAATACAATTACTATATTCCATTAGCAATATCTATTTCTTTTAAAGACATATTTATTTTAAAAATTAATATATTTATTACTTATAATACTTAATTATATATAATACATATTGCTCATAGAGAATTTGGGAAGCAATGCAGTATAAAAACCAAGTATGAATCTTAGGAATTTGGCTGAAGTTAACTCATGGAAAAATCCTATGAAAAAATTAAAAGGTCTGGACAAACACTAGAGCAATGCAAGGAAGAATACAAAAATTTACAGATTTATTTAATATAAGGAAACTTTATGATTTTGATTGATGTAGAAAAAGGACAAATTATAGTATGATAATTGTTAGGACAATCTACTCCTGAAGGAAGTTCTTCTCAAGAACATAAGAATGGAAATAAAACATCCAATTGTACCCCTCTTGAAATCCAAATTGTAATGTCACGATATGAGAATCATTGTACTCTTAACGATTTAGTACTACATAGTATTTCATATCCATATCTCTTGTAGGGTGTGTGTATACAACCTAAGATACATGATTTTGAAGTAATCTAATGATAAGAAAAATGGGTAAAAAGTATTGTAATATTAACTTTTCATGGTTTAAAAGTTGCCTGGAAAATAAACTAGACTTGAGTATTTTAAAATGAGCTTAGAAAAACCTTACAAATCTCTTTTTCCACTGTCCCATGTAGAAAAATCAGCCAATACAGGGGCGTCTGGGTGGCTCAGTAGGTTAAAGCCTCTGCCTTCGGCTCAGGTCATGATCCCAGAGTCCTGGGATCGATCCCCACATTGGGCCTTCTGCTCACTAGGGAGCCTACTTACCCCTCTCTCTCTGCCTGCGTCTCTGCCTACTTGTGATCTCTCTGTCAAATAAATAAATAAAAATCTTTAAGGAAAAAAAAAGAAAAAGAAAAATCAGCCAAAACAATCTAGATTGCACACAAGCATCAACGGTTTGGTTCATCATTTTATCAATGTAGTAGCTAAGTGGGCTCAGCTAATAGAAAACAGAGACTAGTGGTTATTTTTTTTAAGATTTTATTTATTTGTGAGAGAAAGAGAGATAGGGAGAGTATGAGCAAAGGCGGGGGGGCCGGGGGGAGCAGGGATAGGGAGAAGCAGGCTCCCTGCTAAGCAGGGAGTCCAATGTGGGAATCAAATGAAGGACCCTGGGATCATGACCTGAGCTGAAGGCAGATGCTTAACTGACTAAGCCATCCAGGCATCCCTAAAAACAGAGACAAGTTTTATACTTGGAATTATTTCACCACTATGTTAAGTGCATAGGAAGTGATGAGTGCATTTTTGATGAATTAATTAAGATTTCAGTCCCCAATTATAAGCACCTGTTTCAAACACAAAATCTAGTTTTTCAGGTTTTAAAATTGCTTCTGTTTTAGATAAACATCTCTGAATTTATTATCTAATTTAACTCTTGCACATTAAACAAATCTGTGAATACCAAAATCTGTACAGATAGTCCCCAACATACGATGGTTTGGCTTATGAGTTTTTGACTTTGCAATGATGCAATAGCAACATGCATTCAGTAGAAACTTTACTTTAGATTTTGAATTTTGATCTTTTCCTGGCTAGCAATATGCAGTATACTCCTCTCTTGTGATGCCGGGCAGAAGCAGCAAGTTGGAGCAAATAGCCAGCCATCCAGCACCAGGGTAAGCAGCTGATACACTTCCAACCATTCTGATTTTACTTTCAGTACAGTATTCAATAAATTATATGAGCTATTGAATACTTTATTATAAAATAGGCTTTGCGTTAAGACAATTTTGCCCATTGTAGGCTAATGTAAGTGTTCTGAGAACATTTAAGGTAAGTTAGACTAAGCTATGACGTTCAGTAGGTTAGGTGTATTAAAAGTATTTTTGATTTATGATATTTTCAACTTACAGCGGGTTTATTGACATGTAACCCCACTGTAGGTCAAGGAAGATCTGTCCTTTATCTTCTGCTACGTACCTTGCTGTATTGAATAGTACTCAAGAACATGGGCTTAAGAGCTAGAGTGATCTGGGTTCAAATCCCAACTCTGGCACTTCATAGCTGTGTGACCTTGGGCAAATTAACCTACCCTCTTTAGGCCTGAGTTTCTTCTATCTGTAAAATGAGGTTAATAAGCATACCAGTTTCATAAGGCTGGTGAGAGAACAAAATGAGTTAATGCTTGTGAAACAATACTCTTTGAAAGACATTTTTACACATACTGTTTCCTCTTCCTTACTCTAATCCCTCTTAAACCAACTCCCAACTGGCTTCTAGCCACATCACCCCCACTGAAGCTTCTCTTGTTAATGTTACCAATGACCTCTGTGTTGTATTTATGGTGATTTTTCTGTGTTTCTATCATGCTCAGTATCTTGGCCTTCCTTTCTTATTTACATTAATTTCTGCTAAGGTTATTTCTCTCTGACACATTTTTCTTTTCTTTTTTAATTTAAATTCAATTAGCCAACATATAGTACATCATTAGTTTCAGATGTAGAGTTCAGTTATTCATCAGTTGCATATAACACTCAGTGCTCATCAGTCTCTGATGTATGGTTTTAAGTTCTGTTGATACGTGAACAATCTTCAAATGTGTGACTCTGTATCAGGCTTCTCTTTTGACCTTTCAACTCAGATATCCAGCTGCCTACCTGGTATTTCCATTTGAGTGCCTTCTCATAGACATCTCAAACTTACCAAGCCAAGGACAGAGTTCTTTGATATTCTTGTGCCCAAGTCCATAAGCTATCTTAAATATTCTAATGAATGGTACCAGGCTATCTGCTCCATGATGAAATCTAGAAAGCTGCAAATTATTTTTTCCTCTCTCTTTATCCATCTCTCATCCAATCCTATCACTACCAGATCCAAAATTTATTTTATAACCATCCATTCTTTTCTGTCATGACTCCTATCTCATTAGTCAATCATCTCTCATCTGGATTTCTGCAGAGTTTGGATATTAGTAGATGTGTGGGCCTTAGAAAATTAATAATGTGGCAGATTTCTTTGAATTTAGGTGCAAATGCTGTTTGCAATATAAAGATGTTATTGGAATTCAACAAAATATTTTAAAAGGTTTTGTGGGTTACCACTGCTTCAGCAGGCCAGACTCTGAATATCTGGTTTTTGTCCATAAGACCCAGCATGACACCTAGCTGGTCTCGTAAAAGCAAGGCTTTTTTGACATTATTTCTGGGACAGCCTGAGGCAACAAGATACCTATCTTGGCCATGTTGCTTCTTTTGCACCTGCTCAGACTCTCTGAATCAATTGTTAGTCTTCCCCTTACCACATGAAGAAACACTCTTTGGGAAACTGTAGGTTCATCCGTTCTCCAGCTGTATGGACTGCCCCATGTCCTCCCCTAAACCCTCTCCTTCCTTGCTTACTGGTTCTAGGGGCACAGGAGAAAACATCAAGTCTGGCTGTTCATTTACTGCTCTCAGGAGTCTGAACTATCTGTGTAAACTCTGGAGCAACTAGAGGAATAAATTTGTTCTTTGTTCCATCTTGAGAACTAGAAAATTATCCATAATCAAATGAGCATGTTGTGTTTAGTTAGTTTGCCAGATTCAAATGAGCACGTTGTGTTTAGTTGCCCTGCTCATTCATTTTTCACACAGCAGCCAGAAATTGAGTTTTAATAAATTTTAAAAATTGACATATACATTCTGAAGAACAAAAATTCTAAGTATAGACTTCAATAAATTATGACAAAGTAATCACTACCCAATTCAAGAAATAGAATATTCTCTTGAGAGATGGTGTTATGAAGACTGCCTCCAGCCTGGCAGACAAGCTAAATTTCAAAAGACACATATTACATAGGAAGACGGCAAAAAATTGGAGTCCAAAGACTTAGGTTTGAGACCTGACTCCATAACTCACTTTGAACCTTTCTCATAACATAGTTCAAAGAAAAATTATAGTATTTACTATATTTTTATTTAGCATTTAGTATATGGTATATAATATTTAATATAGTATTTAGTATGGTATTGTCAAAGTCACCAGAATTTTCCACTTTTTAAAACATCATCAATTCTCTCTCTTTTTTTTTTTAATGTGGGGCTTGAACTTATGACCTTGAGATCAAGATCTGAGCTGAAATCAAGAGTTAGACACTTAACCCACTGAACTACCCAGATGCCCCTAAAACCTCAATTCTTAGAACTATATTTGACCTACCAGTGGCATTTATCACAGCTGATCACTTTTTTGTCCTATAAACTTTCTTTACTTTTTTCCCCCAGAATATCATACTTGTTTGGTTTGCCTTCTACCTACCTGCTGCATTTTAGTCTTTTTTTCTGTTCCCTCTTTATCAACCCAAACTCTTGATGTAAGAGCCCCTCCTCTTTTTTCCTACTTACTCTCATAGGTTAAAATATCATCTACAGGTGGACAATTCCCAAATTTACATCTCCAGTCTGATCTCCAGGCTTATAAATACAACTGCCTGATCAATACTCCACCTGTATTTCTGACAGGCATCTAAAACTTACCATATGCACAGCTGAATTCCTCTCTCTCTCTCACCACACCTTTCCTCTCCTTACTCTTACCCTTCTCAGCTAGTAGAAATTCCATTCTTTGGGTGCTTTGGCCAACACCTTTAGAGGCATCTTTTACTCTTCTCTTTCTTTCTACTTCATGGCAAATCCATCAGTAAATCTTTCTGGCTCCACTGCTCGCATGTGTTCAACTGCTTCTCACATTTCGACAGCCTGGTCCAAGCCACCATCATATCCTCCCTGGACTGTGTGATTATCTCCTAATAAGAGGCCTGAAATGTGAGAGGGAATCAACAGAGAACACAATAAGAGGTGTTGTGATGGAGAGAATAGCTAGTGCGAGGGCCTGTGTGTCCTCCCATGAGAACACAAGCTCCGTGAGGGATTTTGGTCTGTTTTGTTCACTGCTACCTTCTGAGTGTTTGTCCAATGCCATAGCAAGGCCTTAAAAATTATTTGTTAAGTAAAATGATTTTTCCCTATTAATGGTATTTTATGACAGGAAACCTATGGATTTCTGGTATACTATTTTTTATAAAATTATAAAAATCTTGCAAATTTTAATAATTTTTGTCACTGTTTCTTCTTTCTGCCTTGACTGTCTTAGTCTTTATTAGTCCACCAGTTAGTTATGCTTTAGATTTCTAAGATCTTTCCACAAACTATTTTTCACTCCAAAAAAGGAAGGAGAGGGGAGGAGGAGAGTGGTATTTGTGATTTTGTTTTTGGAGAGAGAGTGTGTATGTAATTGTGCATGTGAGAGGGGCAGTGGGAGAGGGAGAGAATCTTAAGCACGCTCTCCCTCCAGCATGGAGCCCCCGAGGAGGGGCTTGATCTCATGACTCTGTGATTATGACCTGAGCCAAAATTAAGAGTTGCATGCTTAGCAGACGGAGCCACCCAGACACCTCATTTTGTGATCTTTTTTTTTTTTTTTTTGGCAACTTGATATTTTATTTCTCTCTCTCTCTTTGGTATTTTATTCTTAAATGTTCACATTAAGATCTAGAATATTCATTTAAACATAATAGGGGAAATTACAATAATTTATCTCCAGGAACATATTTTATCTTGTCATTTCCTGGGGAAATATTTTCAGTCTAATCATAATATATTTCTTTATTTTGAAATTTTTTGAATTTCTACTCAAAAATAATTTAAAATATTGCTATTAGTTTCAACTCCTAAGTTTCCCTTAGTCATCGATAAACTGTTCTTTAAACAGCAAAAAGAAAGTTTAATTGGAATCATACATATTATCAGGTTTTTCTTTCATAAATGATGAAGAATGACTGGTTTTCAAGTGGAAACTTGTTATCTCTTCCTCTTTTTTAATAAGGAAAAAAATAGTAAGACCCAAGCAAGCATTTATGTGGAATCTTCTGCACAGCCAGTTCAAAGTAGTTTAATACTCACTTCTTCCCAAAGGCACTATGTGGGGAGAACAGGACTGCTCAGTGCCAGACTTCTGCCCTGCCTGGCTGGCTGCCTGTGGCTGCTGGGAACAGCCAGGGGTCCTCCCAAATACGGTGTTTGGACCTCTGCTCTCTATCCCTCTGAATCACTTGGTTTCCCTTCCTGGGTTTTACGGTGATGGTGGTGGATGACTAACATTATTTTTCATGTTACTCTTAACCCTCTTTATTCTGGAAGATGTCCAGAATCTAGGTTTCAGTTTTTATAAAGCTATCTGGAATCTCATAAGAAATACCAAGGCTGAACTTTGAATGCTATGAATCACAAACCGTGTCTTCAGTGCTTGTACAGGAAAATGCGGGTGGGTCAAGTACTAACTCATTCACAGTTAAGATTGTGAATATTTCAGTAATTAAAAATCTTTTTCTTAATTATTATTTGATTTAAAAGAAAGTGAATTCATTTGAGCCATTGGTTGTGACTTATAATTCGCAGTTGGTTAATTTAGTTTTAGCCTACACCCCCCCCCCCACTGTACACATATGTGCATATGTATATAAGTCTATTTTTGAACTCAGATCCCTGGGAATCACTAGGAAAAAGAAAAAAAGTGTCATCTTAAAATTCAATTTTTCATGAGATTTTAAAATAAAGTATTTTTAAGGTTTGATCTGTAGAATTTAAGTTTTTTTGCTCGAATATTCAATCTAGTAATAATAATAAAAAGCCCAAACCTCTCTGGACTATTATTTTGAAACTTTGCTTTAATTTTCCAACATTGCTAAAGACCTCCTATCATTTAATTAAGTTCATATTGGACTCCAGAAAAGAGACACTTTAAAAAGGCATTTGTTGTATTAGAAAAACCCATGTTTTACACTGGGAAAAATATAACTATATTTATATGTAACTATACTATATAACTATATAACTATACTATATATGTAAGTATATCCATATATAGCAGAATCACTTGTTATTGGATGTACTTTAACCCCTTCAAATTTGTCATTCTAAGAAAAGCAATTTGTTTTGTTTTTATTAATAAGCACACATACTTACAATTGAACTTTTTTTCAGAGGGATTCTTTTCACTGCTTGATGTTCACTAGTCTGAGAAGGACTAGCTTTGTCTTTCAAATAGCCTTAAGAATCCATGCTACACGATAACCCGGGAAATGTGTAGGGGTAATGTTTTCAAGTGGTGCATAGGGTTGTTGCTGCATATTCCTAATATTTTTAATCAGGGTAATAATAAACATTCATTAATCACTTACTATAACAAGTGTGAAAAATACTTTATATCAAGTAACTTGCTCAAGGTCACAACTAACATGTGAAGAAGTTGGAGTTGAACCTGGAATGTTGGTGCAAGGACCCATGTTCTTAATCATTGGGTAATATAGCTTCATAGAGATGTGCCTGCTTATCTGCTACAATGAATGACTAGAGATTGAGTGGAAGGGAGACCAGTGGGCTCTGAAGTGGACATCTGGGCTGTTTGTTTCTTCATCCCTGATGACACATTGTAGGAAATTCAGTTGTGAAATCACCTTCAGAAACCATGAAGAAGAAAATTGCATTAGAATGTGTCTGGAATATAATTTATTTAATTTGCAAAAGTATGGATAACTGTTTACATAGTTACATATTTTGTATGGAAATAGGTTGATTTAAAAAGAAATGAGAAAAGATTATAAAAGTGCTTAATGAGAGCACCTGGGTGGTTCAGTTGGTTAAGCATCTGCCTTTGGTTCAGGTCATGATCTCAGAGTGGGAATCCAGTCCCACATGCTGCTCCTTGCTCAGCGGGGAGTCTGGTTCTCCCTCTCCTTTTGCCTCTCTGCCTGCTTGTGCTCTCTCTTTTGCTCTCTTTCTCTCAAATAAACAAATAAAATCTTTAAAAAAAAGCATTTAATGAAATTGTAATGTGAGAAATGTTATGAATATGAAAGTATATAAAATGCAAATATGAATATGTATGTTGTAAGTACCTACTTTTATGTAAGAAATGCATAAAAATTATAATGTAAGAAAATGTTACAAATTTATAAAGTGTTGTATATTATAAAATGGGTAACAGCGTGCAGTAGTTGTATCTAAGTTTTGTCAGATCCTTTAATTCCTACTATTCCTGACTGAATATTATGTCAACCTTGATCTTACGTTGGTTTTCTGAGAGAGGATAAGAGAACAGCTGCTGTGTGTGGGGTCGAGAACGGAGTGAGAGCCAAGCAATGTCCTCAGTTGTGAGAGAACAAGATCAGCTAGCTGATGGGTGCTCTATAAATATTTGTTCCAAGTACAAATGTTTGAAGATTTGGGATGAAGAGAGAGGAACACGAGCTAACCATTTGGGGTACAGGGAATGCACAAATTCTCTAATGAAAAGAGTTCCACACTTATATATTGTCTTTATTTTTTGAGCATTTCAGTTTTGTTAGAACAGAATGACAGTAATAATATATTCTTCTTTCTTTTAACTTCTTTGCTGTGGGGTCATCAGAAGAATTTGATTAAGATTATGGGATCTGGATCATTATTGCTTGAGTTTGACTCTCAACCCACCACTTACTTTGAAACCATGGACATATTACTTACCCTTTCTGTGTCTCAGTTTTCTCATCTGCAAACCTGGGATGATATGAGTACCTGCCTTTACTACTACCCTGAAAATAAAATGTGTTAGTGAATTAATATATGTAAAGTATTTAAGAAAGTTCTTGGGTCCATAGAATGTACTCAAAAATGATGATTACCTTGGAAAATCCAAGCATGCTGATGATGAACTAAAGTTTATTTATGAAAATAGGAAATGTCAAGAATTTTCAAAATGTGCATCATTCCACAAGAACCATCATTAGATGTCTGGGAATGATTGAGAGGAAGAAATAGGCTGCTCTCCTTTAATGAGATCTCCTCATCTTGTTAATTACAAAGTAGGAAATCAAGACAGAGTCACAAAACAGAGGCCCATCTTACTGTGCTTCTGATCATCAAGGCCATGCTTCATTACTGAGTTCCTGGGGAGAACAAGACATTGGCTCTGCGTGAGGTGATCAAATGAGCTACTACAGAACTGCCAGATTCGGTCAAACATTAGTTTTAATGACTTCTTCTCACAGAATTGTTCTTTTTTTTTTTTAAGATTTTATTTATTTATTTGACAGAGAGAGAGAGAGAGATCACAAGTAGGCAGAGAGGCAGGCAGAGAGAGAGAGGGGGAAGCAGGCTCCCTGGTGAGCAGAGAGCCCGATGCGGGGCTCGATCCCAGGACCCTGAGATCATGACCTGAGCTGAAGGCAGAGGCTTTAACCCACTGAGCCGCCCAGAGTGTATGCTCCAGCAGAAAAGTACTGGAACCATTCTAATCATAAATGTGAGTGTACCCATCAGCCACAGCTCTTTCAGTTGTGGAAAGTTATCAGTGTCATCCCACCACTCTCCCCCTCAGAGAGAAGAGCTTCCCATGTTAGTTTTGCCATAATAACCTGAACCATGGCAAATCCCAGCCTCTTCTGAGCCTTGTTTCCCTATCTTTAAAATGAGGAGTTCCATCAGATGTTCTTTATTTGAACTTTCCCAGGCTATTACTATTAGGAGCTTGTGACATTAGTAAAATCAAATTTGGAGGGAACTAGAGTTATCAGTGACTTACTTGCTGGGCTTGGTTGGGCAAGCTATTTAGACTCTAGGAACTTCAGTTTTTAATCTATATGATGAACAAATATAGTATTTACCTTCTGGTGTTGTAGTGAGGATTCAGAGATAAACAGTGTGTAAGTTACAGGGAACAACATCTGGCTCAATAGTAGGCACTCAATAAATATTAGATGTTATTGTGATTTATGGTAAAGTTGGTAGTATATTTTAGAAATTATCACATTAATTCCATCCCATTGTTATTTATATAAAACAGTACACTAGAGCTATACATTTAACTTTAAGCTTCCACTTAGGTTCCCATGTAGGACATTTATATTACACATAAAATGTTAGTGAACCTTAATATAGCCAACACTGCTTGATTCTATTGATGCCATGTGTGTTGCCGGGCCCGACAGTGGTGCGTTGCTTTGTATCCCATGCATCACTTACTCTGTATGGCAACCCTTTAAAGTAGATATTGCTACCCATGTTCAATTGCTTTATATATATCACCTAATTTACTCTTTATAATAAACTATTAGGTAGGTATTTTTATCCCTATTAATGGATAAGAAAATTGGATAAGAAAATATGGATAAGAAAAGAAAAAATGGATAAGAAAAATGGATAAGAAAATAAAACCACTTTTAGAGGTGAAGTACTGGGGCTGATTTTCAAACCCAGATGTTTATGACTCCAGTGTTCTTAGTTACCATTGCATATTACATGTCATGTCATATTATGCATATTCCAATATGGAATCTCTCACTCATGCTAGGAACAGCCACCCCCCCCCCCACTGCTGCCCCCACAAAGAATTGGTATTTTCCCTTCCCTTCTTTGTCTACAACGACTATATGGCTGTTTCTTCTTTTATATGTTGTTTTACAAGGAAGCTTGGGGCCAAATTGGTGGCTCAAATACAGTGATTCTATAATGCTGATAAATTGCACGTTTAAGTTTTTCTGATAATGATATCCTGTTCTCTTATTTATATTTTGCCCAGTTTTCATTGTTATTTTTCAGCTTGCACTTTTATAACCATCTGTTTATTAAAATAGCCCCCTTTAAGCCATAGTCGGGTCTTTTGTGGAACAAGACAAGTGAATGAATAAAAAAAAAAGCCTATTTTCATAGTTTGACAAATTGCCCAACAAGATGGATTAAGGACCTAACAGGTATTATTTGAGAGCAGCCATTGCTTCTGGTTGTTTCCCCAAGTTTTATAAGTCTCAAATAACCAAGTGATAAAATATATATTTTTGAGAGTCAATATTGTGAATTACCTCTGTAAGGTAATAAACACCTTTAAGAATGGCCAAGTCTGGTGTGCCATTCAATAACTGTTGACTGGATAGCTAACATTCTGAATTATAACTTTAGATGTGTGTATCCTGCAAAGTAGTCCTTCACAGGTATTTTGTAGCATATAGACGAAACAGGTGAAGGGGCGTCTGGGTGGCTCAGTCGATTAAGCAGCCGGCTCTTGACTTTGAGTCAGGTCATGATCTCAGGATCCTGAGATCTCTGCACTTAGCAGCGATTCTGCTTCCAATTCTTTCTCTCCCTTTACCCCCACTGATGCTCTCTCTCTCTTTCTCAAATAAATAAAATTAAAAAAAAAACCCAACCCCCCCCCAAACCCCAGAAAAGTGGATAATAACTTAAAAAAAAGATAAATAAGATGGAAGGGTCATATTTCAGTCTAATCATTCAAGGGAAATTCACTTAAATAGTGATTTCATCTCTTCCAGCGAAAGAAATGTGCTAAGATGTGGCAAACATTAGTTTTAATGTGAATAACACTAGACAGTATGGGTTCTTTGAATGCCTTTAGCAGATTGTGAAATTCTCTGTGAATGGTTCTTAGGACCAGATATGATGCATTCAAACAGATTTTATTTTATTTATTTTAGAGAGTGAGAGAGAGAGTGTGGGGGAGAGCAGCCATTGCTTCTGGTTGTTTCCCCAAGTTTTATAAGTCCCAAATAACCAAGTGATATTAGGGGAAAGAGAGGGGGAGAGAAAATCTTAAACAGGTTCTCCACCCAGCATGGAGCCTGATGAGGGGTTGGTTTTAACACCCTGAGATCATGACCTGAGCAGAAAACAAAAGTCAGATCCTTAACTGACTGAGCCACCTAGGTACCCCATATATAATGCATTCACATTCTGAAGTATGTTTTAAACTACTTTTATGGTTTTATTTTATTTTAATTTTATTTTTTATTAACATATAATGTATTATTTGCCTAAGGGTACGTGTCTGTGAGTCATCAGGCTTACACATTTCACAGCACTTACCCTAGCACATATCCTCCCCAATGT
>CM052798.1:58356996-58382851 GCA_028533885.1 Nasua narica
GTCCAGGGGGACTGCTGAGTGTTTTATCCCTTCCAGAAGATTCACAATGCTCATTAGTATCTATTAATATTCTTCAATAAGCAGTTCTGTTTCACATTTGTTTAATAGCTTTCCCAAACTTAATTAATGTTTTTAAGAAATTAACCTCTTATGAACTGAGATCCCAGAGAACGTGCTTGAGGAGAAATGATAAGAAAAGGAAAGCCATTTCAAGGTTGTAAGTTGGGGCCCAATATAACCATATTTGCATTTTATAAATGTATAGTAGTACCTTCCACATATGGAGCACCAGCTACTACTCTTCAAAGCACTTACCTAATTTAACTTAATTCTTATAACAAGTCCATGAGGTAGATGTTATTTTTTACATTGGTAAAATGAGAAAATCAAGGCATAAGGCATAAGGCATAATCAAGGCATGTCCCCTACCCCATGCTGTGCTTCAATGGGTCCGTCCCCTCCAGCCAGGCCCGCCTTCTTCCCAGTGCTATGGATCCCTTCTCTCAGAAGACTAGTGCAAACCTTTCTAACACATCTTCTGACATGTGCACTTTATGGATCTGCCTCTTCCAACCTGGCTGAACTCAGTCTTGGCAGTGGCAGTGGCAGGTCCCCTCTTAAAGAGAACCCACATGCAAACCTTGCTAAAACTGTGTGCCCTGTCCCCATGCATATTTTGGATCCACCCCCTTCAATATACTCTTGGCTGGAGCCCATTCAAACCAGGGCTACAAGACTGGTTGTGTGCAAGCGGCCCTGACAGAGGCCAGCACCATTTGAAAATGACTCCTGCCCCAGGGAGAAGGAAAGATAACCACACACACCAGTCTGACTGAGGCCCCAGCATTGGGTTGGGGCAAGACAGCTGGTCTGATGCCAGGCCCCACGCACCAATGAATGCTTCTCAGGGGACAACACAGGGAAAGCACCCTGGAGTTTGGTGTGACTGCACCTCTAGCAAATGCCTGATGTGACTCAACTCAAGGCCCAAGGCAGCCTAGACTTGTCCATTAACACCACAGGGACCAAACACTGCTCACAACAGGCAAAGAGAGCCACTGAGATGAATGGACTTGAAGGAAACGTCAGCCACAACAGCAGGGCACTTGCAACACACACGAGACACCTCAGAAGTGCCAGGTTCTGGCGAATGGGGGACCCTGCACTGCAGGGCACTACAGAACATCTTCTTCATAAGGCCACTACTTTCAAGAGCAAGAGTCATAGTTGACTTTCCTAACACAAAGAAGCACAGAGAATTATACAAAATGAGGAGATAAAGGAATATGTCCCAAATGAGAGAACAGAATAAAATCACAGCAAGAGTCCTAAGAAAAATAGAGCTATGTAATGTGCCTGATAGAAAACTTAAAGTAATGATCATAAAGATACTCACTGGACTTGAGAAAAGAGTGGAGGACATCAGTGAGAGCCTTAAAAAAGAGATGTAAAAAGACCAATCAGAGATAAAAATATAATCAATGAAATTAAAAACACACTAGATGGAATAAATAGCAGACTAGAGGAAACAGAAGAACAAATCAGGACAGAACAGAGCAGAACAAAACAAATACTCTGATCTGGAGGACAGAGTAATGGATAATAATCACACTGAGCAGTTTAGAGAAAAAAAATTATGCAAAATGAGAATAGAATAGGGAACTCAGAGACATCATTGAGTGTAATAACATTTACATTATACATACATTATATGTTATGTAATAACATATACATTATGTTATAACATATACATCAGAAGAAGAGAAAAGGGGATAGAAAATTTATTTGAAGACATAATAGCTGAAAACTTCCCCAATCTAGGGAAGGAAATAAAAATCTAGAGCCAAGAGGCAGAGAGCCCCCAACAAGATCAACCCAAGGAGGTCCACACCAAGACACATAGTAATACAAATGGCAAAAATTCATGACAGAATTTCAAGAGGAGCTAGAGAAAAGAAAACAGTTATATACAAAGTGAACTACATCAGGCTATCAGCAGACTTTTTAGCAGAAACTTTGCAGGCCAGAAGAAAGTACCATGATATATTCAGTGCTGAAAGAAAATGATCTGCAGTCAAGAATATCCAGCAAGACAGTCATTCAGAATAAAAGGAGAGATAAAGAGTTTCTCAGAGAAACAAAAGTTAAAGGAATTCATGACCACTAAGGCAGCCCTACCAGAGATGTTAAAGGGGACTCTTTTAAGTGAGAAAGAAAAATGATAAGTAAGAGTAAGAAAAGTAGGAAGCACAAAAGCAGTAAAAATAATGATACTCACAAAAGGAACTCACAAAAGGATGTAAAGTATGACACATATACCTAAAATGTGGGGAGGGGGGTGGGAGGAGAGGAGTAAAGAATGGGTTCAAATTATTCGATCATCTACTTCATATAGACTGCTATATGCATAAGATGTAATACACAGACCTAATGGTAACCACAAATCAAAAACCAGTAATAGGTATGCAAAAAATAGAGAAATGAATCCAAACACATGACTGAAGAAAGTCAACTTATCATGAGAGAAGAGATAAAGAGAAGAATGGAACGGAGAACTACAAAAACAACCATAACAAGTAAGAAAAATGCCAATAAGTACACACCTATCAATAATTACTTTAGAATGTAATTTACTTAGAATGTAAATGGACTAAATGCTCCAATCAAAAGACTTAGGGTGATGGAATGGATAAGAAAACAAGACTCATCTATATATTGCCTACAAGAGACTTACTTTAGACCTAAAGACACATGCAGATTGAAAGTGATGAATTGGAGAAACATTTATCATGCAAATGGATGTAGAAAGAAAACTGGGATAGCAATACTTACATTGGAAAAGATAGACTTTAAAACAAAGATTATAACAGACAAAGACAGACACTATAAAACCATACAGGAGACAGTCTAACAAGAAGATATAATGATTGCAAATATTTATGCACCCATACTTAAATAGTTAATAACAAATATAAAGGAAGTAATTGGGAGCAGTACAATAATAGTAGGGGACTTTAACACTCCAGTTACATCAATGAATAGATCATTTGAACAGAAAATCAATAAGGAAACAGAGGCTTTGAATGACACGTTGGACCACGTAGATTTAATAGATATATTCAGAACATTCCATCCTAAAACAGCAGAATACACATTCTTTTGAAGTGTACATGGAACGTTCTCCATAATAGATCACATATTAGGCCACAAACAAATCTCAATAAATTTAAAAGATTGAAATCATACCATGTATCTTTTCTGACTATAATACTATAAAATTAGAAATCAAACACAAGGAAAAATATGGAAAGAGCACAAATAAATGGAGGGTAAATATCCTGCTACTAAACAGTGAGTAGGTCAACCAAGAAGTCAAAGAGGAAATAAAAAAATACATGTACACAGATGAAAATCAAAACAGAATGGTCCAAAATCTTTGCAATGCAGTAAAAGTGGTTCCAAGAAGGAAGTTTATAGCTTTATAAGCCTACCTCGAGAAGCAAGAAAAATCTCAAATACAACCTAGCCTTACACCTAAAGGAGCTAGAAAAAGAACATTAAAAAAACACCCAAAACCAAAAGAAGGAAGGAAATAGTAAAGATTAGAACAAAAATAAATGAAATAGGAACTAAAAAAACGATAGAACAGATTGATGAGACCAGGAGCTGATTTTTTTAAAAGATCAATAAAACTGATAAATATTTAGCCAGGCTCATCAAGAAAAAAAAAAAAAAAAAGAAGAGTGGATTCAAATAAACAAAATCATAAATGGAAGAGGAGAAATAACAACTGACACCACAGAAATACAAAGGATTATAAGAGAATATTAGGAAGAATTACATGCCAGCAAATTGGATGACCTAGAAGAAATGTGTAAATTCCTAGAAACATATAAGCTTCCAAACTGAATTAGGAAGAAATAGAAAATGTGAACAGACCAATTACCAGCAAAAAAATTGAATCAGTAATCCAAAAAACTCCCAACAAACAAAAGTCCAGGACCAGATAGCTTCACAGGTGAATTCAACCAAACATTTAAAGAAGAGTTAATACCTATTCTTCTCAAACTATTCCAAAAAATAGAAAAGGAAGAAAAACTTCCATATTCATTCTATGAGACCTGTATTAACCTGATACCAAAGCCAGATAAAGACACCACAAAAAAAGAAAACTACAGGCTCATATCTCAGATGAACAGAGATGCAAAAATCCCCAACAAAATACTAGCAAATTGAATCCACCAATACATTAAAAAAAATCATTCACCACAATCAAGTGGGATTTATTCCTAGGATGCATGGGTGGTTCAGTATTCACACATTAATCAACACGATACATCATATCAATAAGACAAAGAATAAAATCCACATGATCATTTCCATCGATGCAGAAAAAAAAACATTTGACAAAGTACAATATCCATTCTTGATAAAAACCTTCAACAAAGTACGTTTAGAGGGAACACACTTTGACATTATAAAGGCCTTTATATGAAAAACCACAGCTAACATCATACTCAATGGGAAAAAATGGAGAGCTTTTCTTTTGAAGTCAGGAGCAACACAAAGGTGTCCACTTTCACCCCTGTTATTCAACATAGTACTGGAAATCCTAGCCACAAAAATAAGACAAGAAAAAGGAACAAAAAGCATCCAAATTGGTAAGGAAGAAGTAAAACTTTCACTATTTGCAGATGACATGATACTACATGTAGAACACCCTAAAGACTCCACCAAAAAACTATTAGAATGAATAAATAAATTAGCATTGGTGAGGACATGGAGAAAAAGGAACCCTTTTGCACTTTTGGTAGGAGCGAAAACTGGTACAGCCTGTGGAAACAGGATGGAGATTCTCAAAAAGTTAAGAATAGAAATACTCTGTCATCCACTGTACTGGGTATTTTCCCAAAGAATATGAAAACACTAATTTGAAAGGATATATGTACCCCTATGTTTATTGAAGCATTATTTACAATGGAAGCAGCCTAAGTGTCCATCAATAGATGAATGGATAAAGAAGAGTTGGTTTATGATTCAGCTATAAAGAAGAATGACATCTCGCCATTTGCAAAAACATAGATGGAGCTAGAGAGCATACTCCTAAGAGAAATGAGTCAGAGAAATGCAAATACCATATGTTTTCACTCATATGTGGAATTTAAGGAAAAATAAAAAAAAGAGACAAACCAAAAACTAGACTATTAACTATAAACAAACAGGTTACGAGTGGGGAGGTAGGTGGGAGGATGGATGAAAGAGGTGATGAAGATTAAGAGTAAACTCATCTTGATGAATACTGAATCATGAATAGAATTGTTGACTCACTATATTGTATACCTGACACTAATGTAACACTGTATGTTAACTACACTGGAATTAAAATTTTAAAAAAAGTGACACAAAAATACTAAAGTACAACACAAAAGATAAAATTTAAACTATTTAAATTTCGTCACCTTAAAATTAAAAAACAGATTTGACAATTATAAAGTTTACAAAATGCTTACCAGGATAAGTGTAGTTACCATCTGTCACTAAATAACATTATTAGAGTATTACTGATGATATTCCCTATGCTGTACTTTTCATCCCCATGACTTATTTATTTTATAACTGGAAGTTTGTAGCTTCTAATCCCCTTCACCTATTTTGCCCATCCCCTCTGGCAACCACTTGATTGTTCTCTGTATTTATCAGTCTGTTTCTCTTTTTTGTTGTTGCTGTTTTTGTTTGTTTTATTTCTTAGAGTCCGTGTAAAGTAAAATCATATGTAATTGTCTCTCTTCATCTGACTAATTTGACTTAGCATGATACCCTCTAGGTCCATCCATGTTGTTGTGAGTGGCAGATTTTATTTTTTCTTTATGGCGGAGTAATATTCCATTGTGCATATATACCACATCTTTTTTATCCGTTCATCTATTGATGGACATTTAGGTTGCTTCCATATCTTAGCTATTGTAAATAATGCTGCAATAAACAGGCATGCACGTATCTTTGAATTAGTGTTTTTGTTTTCTTTAGGTAAATACACAGGTGGAATTCTTGAATTGTATGGTAATTCTGTATTGTATGCCTGAAACTATTATAATATTATATGTCAACTATACTTCAATCAAAAGTACAAAATAAAAAATAAAAATATGCAAAAAGTGAATTGCTCATAAAAAATGATAGCATAAAAAGAATGAAAAGGCAATATGTGATTTTGGAAAAAAGATGTTTTCAAAACACCTAACTGATAGAGGTTAGAATCTAGAACACAAAAGAGTTAATGAGAATACAAACAACCCAATAAAAAATTGGACAAAAGAAACAAACAGGTATTTCACAGATGAATAAACATAAATAAAAAGGGAAACATAATTTAGGTCCACAATGTAATATCATTTTACTACCATCTGGCTTTTAATAATTAAAAAGCTAAACAATTCCAAGCATTATCATGAATGTGGCTGATGAGGAATTCTTATGTACCATTTAAGGAGTGTGAATTGAGAAAGATTTCAGCATTATCTTGTAAAGTGGGGTTGAATGTTCTCAAACCCTATAACCCAGTAATTTCATTCAAGGACATATTCTAGAGAAACTCCTATATAAGGTGGGCATCATATCATACTCATAGCAGAATAATTCCTAAGAATAAAACACTGGACATAACCCCAAGGGTTATTGACAGAATAATTAAAAATTTGGATAGCCAAACATTGAGGTTTTATAGAAGTTTATTAATAAATGACAACTGCATCGAGTGGTATGCTTGAGTCTTAGAAATCTCATATGAAAAAGCAAGTTATGGAAGGTTAAATCAGAAGATAAGGAAAATTAAATAATATGTTGGTTCATCTGCGTATTTATGTGAAAAACAATGAAATTCAAGAGAATAATGACAAACATACAATTCAGGATAGTGGTTTTCTCTCTTATTTCTGATGGAGAGATAGAGGATTGGAATGGAGGCAGAAACATACAGATAGGTGTAGCAATTTTATTAATGTTCTAGTATAGTTCTTGGTAGATTGAATTGCTCCCCCCTCCCAAAAGATATATTGATGTCCTAATCCCCAGTGTCTCAGAATGTGATCTTATTTGGAAATAGGGTTGTCACCAATGTAATCAATTAAGATCAGGTTATACTGGAGTTGGGAGTAGTGAACCCTAACTCAATGTGACTATTCTTAAAGGACCTCGTGTGAGATCAGAGACACAGGGAGGGTGGCATATGATGATGAAGCCAGAGACTGGAGTGATGCATCCACAATCCAAGAAACATTAACGAATACCAGCAAATCCCCAGAAGATAGGCATGGGACACGGAACAGATTCTCCCTCATGGTCCTCAGAAGGAACCAAGCTACCAACACCTTGAGTTGGGACTTCTAGCCTCCAGACTGTGAGAGGGTACATTTCTGTTGTTTCTTTTTTTTCACCCACTTCGTGGTACTTTGTTAGAGGGCCCTAGGAAACTAATGCCGTCCTTATATTAGGGAGTAGGTGCACAGGTGTATATGTTTTTATAATCCACAATCTTCAAATGTGTGACATCTGCTACTTTTCATGTATCAAATAGTTATATAATAAAAACAAAAAGACAAAAGATGTTATTATTTTCATCACTACCAAATCAGGGCATGTTTCTACTATTAATTTCAATGGCAAATTCCAGAAAAGCTTTTCTAGACAGTTTTATTAAAACCATAAAATTCAACTTCTAGCACTCCTTTTAACTTTTATGGAGTTTTTATTGCAACCTCAGTGTCACTGAGTCTCTGTTTCTCTGACTTTAATTACAGTGTGCACATCTTCGGAGCAAAGTGAGGACACTCTGTCTAATTCTGAGTGAAGGTGATTGCCAAGCACACACCTGTCATGGTATGTTTGCTCCTTGTAGACTGGCTGACATCAGCTTTGCCTCCATTGAACACGAAGGGAATCCTGGACATCTAAAATCACTGCAAAGTTTCCAGCACACCTGCCCCCACAGTGCCTTCCCTTAACCTAGAAGTCACACCAGACGAGGGGCTTTGTACACTTTGTTCACACAGCTGTGCCGCTCCTAGGGAGAAACCGTGCTTTACACAATGTAGGTGCTCAAAAAATTTGTTGAGTGAATATATCAGTGAATAGTTTTATGAGAGTGTCCACTTCTCAGGAGGAGTACCAATAGCAACTACCACATCTCAGAAGAGTTTATAAGCCGTGCCCCGGGGCCCACTGATTTTTTTTTTTAATCTGTTTGTTTCCCTTATCTGTGGAATCATTAGCTCTTCTTCCTTACATAAGCAGTCAAAGACTGCCTTTGGGAACTTTGAATAGAGGATCAGATTTGGGTCCCATAAGGCCAGACCCATGTACACAAACACACACACACACACACATGTGTGTGTGTAACTTTTTTCTTTTACGAATAGTTAGTTGTCTAATCTTCCGTACCTATTAGTAACTTGCTCTGCTAATAGTAACATATTCTTTCTATCTTGAGAAGAGATGTCAGTGCTTTAGAATATTTTATTGATCTTCAAGTGAAATGCCTCTCCACTGAGGAGTGGATTCTAAAAAAGAAACTCCAAGAATACAGGGAAAGTAGATAATTTTTTTTTTTTTTTAAGGGATTTATGGGGCACCTGGGTGGCTCAGTCGGTTAAGCAGCTGCCTTTGGCTCAGGTCATAATCTCAGGGTCCTGGGACTGAGGGCTGCGTTGGAGTCCCTGCTCAGTGGGGAGTCTGCTTGTTTCTCTCCCTCTGCCCCTCCTCCTGCTTGTGCTCTCCATCTCTATCTCTCTAAAAAAAAGGGGAAAAATGGGATTTATGTAGTATTTTGAAACACAAATTGCAATTGTTTTGAATATATTACATAATGCATGTATGATTTAACATTACATTGGGATTTCTTTCTTTTCTCTTTTCTCTTCTCTCCATTCCTTTCCTTTCCTTTTCTTTTCATTTCTTTTTTCTCTTCTCTTCTCTTCTCTTCTCTTCTCTTCTCTTCTTTTCTTTTCTCTTCCTTTCTCTTTCTTTTTTTCCCCAGTAGATAGAGGAGCTGATGTTAGTGAGGTGCTCCAATGAGAGATGGAGAGTTTTCAAGATCTCAAAATATAATACTGGCAATGCTGATTGTACCATTGATGAATTCAAACAACATTTGATAAGTGACCAGGCACAGTCCTAGATGAGGGTGGAGAGATGAATAAGACCTCTGTAGGAATTCATTTTAGTGGGAGAGACATAAATAAACAGGTAATTGCAATGTAATATGATTAAGTCTTCTTAATCGTTGAGGGAAAGGATAGTGCTTTATGGCATTCCCATTTTCTGTGTAGTTTATTACAGAGTTGTTCTTTGGATACTGGCTTCTCCAGATATAATATTCCTTTACTAACCAGAATATTTGATTAATCAAATTGTTCAGTTACCTGACCATACCTGAGTAGCAGTTTATTTTATAGGTAATGATCATATCATTAAAAAAAAACCCCTCAATATCTACCACAGGGGAAAACTGTGCAGTCATTCTTTTCTATAGTTAATGGCTAATTTATTTTATCTCACTTCAGCATTTTATGATCCTTTTCAATTTGCAGGAATTTAGAGGCCCGGTCTGACTTTAGAACAGAGTAAAGACGGTTTATTTCCATGTGGTACTGATTTTTCACATAGGTGGTGGCAAAATTTTACTAGAATAAAAAGAACAAAGGTCACTAATAGATTCCTGTAAGTGTTTAGCTGGAAGAATGAGACACGGTCGGTATGGATTAAAACAATATTAGCAAAAAGCAGTTATGGTATTAAAATGACCCAAATCATATTTCTTCACCTGATAATAAAATGATCTCCACAAAATTTAGATTCACAACTCTCTGAGTAAACATACCATTAGAAATACTGTCAACATTGGACTTTTTAAAAACCATTAAAAGGTCACTAATACCTTATCTGCAGGTGTCCTTCAAGAATACTTCTCGTCCCTTTCCCTTCTCACAGTCCTTAGAAAGTTAGAAACATAGTCCTGTCCTCTGATAGCGAACCCCAAGGCAGTGAATCTTTGATTTACAACACTTGGCTTAAATGCTTGTTTTTAACTCCCTGGGGGGTATCGGCCGCTAAGCCCTTTCCTCAAACACACCGTCTCTTTCTTTCTGCCAGATGTCTTTATCCTCGAGCTGGATTTGGGACGGATTCCATCTGCAGACTACAGTGTGACAGTCCAACACGCGGCCACGACAGCTGTCTGTAGCCTTTCCTCAGCTCTGCCAATTCCTATTTCGCAGCTTTAGAGATGGCGCGTTTAGCCTGAACATGAGTTTGAAACAAAACTTTTTCCCTAAGTGGTGGGGCTGCCGCTCGGATGCTGATGCAGATGCCGTAGCATCCGAGAGCGCGGAGCCTTAGTCTCTCCCGGTCCGGCTCTGGGATCCTGGCAAAGGGGGAGGAGAGGAGAGAAGAGAGGGCGGGGGGGCGGAGGTCACCCGCGCTCTCCATCCCGCCCAGGCTGCGAGCGCCGCTGGGTGCTGAGCGACCGGAGGAGCCCAGCGCACCCGCAGGGTCCGAGCTGGGGGAGCGCGCGGAGGGACGAGCGGCGGGGCGGAGCCCGAGCGGGAGCTGGAGCCCGAGCGCGGCGCTGCGCGGGAGGAACCCGCGTTGGCGGCGGAGCGGAGCCGGGCGCGCGATGGCCCTTGGAGCGGGGCGCCCTTCTCCGCCGAGAGCCCTACCGGCGGCCCAGGATGCCAAGGTAACCACCCCTCCGGTAGCTGCTTTCCCACGGGTCGGCCCCCGGATGCTCCACCCCACCGAGGTGGAACCCTCTCCCGGCCGCACTGGAGGGCACCTTAGTCTGAGCTTGGCAACAAGTGCGCACCAGATGCCCCGAGCTGGGGAGATATTCTGGCTGCCCCGAACTGATTCTGAGCTGCGCGCGTAGGGAGCGGGTAGAAAGGCTCCCAGGGGAGGGAATGGGACCACAGAGAGATCTCCTTCCCGTCTGGTGGTTCCCGGCCAGAGACATTCGGAGTCCCGCACCCTGGCCAGCGCAGGCCTTTGGCGCCCCCCAGGGAGGGAGGGAAAACGGCCCCAGGGCGTTTGAGCAATAGCAGAAAGTTTCAACAAGTTAGGTTTGGGAAGGATGTTGCAAGCAGAAGCTTAGAAGGGCGGTGGGATAGTAACAGCGAAAGTTGAGCTGTAAGACCCGGAGCAGGAGGCCGTCCTCCGGCAGCCCGGGCGGCTCCACTCCGGCCCGGCCCAGGAAGGGCTGGCTCGGTAATTCCCAGCCTCCCGGAAAGCTGCTCGGGGAAAACCTCAATCGAATTAGCTCGAGGCGTGTGGTCGTGGGTATGGAGGGTCTGTGACTCAGGCCTCAACACACTACGGAAAGAACGATAAACGGACACGAATACTTCGTATGAGACGTTGCTACCCTGCAGCTGTAACTTGATCAAGAGCATGTAGGCAGATGTTGTCACGGGGAGCACGACAAACTGCCTCCTTATGGCGAGCCAGGATTTCTGCACAGGTGCTCCCTGGACCAGAGAAGCTTCGCAGAGACTCACCCCTCGACCTTCCGTGGGTCCCAGAGGTGTAAGGTTTGCTGAAATTTGATCTAAATTCAACAGTTTTAGAACGTATTGAGAGAAGCCCCATTTAACATCAGCGAGTTTGCTGGTCCACTCTGTGCCCTGCCGAAGTTTGAAGAATAATCTGTAGTTTGGGGACAAAGTCCATCCAAGAAAAAAGCAGACACTTTAAATGTCACCTCGTTATTTAAATAGATGAGTATGCTTTTAAAAAAACTTCATGGGGTTTTAAATCTAATTTTGTTAGTGACTTTGTCAACTTTACACGTTTTAAGGTGCCCGTGAGGCTTCGGCGGGGGGGGGGGTGGCGTGGGGGGGGTGTCAGATCTAGGGGGAACCCATTTGCAAAGGGGCCGCAGAGTGAACCGAAGGGGTCTCAATTTTGGTAGCTTCTTCACCTTGGAAATGAAATGTGGAAAGGCAGGCAGATGTGTACTGCTGTGGTATGATGTAACCTTGCTTATGATAGGCCAGATACATCTGAGCCCCACCACGGGGTGCTGGGGCGCGTCAGTCTTAAATGCCAGATGATGAGCAGTTTATGCAGTGCTCACGCTTCCTCTGTCTTTATGCTACAGATGTCCGGACTGCAAGCCTGCACTGTGCTGAGAGGGAGATGACTTGAGTGGCCAGCATTTTTTTTTTTTTTTAATCTTCACAACAATGTCTATGAACAATTCCAAACAGCCAGTGTCTCCTGCAGCTGGGCTCCTTTCAAATACGACTTGCCAGACGGAAAACCGGTTTTCGGTATTTTTTTCAGTCATCTTCATGACAGTGGGAATCTTATCAAACAGCCTTGCCATTGCTATTCTCATGAAGGCCTATCAGAGATTTAGACAGAAGTCCAAGGCATCGTTTCTCCTTTTGGCCAGTGCCCTGGTAATCACAGACTTCTTTGGCCACCTCATCAATGGAGCTATAGCAGTCTTTGTATACGCTTCCGATAAAGACTGGATCCGCTTTGACCAGTCGAACATCCTTTGCAGTATTTTTGGTATCTGCATGGTTTTCTCTGGTCTGTGCCCACTTTTTCTAGGCAGCGTGATGGCCATTGAACGATGTATTGGAGTCACCAAGCCAATATTTCATTCTACGAAAATTACATCCAAACACGTGAAAATGATGTTGAGTGGAGTGTGCTTGTTTGCTGTTTTCATAGCTTTGCTACCCATCCTTGGGCATCGAAACTATAAAATTCAAGCATCGAGGACCTGGTGTTTCTACAAAACAGAGCACATCAAAGACTGGGAAGATAGGTTTTATCTTCTACTCTTTTCTTTTCTGGGGCTCTTAGCCCTTGGCGTTTCATTCTTGTGCAATGCCATCACAGGAATTACACTTTTAAGAGTTAAATTTAAAAGTCAGCAGCACAGACAAGGCAGGTCTCATCATTTTGAAATGGTCATCCAGCTCCTGGCTATAATGTGTGTCTCCTGCATTTGCTGGAGTCCATTTCTGGTAAGAGCCTAACATTTTGACAATTTCTGCTTTCTTCTGTTTTTCCCTGCTTAATACGAGGTTTGTTGTTTTTTTCAGAGTTGTGGTTTTGAGGCAACACTGTTCAGTCTTTTAAATGCTTGAGTTTACTACTACTCAAAACTTTCTTCAGCACCCAGCTCTGGCTCAGGATTAAGCTATTTATGGTACACCTGGTTATTTTCCTAAAAGTCCTGAATTGAAAGAAATGTCTTGCTAAACAATTCTAACTATAGTGTAACCTGCTTGCAGAAGTGGATAAAGCAATTTTAACAGAACAACCTAGTTTTTATATACTTAATAGGATTAGGGTCTAAAATGTGAAAAAAAAAAAAAAGACCAACTATATAATACAGTATTGGAATAGACTCAACTAAGTCTTGGTAGGAAGTCACACAGACTTTTAATCTAAAAGGCATATTAGCTCCTGGGCTTTTCTAAACACACAAGACTAGGTCTTGGCTTGCAAAGGGAGGTTATGAGTTGAGATAGTTGGATAGTTGAGGTGAACTCTCTGGATAGGTTAGCTGAAGAAAGTACTAGTTCACCAACCCAAGAACAATGCCCATAGTTCAGGGAAAGGTGTGATCGGCAGGAAAACCAGGGATCTTTCCCTTATCATTCTATTTCTTTAAGAAAACAATTTTTTAAAATGTAGCCATTTTTATGGCTTTTATGGCATTTTATGTCAAATGTTTGACAGCTCGATATTTTTATTTGGAAATGAAAACTAAGATTAGGGAATTAACAACAAACATCATTCATTTATAGTATCTTCTAGGTAGAAGAAAAAATACTTATGTTTTTTAAGTATGTCCTTAACTCCCTTCATCATTTTACTTTATGATGGAAAGTGTAACAACATGCCATGAGTTAGAAAAAGAATCCTCCATACACAGCTAGTGATAGCAGTAAAGATGATTTTCATTCCTTTTTCGGTGCCGGTGAACAAATGGGGTAGAGATAGTCATACAGGGGAGCCACAGGTAGGGGAGATGAAGGTAGATGGAATGCAGATGTTGTGATCATCCCTTGCCTGGTCCTATGAAGGTGCTTGTTACTGATGCAGTTTTCCTAGACCCCTAGCAGTGCCACTGTCTAAACATTGTTCCCAGTGGAGTTTCAATAAACAATCTTGATGATCCTGATGCACAAGAAAGTTTGTGAGACCTGCTATTGCAGAGAGATCCCCTGACAACTGATTTTATTTTACAAAAGAATTTCTACTTTTTGAAGATTTCTTTATTCGTATTATGTCCTCACAGTCTCAATTTAGCTTCTTGAATTGTTAAATCAGTTAACTATTTTTTAAACGATGTTCTTGAATTGGTCCTGGGAACCCAAGCCCCGGGCGGCCAGGTTGGGTCTGTCAGTGGCAAGTCAACCTTCTGCAGCCTGCCCCTTGTTATTTCAGGAGGCCTGAGGTGAAACAAGCCGGGATTTGATCTGTGCTCTTAGTCTAGATATTTGAATCTGAATAGCAGAGAACAGTTCTATCAATACTTGGGATCACTTCAGCGTTCATTCTTGAAGTTTAATTTATGCTACTTGACAAAGGGAATTCCCTTCAAAGGATACTTCTTTTCGTCTCTTAAACTTTGAAATAGAGTAGCTTTTCCAAAATAAAAAGTGAGTGTGAGTAGCACTGAAATTAGTTTGGGGGTTGGAAAGAGAATATGAAGAAGGTGAGAAAAGAGGTACCTGAAAATACTTAAAGAAACATTTTAAATGAAGGTCGTAGCCCTGGAGAGAACCTGAAAACAATGGGGTAGGGAGATCAAGGAGAGACAGGTGGTCTGGGCAATGGAGGTGATCACTGGTGCTTTGGTTTCTGTTTGTTCTCAGTCACCTTTAAAATTCTGCTTAGTTCTGACTTTTGACTGAGAGATAGGAGTGATAGGTTGACTGCTGTGAGACTGTGGAAGGTAACAAGACTTCATGCTCATCATGGATAATTTGAATTTATGTTTTCCTCTAATTTCTCTTCCTGAATTTTTGATTTCCTTCACTGTTGAAGTAGATATTACAATTTAGTTCATATTTTGAACATATTTCTACTGGAACACAATTTTGTTTTTGTGAAACATTTTCCGAGGTCTGTGTTCTATTTACGAATTATCAATATACCTATGACACCAGTGGATCAATACTTCTAAAATGCCTCTTAGTGTAAGAATTACTTCTGTGTTAGATGCATAGTGGATATACCACAGATACTTCTTGATGGATTGATATTTTATTTGAAGCATTCTTTGCATTCCTGGGTTCTCTTGTGGAGACTTGGGTCTTTATAGCAAATTCTGGCTAAAATATTTATAACTTTTGTGGTCTGGACACATGTGCCTTTGGTATTAGGGTAGGGCCACCAGACAGCTCTACAGGGAACCTAGTAAAAAACTCAGGTTTGGGAATGCCAAATAACACCTAGCACTAGCATCTCGTTTGAAACATTTCTCCTTTTTTCCTTAAATGCTTAGGAAGAATTGCATGGGTGTTAATGACTGAGCCATCACTCTCCACCCTGTATTTTTAAAAACTAAGAAGTTTTAAAAATGCCTCTGCAATCAAGCTTCTGGATTCCCGTAGTTGTCCTATAATACCAAAGCCTCCCGCAATGCCCTATTTTACATCACATGCCTTCTTTCTATGATTGATGAGTATGAATTGTTGGCTTTATGATCTGGATGAACATCTGTGCCCAATTTTTGACCTGTTATCGCTGTCACTTTCAAGCCTCAAACTGGAACAAAGTTATAGGTGCACACACTAACTGGAGCAGATGAATAACGCAAATGTTAGTGGTTGTGCTTGATAAGATTCATTGTATCGAAACTCGTCAATAGTGGCATAATTTCTGAAACTATTTGTAGCTGATGATAAAGGGAATACTTTATTAATTTTGATGATCTAGTTCAATCAATACAAAAGTGAGATGATCATGTTTGAGTTTTCCCTTCCTCTATTTATTTATTTATTTTTTAAAAGATTTTATTTATTTATCTGAGAGAGAGAGACAGAACATGATAGGTGAGAAGGTCAGAGGGAGAAGCAGACTCCCCATGGAGCTGGGAGCCCGATGCGGGACTTGATCCCAGGACTCTGGGATCATGACCTGAGCCAAAGGCAGTTACTCAACCAACTGAGCCACCCAGGTGCCCCTCTTCCTCTGTCTATTTAATAGACTTTATTTTATCTTGAGTAGTTTTAGGTTTACAGGGAAATGAGTGGCAAGCACAGAGTTCACATTATACCCTCTCATGTTCCCCCTGACCTCTTTGTTACCCTTATTAGTAAGTCTTGCTTTGGTGTGGTACATTTGTCACAATTCACGCCCCATTCTTATTGACTAAAGTCTGTAGTGTTTTGCCACATTGTTGTACATTGTGTGAACTTTGATAAACGAATATGGACATGTGTCCATCATTGTATCATACAGAATAATTTCATTGCCCTAAAAATCCCCTGTGGTTTTTTTTAATTTTTAAAATTTAATGTGTTATTTTTCCAAAGGAGGAAATGTATGTTTTCAGGAATTAAGATTTAGAAATGTAGTACAAATATTAGTTTAAGCTATGGCTAATTAAAATTTAAAATTGAAACTTTTACAATATCTGGATTTTATAGTTTTAAACCTGGTGAACTCATAAAAAGTCATTTGATTATAACCACAACTGAAAAATACAGGAAACTCCAAGAGGCACTTACTAGTTTACAATTTCATTTAGCAACAAATTAATACAAAAATCTTTAAAGAGTCAAATGCCAATTATAAAATTGTCTTTTGTGTATCCTAGGTGAGTCACCGTTCTTTAATAAATAAATCTTGAAGACATTCTTTTGATGTTTCTAGGGTGAGGGGAAAAAACCCATTTATCAGCCCTTAGAGTAACATTTTCTTAATAATATTTTTGTCTTTTTACAAGTAATTACTCTTTTTAATGCTCTGTTCTAGAATACATAACCCTAAAAGGAACTTATTATTATTGCTATGCTTATTTCATCAGTTTAGCAGAGCAATAAATAGTTGTTGACTGGTTGACTGTAACTTAAGTAGTATGAATGTCCAAAGATTGCAAATGATTGACCAGAATGTGGATTCTCGGTTTTGTAGGTAAGAGTTAATTAGGCAAATACTGAAGCCAAATGGTAATTTTTAATCTATTCCCTAAGTCAGCAAATGTAGACACTATTAAACTTCAGCAATCTTTTACTAGAAGGACATACATTTGTTCACTTTCTCTTCAGGGATAGAGGATAATTTTCATTTGGGAGAAGAAGAGTAAAGCCTATGAAAAGTACATAGATTTCTTATTTAGATGAGTTTACCCAAGAAATGTGTTCTCTTGCATATATAAAGTTTGAACTTGATTTTTTTAAAGATTATTTACTTCTAACGCTAGTGTTTCTAGCCAGTGTAGTTAAACATTTAGTTACTAAGATGTTTGTCAGTGATAATTTTAAAGTTGGGTAGCCGATTGAAGTTTGACTGAATTACTACAGGTATTGGCATCATAACAAACAGGTCTTAGAGGGCTTATGGCAAATGATGGGCGAGCCTTGCTCTTGGGGAATTTACCCTCCCAAAGGGAACTGCCTTGACGGTGGCTCCCTCCTTCTTTGGTCACTCTGTGTGCAGTGATGGGTGGATGTGGAGATACAAAGTCTATTATTTCCTACAGACTCCAGCTTAGCACAGTCTCTCAGAAGTCCAGTTGTTTATACATCATCACAATATAAATTATATTACAGATAGGTTTACAGTGTGATTTGATGAACATATTGAACTACGTATAGACCTTTGGTGTTGAATTCCTTCGAGTTTATTCTCTCACTCCATGAAAGTGTATGGTGTAAGATTGGTCCAGCAAAGGTCAGTCAATTAAAAAAGACATTGCTAAGTTGAGATTTAAAAATGCCTGTTGCTTTAGATATGTATAGTGGTGGGGAATACTTTTGGTATTTTAAGTTAATTTACTCTTGGCCAAACAAGATTTCCTGTTTTTAAGGAGAAAGAGTTATAAAAATGCCCAAAGATACCATAGACATTGGGAGGGCACTTAAAAACATTGCTTGAATGATTCAAAAGTAAATGAATCAGAAACATGTGGATTAGATTTATACTCTCTTGGATATAAAAATCTTCTGGCTGAATGTGTCTTGGGGTTTTTATTAAGCTCCAAAACATTTAAAGAACAATTCAAGATGTTAATGTGCCCAGAATCTCTCTAGGTTGCCAGTTTTAACTTTGTTTAGTCTTTCTTATTTATTTATTTGTTTGAGAGAGGGAGAGAGAAAGAGAGAGAGCACAGGCAGGGGGAGCAGCAGAGGGAGAGAGAGAAGCAGGCTTCTCACTGAGCAGGGAGCCCAATGCGGGGTTTGATCCCAGGACCCCAGGATCATGACCTGAGCCGAAGGCAGATACTTAACCGACTGAGCCAACTGGCTGCCACGACTTTATTAAGCCTTATTCTTACAGGAGGTGTATAAAATATCTTCCATTTATATTTGCTTTGGAAGGCATTTCTAGCCACACCAAATTTTACCTGGTACATCAATGCCCATTTTTCTATATTTAGAGAAGACTTCACCCAATAGGAGGAAACTATCTTTTCACATTTGCAAGTATTACTTTTCAAAGCTTGTGTAAATCTGCCATTCCGTCCATCCTCTGTCCTGGGTATAAGGATGGTAACGCCACAGAATTGTGGCATTGGGTACAATTGTGGCTTCATACAGGCAGGGAGGTTGTTTTTCCTCACTCCTCCTGATGGTAGAATGCCCAAATGAAGTGGCTGTGGTGTGATGATGAGAGAGAAGAGACAATTGGATGACATAAGAGGATTTATTTTAGCTTTTTGTGCACAGTTTCCAATCAGGCCTTCTCTTTACGATGCTGTAATTATTCAAGTACAGGCAGGGGAGATAGGGTCCCATCCCAACCACCTCTTGGGAGATACTCTAAGCTGATTTTATACATCTGTGAACTGATTATAATAGTACGACTTATTTAAAAGTACTATCAGAAAAAATGACCTGACCTCCCTATATTTCATAATATAGTGGGTGGCCAGTAGTAAATCTAGAATCCAGAAATCCTCAAAAAGTCAATTGCTTTTACCGCTACCCACCATCTCAATTAGAAAATTAATCATCCATGTTTAGTTCAGGTGTTTACCGTGTCCTCTATTAAGTAGGCTTGGTCGCAGTGGAAAGGAGTGGAGGGAGCTCACAGCTTCAGAAAACTTTTCTTGGACATTTCCACTTGAAGTTTCAGGTTACCCTTCCTTATTTCACTGTTTCACTGGTAATAGGGATGTTGTCTGCTGATCTTTTGCATAATTTGAACTCAAATACTCTAATATGTTATAATGATAATCATTTATAAGGTATTGATTTATAAATTACTGGGACCAGGTTAAAATTAGCCCCCAATTATTGAGACTGTTACATATACTGCACTATGTTCGGATTGTGAGTAGTTCCTCGGAGTAAGAGATAAAGCTCTTTCCACAAAGAGCTTGTAACTTAGTGGAAGTGAAAGGCATTCCCTGTCTGAGAGCTAAGAAGAGTCCTGTTTATTCCAATTCCTGGCTCTGTGACCATAACCACTCTGTGCCTGTTTCCTTGTATGTACGATAGGTAGGTATTGTAATGCTTCATTGGGTTGTTGGGAGGACTAAATAAATTCATACAATTAAGTTAAAATGGTGACATAGTACCATATGCTTCAGTGATTATACTATTGTCTGCTGCCAGACAAAACCGTTGTCAATGAGACAATTGAAGGCACTTTTTAATTAGTCAATAAATGAATAATGGATGTTCTGGTAGATGGCTGTCCCTTCTGATTTGGTGACCCACGGGTAATTCCTTGTCTATAGGCTTGACAAATATTTATTGAGCATCCTACCATTGTGCAAGGCTGTGTTTTAGATACCATGGTAACAATCTCTGATTTAACTGTTCACAATATCTATGCTGTAAGCAACAATACTCGTAGAAGAGAAGAGAGAGCATGTGTAGGAAATTGAAATAGGATATTTGATTATATTCTCTGTTATAAGAGAATAACATATTCTTTAGTGACTCTATATGGGTGAGATTTTTGATAACATGAGATTTTTGATAACCTCTAATTCATACTTTTCCTTCTCTTTCTGCTTTTATTTTTTAAATTTTAATTAAAAAAATGTTTAGAGAGGGAGAGAACGAGAGGAAGGGCAGAGGGAGAGGGAGAGAAAGAATCTTAAGTGAGCTCCGTCTCACAACCCTGAGATCATAACTTGAGCTGAAATCAAGAGTGGATGCTTAACTAACTGAGCCACCCAGGTGCCCTTCTCTTTCCACTTTTAATGGCAGATCAATAAAACTGTTTGCATTTTTTGGTCTTGTCTGGGAGCAGGGCAAAGTGTTAACTGCTGCATGAATTGCTTTAGTAGATAGTGGAGGAAAACAAGGAAAATAAAACCCATAGGAATGTCCAGGAAGGACTGGGAGACAGATGCAGAAGTGGGGAGCAGGGAGAAGTAAGGACAAGGCAAGGAAGGAAGCAGAAAGCCAGTAAGCCAGGTGTAGGAGTAACACGTGAGGAGAGACTCTCCAGTGTCCTAGGAACTCCACTGGAAAGGAAAGCCTGTCTTTATTTCCATTTGTATCTTTTTCTTATTAAGGAACATTAAATTTTGTGTATCATATCCTCTCAAGCTACTTAAAAAATGCAATGTGTTCTCTAAGTAGAAAATTTTATTGTAAAAAAGATAAAGTATACATTCAAATTAGGAAAAGAATCTTCCAAGTCCCACTTTCTAGAGATTACAACTATTAGCACTCTGAATGCATACTTTTACTCATCTGATAGGGAAAATATATTGGTTTAATTTCTTTGATTAATAGAATAAACTTTCTTTTTCTTATATAATTGGTCATTATCTTCTTTTTTTGTGAATATGTAGGTTTCTGTAAATGATTTTCAAGAACTCTTTGGATAGCAAAGAAAAGATAATGCTCATATATAAAAATAATTATAAAATCAGCTGTAAAAGTAATTGTTTTTCCATGTTCATTGTTAGCTTTTTAATTTAGCATTTTAATTTATAAAAGTAGTGAATGAATCTAAGTTTTTTTGTGGTAATTGCTTTCATGTTCAGATACTTTTCTCAAGCTGAGATGATATTGGTATTCATCTTTTTTTCCTAGCATTTTTGCTTTTTCATTTTTTTGTATTATTTTTTAATACATTTATAGTTTATTTTGTTTAATTTGCAAACTAGTAGTACAAATTTTCTTTTGAATCGTTAGCTAGCTGGCCCAAAATAGTTTATTGAATGATCTTTCTGTAACTCTTTAAAATTCTACCCTTATTATATATGAAATTGTTAAATGTGCTTGGCTCTTTCTGGACCTTTTATTTCACCATATTGATTTGTCTTTAACTTTATGTACAGCTGCCATCTTCTTCACATTTTATTTAGACGTGCATTCTATCAGTTACAATGTAGAGTGTTCCCTTTCATGACCACGATCTCCCATAACTGCAGTCATTTTTTGAGTAATAATTTATTTTTATTGTGACAAAATTCACACAACATAAAATTCATGATTTAACCATTTTAAAGGGTACAATTCCATGATGCTTTTTACATTCAAAATGTTGTGTAACCATCACCACTATCTTGTCTAGAACATTTTCATCATCCTAAAAGGAAACCCCACACCCGTTAAGCAATCATTCCCCATTCCCTGTTTCCCACTCCCTGAGGCCCCTGGCAACCACTAGTCTCTCTGTCTTTATAGATTTGCTTATGTTGGATATTTCATATAAATAGAATCTTGAAATATGTGGCCTGTTGTGTTTGGCTTCTTTCACTTAGTATAATGTTTTCAAGGTTCATGCATGTAGTGGTATGTATTGATACATTCTTTTTTTGTGGCTGAGTAATATTCACTTCTATGGATACACCTCATTTTGTTTATCCATTCATTAGTTGATGGACATTTGGGTTGTTTCCACCTTTGGCTATTGTGGCTAGTGCTGCTATGAACATTTGTATACAACGTCTTGTTTGAATACTGTTTTCAGTTCTTGTGGGTATATAACTAGGAGTGAAGTTTGCTGGGTTACACAGTAATACTATGTTTAGCTTTTTGCGGTAACACCAAACTGTTTTCCACAATGGCTGCACCATTATACCTTCCAATCAGCAATGTATGAAGGTTCCAATATCTCTGTATTTTTGCCAACACTTGTTATTTTCTTTTGGGATTTTATTTTTATTATGGCTGTTTCAGTGGATGTCTAGTGATAGTTCATTATAGTTTTGATTTGCATTTCCTTTTTGACTAATGATGTTGAGCATTTGTGTATCTTGGGGGAAATATTTTGTGCATATTTTTGTGCTTAAAAAAGTTGTTTGGGTCTATAATTTCCTTCGTTTACTGTATTCTGCTTTTAATACTAGAATTGTGCTAGTTTGAAAAACAACAGGGAAATTCTATCTCCGTGTACTGGAATAATTTAAGTAACTTGATGTTAGCTGTTTTGTGATGACTAGGCATCATTTCAGTGGTTTTTGATAGAGTTTCAGGTTTTTTTTCATTTTTTTCTTTCTTTCAAGATTTTATTTAAATTCAAGGTAGTTCACATATAGTGTACTATTAGCTTCAGGCATAGAATTTTTTATTCTCAGTTGTGTATAACACCCAGTGCTCATTCCATCAAGTGCACTCCTTAATACCCATCACCCAATTACCCCATCCCCCCACCCACTTTCCCTCCAGCAACGCCAAGTTTGTTCCTTATATTTTAAGAGTCTCTTATGGTTTGCCTCTCTCCCTGTCTTTATCTTATTTTATTTTTCCTTTCTTTCTTCCATGTTCATGTTTTGTTTCTTAAATTCCACAAATGAGTGAAATCATATGGTGTCTGTCTTTCTCTGACATATTTTGCTTAGTATGATATATTCTAGTTCCACCCATGTCATTGCAAATGGCAAGATTTCATTCTTTTTTGATGGCTGCATAATATTCTGTTATATATATGCACACCACATCTTCTTTATCCGTTCATCAGTTGATGGGCATTTGGGCTCTTTCCATGATTTGGCAGTGTGGATAGTGCTGCTATAAACATTGGGGCACATGTGCCTCAGGATTTTTTTGTGATTTTTGGTTTCAGTTTTCTACTTTATTTTAAGCCAACATTGGTATTTTAGTATAATTTAACCAATTGCATTGAAAGTATGAATTTAGTAGCACATTTTTGTACTGAGAACTTGTAATTAAAGATATTCTTGTTAATTTATATTTATCATACATATAAAATTATGTATACATTTATATCTGTTTATTTTATCAATATTTCTATAACATTTGCATTTATTCTTTTTAAATTAGGCTTTTTAGAGGGTTGTCTGGCTTAATAGTTTAAAATTTCTTATGCCAACTTGTGAATCTTGTTTTTAAATTAGTAACTTCTTACTATAAGTTTTTATAAATGCTTCTTGAGCATTTGAAAACTATGTTCTTTTTCTTTAAGTGATAAAGTTCAATACATGGGTATTAAATCAAGATTATTATTTATTGAATCCTATTTTCTTATTTTTCTAAAGATAAGCAATTATTATTGCAATAATAGCAATAGATTGTTTGAATATTCGGGATTTCATTGTGCATTTACTATTATTGATGCAGTTTAAGGAACTTTTAGGGCCATTCTTATGATTAGAATACAGTATCATCATAACCTTCAAACAAAATGAGTAGTTTTTCTTTTCCCCTCTCTGTCATGCCCCCATATGTCTTGGTTGGGCTCCAGAATTCTGACATTGAAAAAAAAAATAATGTGGGGATTACATTTTCTTCTTATATTTGGCTACCTGTATTCTGATAGTGGTTTTAATTTTGCTGATTTAGGAAGTATGGAGTTAAACCAGAGGGACTCAAGGAATGGAAGAACATTAAATTTGCAGTTTAGAAAGCAGATTGATTCTGATTAGTTCTAGGAATTTGCTCCTGACAACCCTGGATATCAGCACTTGTAATTGGGCTACCCTTCATCCAGTTCTGCTTGAGGTTTTCATTTAGAATTGGCCAAGACTATGCACCAGGAATAAACTCAGAATATTCCTCCAACCTAGCCTGTTCTTTGGGTCTATTGACATTACAAATACACTCTTTGGAGAAAAGCTGGACTAGAACTGCATGTAGAAAGAAAGAACTGTGTGAATGCCGTCTTACTCCTCATTTCCTAATATAAGTTTATTTCCAAATTGCAGCACAAAAGTAGCAACAGATATCTTTATCATTATGCTCATGTTCATTGCAGAGCATGGAGAATTAGTTTCTAATATAGTTTAATCTTTATGTGCTTCTATAACCCCATATTTTTGCCACTGACAATTTCAGTATTTATCTCATACACTCTTTCTGAATTGAAAAATTACCTGACCTACCAAAGAATTTTTAAAAGTTCCAGCATCTGAATAAACTTTGATAGCATGAGAGGGTTTTGAAATGATTGTAGGTGTGTGGTGATTCTTTTGTCTACTGAATGTCCAAAGACAGCTAAGGCAGACTGTTTCTTATTTCAAAGGAATATGAAGAATTGATGAGAAAAGAAAAAAGAAAAAAAACCATACCAAGCAGCTCTAAATGCATGGCAGTTGGAAGAGATCTTTGTTATTTTAGTTCATCCCTCAGAGCTTATGGCAGGCTGATCTATGGATATGGGTGCTGAAGCCAGTTTGCTAAATGCTGTCCCAGATGATGGCGAATCCAGCAGTCTCTGTAGGAATAATTTCTAGGAGAAGATGCTATTGACCTTCTCCTAATTGCATGCTTTAGGTTTATCTGTATAAGCTAAATGGTAGTAATACAAAGCCATTCTGCGTATTTAGATAGTTTTAGATTGATGTGGATTTCCACATGGTTGATTTAGCACATCATTTATATTTGACTGTAAAGATGAATGGATAACCTCTTTTACCTATATTGGCACCCTTACCTCTAATACCCGCCCCTTGTGTATGAATTGACATTAAGATGTAAGCCACAATATCGGTGCTATCCTTCTTTTGAATTTCTTGGTTTGTTTTATATGGTTGCCAAAATCTCAAGTTCAAATCTGTTCGATTCACCCAGAGATTATTTATCTGCTAAACAGTATAAAGAGACAACGAAGCAATCAATTAAAAATCATGCATCACAGTGATTTCTGAGTGATGCCCTGTATATTCAGGCACTGAGCAAAATAATAGAACCCAAAGAGTCCTGAGGAATTTCTGTTACCCTCCCTTCCCTACCCCCTTCCCTAGTCAGGCGAAAACACTAAAAAACGTTTTAGCTTCAAAGAGGAGGATCTCTATTTTGGAACTAACTTCATTTTCCCTGTCTACTGAAGGCCCCTCTTTGTGGTGGGTAGAGGGAGAAATGCAGCCTTAGGCCTTCCTACTCAGTGACAGACCTACTATCCCACCCAGCCTGAGGAGGGGAGGGAGGGATGAATGTGCTGTGGCTTTAATAATAGGTACATACTGTTGATTAAATAATGTTTTATAATTAAAATCAGAATGCTCATGTATAAAGGCTGATTGAGTAACTGAGTATTTTTCCTTTCAAGCTGGCTTGAAGAAAGGCTATTTCATAAATAAAATGCCGAAGTTACATAGTTTAGCATGAAGTGTAGTCAAATGTGTTTGTGCCTGGTGGCTAAAATTATCTCTATAGAATACGTTACTGTAGCACGTTACAAGGTTTAAAATCTGATTGTCTTCTTATTAGAGGAATTATAATTCTGAAATTCATTGTTT
>CM052798.1:58383351-58405568 GCA_028533885.1 Nasua narica
GAGCATAGGGCATTTGCAGAAGAGATGAGATGTGTCATCAGGAAACCAGCTAAGGAGCTGGTACTTTATTGTGTAGATAATGAAGGTTTTGATACGAGACATTTATCCTTCAGCCATTAATATCAACAGGCCAAATTAAGACATTTCCTTCTGACAACAGTCCATTAAGAGGACAGGAAAGAGGGGCACCTGGGTGGCTCAGTGGGTTAAAGCCTCTGCCTTCGGCTCGGGTCATGATCTCAGGGTCCTGGGATCGAGCTCCGCATCGGGCTCTCTGCTCAGCGGGGAGCCTGCATCCCTCTCTCTCTCTGCCTGCCTCTCTATCAATGTGTGATCTCTCTCTCTGTCAAATAAATAAATAAAATCTTAAAAAAAAGAAGACAAGAAAGACTTGATTTTCTTTTCATTTGGTTTTTAGGCTTTGTTATATCCTCTCTTAATGCTGGTGGCATAATGGTCCAACCCTTCCTTAATTTTTCAGGTTCACCTTTTGTTCATTTATTCTTATTTGTTTTTATATCCAAGGTGTTTTCAAACCCTTCTTATATGTCTGTTCTACAACTGTTTATTTGGAAGTCAAAGCTAGGCCCAGTGATTAGGCCAGTTTTAAGTTGTAGCTGGGACCATTTATGGAACTTATTCCACGCACTTATTCCTCTTTAACATCATGGGTGGTCAGGAAATGGATACATGGAACCAAAATATACATTGTTATTGTTAACTCAGGGGTAGTTTAGAGGGGAGTCATTTCTTCAAAACCCTGAGAAAATTCCAGTGAATTTTTTGGGATATTCTAGCCAAGTCAAGGCAAGGGTGAGGGATGCAGAGAAGGGAATATGAAATAAGAAGAAATTGATATTTTAGGTACCAAGCAGAAAACGCTAAAAGTAACATTCTGGAACAATACCATTTCCATGTGCAAATTGTATAAGATGCTCTGAATTCATTCTAAAAACCTCTTATCTCTAGTTTATCTGTACTTTTATTTACATAAATAAACTTTAGGGTTTTTTTTCATGGAAACATACACATGTGTGTTGGCTTTGAACTTGACTATTCCCAAAAGTAAGAAAAAATCAGTTACTTATATCAGTGTTTGTCCTCTCTTGAGTCGTTCTACTTGTGCACATTGGACTTGCCATATAAGCTATCATTTTTGTAGTTCTAATGTCAATTTGAACTCAAAGGATCCAGATTTCTGTATCAATGTTTCCGCTACTGTTCATTTCTTTATGTGAGTGTTTTGCAAAATAACATCCCTTTGTGGAAAGTGTAATGGATACCTTGTAGCCTAGCTAGTTAAGTTAAACAACTGTAGGACCGAGAAAATATCTTTTATCAACGGATTTTGTTATTTTTCTTGTTTTGCAGGTGACAATGGCCAACATTGGAATAAATGGAGATCATTCTCGGGAGACCTGTGAAACAACAGTTTTCGCTCTCCGAATGGCAACATGGAATCAAATCTTAGATCCCTGGGTGTATATTCTGCTGCGGAGGGCAGTCCTTAAGAACCTCTACAAACTCGCCAGGCGCTGCTGCGGGGTTCATGTCATCAGCTTGCACGTGTGGGAGCTTAGCTCCATTAAAAATTCCTTAAAGGTTGCTGCTATTTCTGAGTCCCCAGTTGCAGTGAAAATAAATCAGCCAGCACCTGGCTTAATAGGACAGTAAGGCAGTGTAGGTCTAGGGCAACATTCAGGAAAGTTTTGTCAATATTTCAGTTAATTGGATGGAGATAGAAAGCCTAACTGGAAAATTCAGACCTCAGCAGTTAGTTTGGAGGCACTTTTGTCAGATTTGGCTGTTGAAATTTGTGAAATTCACCATACAATTGTATCATTTCCTTTTTTTTTTTTTTTGGTCAGCTGGAGGTAAACATGGTTCGATAATGCCATGGGAGTCAAACTGAAAAAAAATTGGGGTTTATTTGTGTTATTCGCGCTTTTGGAATGAGTGACTCTGTTGAAGCCTAAAGCCTTCGTGTGCCTTATTTGTCAAGCAGCATCTTAAGACTTATGTGCACAGCGAAATAGTTGTTTGGGGGTCATCGCTCTGTAGCTGTTCCTGATAAACGAGGCTCTGTGAAGTGGAGCGCCCCCAGTGTTGGGTTTGGTCTGTTACACCACTCAGTATGTGGCTTCAATCAATGGATGAATGGTCCTGTCTCATGGGGTTTTCACTGTGGCTTGTTACAGTGACCTCCATGACACCAGGTGTGGCTGTCAGGTCGCCTGACCTCGCAAGCCTCCTTAGAATGAGCCTATCCTTGTCATTTTGACAAATAACGCCTGCTTGCTTGTATTATTGTGAAGGTAAATTGTTTGAAGGTCTTTTTGTGTGTCATAGATTTACCCAGTTTTCAAATGTATCCTCTGAAAATTCTAGTGTACAGTAAATGATTCTTAGAGAAACCAAGGCTCCTTCTCAGTACATATATAGGTGATTTGCCTGATAGCAGTTCCTAAGCAGCTCTGCCACGGATAATGCAAACAGACCCTTAAACCCCCCGATAGGTACAAAGCATGTTGGTAAAGGAGCTCTACTTTGAACTGTCATTTCTATATTAGAGAACAAAAGAAACACAGTCTATATATAATATTACAAGACTATCTTCAGCTAGTGTGTTTGTGCTTTCTACATATACGCATACACACACATAGACACATAAGCATATCAGAAATTTCTGTTGAAAGCTAGTTCATTAAATCTGTACGATAGCATCTTCTAAAACCAATGCTACCTATGTCAAGGGTAAAATTGGCAATTAGTCAGACACTTGGCAATCATTATTATGGGTAACCAAGAGATCAGGGGACAAGGTTTTCTCCCCAAATTTCTAGTAATACTTTAGACTTCTTTGCATAATTCAACCCCCCAAATTTTTGTACTCATTGAAAATGTCCTGGGGCCATCAGAACATAGGGTAGTTAGTTCTACTTCATAGTAAGGAAATGTATTTCTGTAAAAGAATTTTTGCTTTCATTACCTGTGGTCCATTTAACATAATTAAACTTCTGTGTGCGACTCATTTCACATTCTCCAGGAAACCTATGTGTGTCAGCTAGACTTAAATTATTATATTTACAAATTTTTGCTTTTGACTGGTAATACACATTGGAAGTCATTGTCTGCATTTGGGGATTTTGGTTAATCCTTATGAACAAATTAAAAGAAATTAAGCAAATAACCTCGTTGAAGATTTAAAGGAAGCCACTTTTTTCCAGTGAATTTTAAGAGGGGAAACACACACACATGCACACACACACACACACATGGACACGGACACATGATATTCTTAATTTAAGCCCAGTAAATGATGAATCACACAAAGTTAGGTTATTCTCATATATAGAACACGTAGTAGATGCTCATGAAGTACTGGCCCAATTGAGTTACAGATAAGAATTTTTTTGATGCGAAATGAGCATGGAATTGCAATGTTTTGTTCATTTTTATTTAAAATGACAATTACTCATTGGTTATTTTGATATGTATTTGTATATATACAAATATATATTTGTATTTGATGTGTGTATATGTATTTTTAAATATCCTGTGTATATACTTAAAAAAAAGCCATTGCAATTTCTGATTGTTGTTCTATTACATGAATGTTCTCATGTGTTTCAAGAGCACTTAAAGCCCAGAACATTTAGATGGCTTAGAGGAGACATTTACTTCCCACAGCTACTTAAGGGAGTGTTGGTGTCCTGGGAGCTGAGGGACAAGGAACCACCGCTTCATCCTTCCTCCTCACGGTGGATAGGGTGTTGCAGCGAACATTTCTATGTACTGTGACCTGGGAGAGGTCTGCAGAGAAACTCTTGTTCAGGGCTCCAGGCCTCTTCTCCTTAAGGCTTTTCAGTAAATGGCATCATGGCTGTTCTTTTTCCATGATGTCACCCTGGCCATGAGCGTGTATACGGTGGAGATCCTGTGACCTTTCCGTATGTGGGAATGCAGGGGCGGGTAAGGTGTTAGGGAACGGCAGGACAGTCACTCTGGACTGTCCCTCCGTGTATCCTGGAGGGATTCACTTTATTATCTGAGCACAGGTATAAGGCAACTAAGTTGGTTTTATAATGAGGTTAAACCCAAGAAGTAGACACCAAAAATTGAAAAAAAAATGTAGTAAAAGAATATGCGCTTACATTGTCTTAGACCTTTCCTCCAAGGAAAATGAAATAACGTGAGCACAATATGCATATATCTGACTTCAGAATTTTATTTCTGTTATTATATATATTTCAGTGTAGTTTGGCATCTTATCATATGTTGAATAATAGAGTGTAGCCTCCATCAACAATTTTGTAGAAATGTTTAAAGTGAAAACGCACTTGTTCTGTTTACTGGAAATAAATAGTATAGTGTTCATCAGGTTAATCAATTTTGAAACTTTAAGGTCTGTTTTAAAATTTATAATTAGACTGTCAGAGCAACTGAATTGTCCTTCTCATTGGGTAAAGTAGTATCTGAGCAACTTCACATACTGTTTGATCATATTACTTTTGGGGAAATTGATTATTCTAGGCAAATGACTTGCAAATGCCAGTTTTTTTTCTTTTGTTAGTGAATTTAAAAACTGAAACAAAAAAAGCCAACAGCATATGGGTTTTTATGATTATGAACAAAGACAGGTAAGGCTGACTCATAATCAGTTGTAGGTATATCCCAAGGCATCACACTTTTTACTGAGGATTTAACTAAGTGATACAAATATTCTAAATTTTTTTCTAAAGGCTGAAAGTTCCTTTTAATTATTTGCATTGCTGAAGTGCAAAATACCTAAAAGTTAACTCATACACACACAAACTTGCGCACACACACAAATATCTGTCTTACGAAATAAATGGTCTTGTTTGCTCATTTTCAGTCTTTAAAAGAAAAACTTACTTTAGTTTTATATCTAATCTGAATTTAGATCCAAGATAAGAGCACTTGTTAACACATAGATGGACTTTTTGTGAAACTTGCTGCTAGCTTAGCCACCATCATTGCTCCAAATTAATAAACGAAGGTCAGGATATGAAAAGATGGGATGGGAATACGCATTTTCTTACTTCTTCATCTGGGTCTCAAATATTTTACCACATGGCAAATAATGTTGGACTTCAACTTGTTACTGAGATATTTTAACAGTAGATACAATGTGTTATGTGAATAAATATATTTTGTGTTCTTCATACTTGCTGGATTATATGAGATTAAACAGTGATATGTATATTTTGTGGCTTGTATCAATGTGCAACTCATGGAATTTTAATGTTTTGACTAGTTTAAAACTTCCAACAAATGATTTACAATAAACTTGGACTAGTGTTTATCAAGAGTGGTTATTTTTAGGGAGGTCGTATAAAGCTTGGAACTCTCGAACCTAAACTTCCATTTTTATCTATTTGGTGGGAAGAATTTCAACTTGTTTTCTTTTATTACCTGTGGTATCTGTTTTGTGCCTCCTTTTTGTTGATGTTGTTGTAATTCACCTAGGCAGGTCATAAATTTTAATGGGAATCTGATAATTTCTAAAACACACTGGCCTAGATGTGTCAGGATAGCAGAGCAATGTCTGTGATAACAAATGGCTGCCCATATCTTCGTGCCATGAACCCTCAAAGCTTTACATCTCACCCATGGCTCGTGTCCACTCAGAAGGGGAGCTCTGCCTATTGTAATCACTCAGACCTTAGGTGACTAAGCTGCCACCATCTTCTGTGATGCTCTTTGCCTTGCTACAGGGAAAAAAGCATGGTGAGGGCGCCTGGGTGGCTCAGTGGGTTAAAGCCCCTGCCTTCAGCTCAGGTCATGATCTCAAGGTCCTGGGATTGAGCCCCACATCGGGCTCTCTGATCAGCAGGGAGCCTGCTTCCCCCTCTCTCTCTGCCTGCCTCTGCCTACTTGTGATCTCTCTCTCTCTCTGTCAAATAAATAAAATCTAAAAAAAAAAAAAAGCATGGTGAATCATGAACTGGCTCTTAGAGCTTCCACCTGGAGGTAAGACATATTCCTTTTGCTCACACATCTCTGGTCAAAGCAAGCGATGGTCTACTACCTTCAAGGAAGCAGGTTAATTCAATACTATGATATGCCTTCGAGGAGAACTGAAAATAATCAGTGGACAGCACGAAAGATTTCCCTATTGGTCAAATATTTTCATGCTTACCTTTCTAACATAATTCAAACTTTCTAACATAATTTAAAAGAACTATTTCTTTTGAAGTTTTTATTTATTTAAGAGAATCAAGGAATGAAAGCATTTAGGATTCATTCTTCTAAATAGCTTATAATCTATAAAGATAGGACAGAATGAATGCCACATACACTATTTGCAATTAACAGGAATTTTAGAAGATAAAAAGTCAATATAGAATAAGAAGTGAAAAAACTTGTTTTCTTTTTTCTTTCTTTTTTCTGTTTTTTTCATTTTGAGATAGAGCGAGAGAGCACGTGCACACAGGAGCAGTGGGAGGGGCAAAGGGAGAGAATGCCAAGCCGACTCTGCTCCTGCACCAAACCCGACGTGGGGCTGGATCTCACAACCCTGAGATCAGGACCTGAGCTGAAACTAAGAGTTTGATGTTTAACAGACTTTGCCACCCAGGTGCCCCGAAAATATCATTTTATATATATCCTTATTCATAGCAAAGTAGAGGCAGAATGACTGAAATCTAAAGGAACTGTGTTTTGGATTTAAAGTGTGGTTTATATTTCCATTTATACAAGCATTTAAACTCTTAGAGTTTCATATTTAGTAATATTTGAGTTCTTTGCATATCCGATTGTTAAAACCCCATATCAACAAAATGCCTTCTGTTGCTGTAGTGCTAACTTCCCTATGTTAAATAAGGCAAACTTATACTAGCATACCCCTAAATAATTTTAGTTTTAAAAAAATGAGATTCTACTAGACATACTGTTGTATTGTAAAACTTTTGTTTTTCAATAACCCGTTTTACATGCAGAACATTCTTTTTAACAACTAAATATTTTTACATAAGAGAAGTGTACTATAATCTCTCTGACATGAAGAATTTGAGAGGCAGGGCAGGGGGTTATGGAGGGTTTGGGGGGGAAATGAAACAAGATGGGATCAGGAGGGGGACAAACCACAAGAGACTCCTAAACTCACAAAACAAACTGAGGGTGGCGGGGTGTGAAGGGTAGGGATAGGGTGGCTGGGTTATGGACATTGGGTAGCGTATGTGCTATGGTAAGTGCTGTGAAATGTGTAAGCCTGATGATTCACAGACCTGTACCCTGGGGCAAATAATACATTATATGTTAAAAAAAAATAAGAAGTGTACTATAATTTAAATAACAATTTTCCTAGTAAAGCAGAGCTATTTTTGTTTTTGGTCATTTCCCTCTTTCCAATTATATTATTTCACCATGCACATCCTTATCCTTTCTTGTGTTCTTTGGGATTGTTGGGTTAAGGGCACGCACATTTTCAGTATCCATAGAAACTGCCTCATTTTTACGTGTGTACTTGTCTTCTCTTCTTAGGAAAAGGCCCTATTCCTGACACCACCTACAGTTTATTTAAGCAATTTTTTTATTTCACCCACGTGATTGGCAAAAATAAATCATATTTAATATTAGCTTTGTTATGTTACTTGCATTTCCCATTGCTAATGAGGCTGAGCATCTTTTTATACCTTTATTAGTCATTTCTACTTCCTTTGTAAATTTTCTGTTCCTGACCTTTATCTATTTTTAATGTTAATTTTTTACTTACTGACTTTCAGGATGATTGTGTATATTAGTTAGCTAATATTGTCTTGGTTAGCTTGGGCTGCTATCACAAAACACCATGGACTGGCTGCTTAAACAAGAAAAATTGATGCTTCAAAGTTCTGGAGGTTCAGAAGTCCCAGATCAAGGTGCCAGCCAATTAAGTACCTGGTGAGAGCTCTCTTCGTAGCCCGGTTCTTGCTGTTTCCTCACATGGTGGAGGGAGAGATAGAGGATGGGGGTGGGAGAGGGGGAAGATAGAAGGGAAAGAAGAGAGAATGAGAGAGAGCACACTCTCTCATCCTAAAGGCACAAATCCCATCACGAAGATCCCAGCCCTCAGGACCTCATCTAAACCTAGTTACTTTCCAAAGGTCCCATCTTCAAATACCATCACGCCGAGGAATAGGGCTTAAACACATGAATTTTGAGGGGGGACACACTTCAGTATATACCAGACTTTATTTTTTATGAATGTTACAAATACTTCTCTTCCAAGGCTGCCATTTTCTTCTGCGCTGAAGGTATCTTTCACCATACTAGATAAGTTCTACATTTTTCCTTAGGCAAAACTAACTTTTCATGGGTTTTTTTGTTTCTTGTTTAGAAAGACTTTCTGTCCTCAAAGATTATATATAAATATATACCCTTATCTCATTTTCTACAGGTAAAGTTTTGTTTTTTATCTTTAAATGTTGTAGCTCTCATGGAATTAATTTATTTTTTTGTGCCATGTAAGATAAGGACCTTTTTTTTTTTATATCAAATGTGTAACAAATAGACCCAACATCATGACAGCAGTTTTAGAAAAGAAATTTTTTTTGGTTGTAATCTTGGAATCTTATCTGAGGTACCTTTTAATTAGGCTTTTTGAAATATTGAACTTAGCTCACCTGACCTCTATTACTAATTCATTTTGGGAATACTAGTCTGGACCACACAATTATAAAAGTAATACTACTCTTAGGACCCACCGATGACACTACGACCTATCACCAGTAGGCTATGGACTTTGAATTGCTTTTTTTTAGTAAAGAAATCTTATGTGTATGCCACATAATTTTATGTAATGCTATTTCCCTTTTTGCCAGATGTCTGCTGCAACCAATAGTTTCCAGATGGCTAAGTGGGCTAATTATGAGTTGTATTACTCTGCTAGGGCTGCCATAACAAAGCACCATAGACTGGGTGCCTTAAACAACAGAGATTTATTTCCTCACAATTCTGGAGGCTAGAAGTCTGAAATCAAGATGTCGGTAAGGTTGATTCTTCTGAGGCCCGTCTCCCTGTCTAGTAGGTGGCTGTTTTCTCCCTGTGTCTTCACATGGCCTTTTATCAGTATCTAATCTCCTCTTCTTAGAAGGACACCAGTCATATTGGACAAGGGCCCACACTAGTGACCTCCTTTAACCTTAATTGCCCCTTTGAAGACCCTATCTCTAAATCCAGTGGCCTTCAATGGAACTGGGGAATTAGGACTTGAACATATTAATTTTGGAGGGACACAATTCAGCCCTAACAAGAGTATAGTCTGCAATACTGAGATAAAGTTAGTGTAACTGACCCACACAGGGATTGAGCTTATTATCACAGGTTTATTATGCAGTGGTTCTCAAATATTAGCATGCATCTGTTTTACATGAAAAACTTGTGGAATGAGGGGTGCCTGGGTGGCTCAGTGGGTTAAAACCTCTTCCTTCAGTTCAGGTCATGATCACAGGGTCCTGGGATCGAGCCCCGCATTGGGCTCTCTGCTCAGCAGGGAGCCTGCTTCCCCCTCTCTCTCTGCCTGCCTCTCTGCCTACTTGTGATCTCTCTCTCTCTCTTTCTGTCAAATAAATAAATGGAGTTTTTGGGGAAAAAAAAAATACTTGCCGAATGAGATTGCTGGGCCTCACCGCAGGGACTGATTCAGTCAGTCTTAAGTAGGCCAGAAAATTTATGTTCCTAACAAGGTCCCAGGGAAGGTCCCAGGCACTGGTGATCTGAGGAACACACTGTGAGAAACACTGGCTTAATGAACTTGGGTAACCAGCCACAGATGGTATGATATGAAAAATACAAAAAAAAGTGAAACTTTTAGACAATGCATTATAGTACCACTATTTTGGTATTGGCAATTTAATTCCTTTCCTAAGGACTATTTTGCTCCAACTTGAAACACATTGGACCTAAAAAATGTTAGGGCTATGCAGGAAGGCGCTAGAAGAATGCAGGATATTATAGATTGATAGTAAGAGTCAAATACAAAAAGACAAAGCACATGTAAGTGAAGCTGCGGTTTAGCTGGTCACATACCTCTTATTGGTGTCCAAAAGACTTTTGTTGTCATATAGACAGACAAAATTCCTATAGTAGTCTGGAAATATTGCTTATGTTTTATCACTAACCAAAAATCTCTTTTTTTTTTTAAGAAAAAGAACAAGGCTATTTGGATTAACTTTACATTTTTTCCCCTTACACTTCCAATGTTTGTAATCTTCTTTGATCCTTATGTTTTCCACTCTTCTTTGAGCCTAGTTGGTCTTTAAAACATTTTTTTTTTAAGATTTTATTTATTTACTAGAGAGAGAGAGACTGAGAATGAGAGGGGAGAAAATCAGAGGGAGAAGCAGACTTCCCACAGGGCTGGGAGTCTGATACGGGACTCGATCCCGGGACTCCGGGATCATGACCTGAGCCAAAAGCAGTCGCTTAACCAACTGAGCCACCCAGGCGCCCTTGAGCCTAGTTGGTCTTAAAATAATTTCCTACTTCAGTAAAATAAATCTTGAGTCAGTGTTGCCTTCCAAGGGGAGGAGGGAGTAGTGCAACTTTTTCAGTTTCCAAATAAAATGTAATACTAATACTTTTGGGAAAAGTAAGTTATTATAGTGGATTTTATTCAAAACAATTAGAATGACAGTAGAGAATAAAAGGACCCAAAGTAAATAAAAATACTTGAACTAAAAATCTCATTCCTAAAGACATTAAAAATACAGCATCTTTTGTATAAATCCAAGTAAGTGGCATTTCTAAGTTCAGGGGAAAAAAAAAACTACAGAAGAAAAAGTTCAGGCTGAGCTTTTTCAAGACATCATTCCACTCAGGAAAATTCTTTTCCCTCTTAAGAAGAGTAGGTTGTTGGTCGTTGGGAGACTTACAAAGAATATCAAACATAAACACAGATAAAAATGTTTTAAGTAGTTGATCATTTATTTTTTTAAAGATTTTATTTATTTAAGAGATAGTGAGTGAAAGAGAGCAGGAGAGGGGGTTGGGTCAGAGGAAGAAGCAGACTCCACGCTGAGCAGGGATCCCAATGCAGGGCTCCATCTTGGGAGTCTGGGATCTTGACCTGAGCTGAAGGCAGGCACTTAACTGACTGAGCCACCCAGGCACCCAAGTAGTCAATTATTTAAATATATCATTCTGAAATCTCAGAGTAAAGTATAGCAATTTGTAAAATTTCAACTATTAGAAGAGTTGAAAACAGAAACAGGATATAGTTTCCTGATGATTGTCACATTTGTCATCACTTACGATTATGGTTTTATAAGATTAGTGATTTCCTCAGAGCAATACTCAAAAGAAAATCCAAAACAGAGCTCAAAAATGTTCTGAGAATAAAGGAGCTAAAATTAGAAGTACTACATAGCTATTTGCTTTCTAAATTGTGGTTAGGCTGCTATTAAAATTGTCTTGTAGTGATGCTTCTAGTGATGCCTTAGAAAATAATGGCATTTCCCATGAGGTAGAATTCTCCAGAAGATCTAGCTATAGCCTTTTGGATTTACCCTTTTTCTGATTTGTGGTACATACCTCCTAAGCCCTTATTAATTGCACTAATCAGCAACTTGTAATCACCGGGAAGAATTTTCTAAGAAGAACCCTATGTGCCAAGGTTTTGAGGTGAAAAGGAGCCTGAATTTGTGTGGTAGCTGTGGTTTTGTGCTATAATAAACAGGTATCAGCTGATTTCTGTCTCCTACGTTCCCTCAACACATTAGCCCATCCTTCAGGCCTGTGAAGATAGGTTGTTGGTCCCCTATAAACCCATTAGGGCTTACGTCCAACAAAAATATGAATGTATTTTGGACCAGCTTGCCTTTACATGTGAAGAGAGCCCATTGTGGATCATGATTCAATCCAGAATGGAGGCAGCAGTTCATTCTGACCTAATGAAGCATTATCAAGACTAGCCTCCGGGCTGGCATTTCTGTCATTCATTTGTATATGTGTTTAGGAACTTTCCACGTTCTTGATTTGTGAAGAGTAATCATGGAGTGGGATTAAGAGGGAATGATTTTAGTATCTCTAGTCTCAGAAGAAAGATCTCTGTGGATTTCAAGGATAGAAGTTGATCTACCATCACATTACAACATTGCTCTTGGAAATACTTCCACTCTCATAAGCATTACCAGTAATTCCTTACAAGATTATCACCACCCTCTGAAATTTCACAGCTCAATTGGAAATCTGAGTAAGTGTTGCAAGTAAGTAAGAGTGTCATTATTAAATTTGCAAATCCTACCATCATCTGAGCAAAAGATTGTGGTTTAACCTTCACTTGCTTAATGATACTTTTTTTTTTTTTTTTGGGAATAGAATCATTCTTTGCTCTGATGATTAAGAAATGGTACATGGCTCTTTTTAAATTTTGTTGTTTTAAGTTTTTATTTTAATTCCAGTTAGTTAACATACAGTGTTATATTAGTTGCAGGTGTACAATATGGTGACTCAACACTTCCATACAACATCCGGTGCTCATCACAACAAATGCACTTCTTAATCCCCATCACCTACTCTACACATCCCCCCACCCCACTCCCCTCTCATAACCATCAGTTTGTTCTCTTTAACTAAGAGTCTGTTTCTTGATTTTTCTCTCTCTCACACTTTTTTCTCCTTCGTTCATCTGTTTTGTTTCTTACATTCCACACATGCATGAAATCATGTGGTATTTGTCTTTCTCTGACTGACTTATTTCACTTAGCATTATACCCTCTAGCTCCATCCATGTCATTCATGTCATTGCAAATGGCAAGATTTCGTTCTTTCTATGGCTGAGTAATATCCCATTGTGTATATATATACACATCTTCTTTATCCATTCATCAGTCAGTGAATACTTGGGCTGCCTCCATATCTTGGTTACTGTGAATAATTCTGCTATAAACATAAGGGTGCACATATCTCTTAGAATTAGTGATTTTGTAAAAAAAAAAAAAGAATTAGTGATTTTTTATTCTTTGGGTAAATACCCAGTAGTGCGATTGCTGGATCATAGAGTAGATCTATTTTTAACTTTTTGAGGAACCCCATACTAGTTCCTCAGTGGCTACACCAGTTTGTATACCCACCAACAATGTAAGAGGATTCCTTTATCTCCACATCCTCACCACTACTTGTTGTTTTTTGCGTTTTTTATTTTAACCATTCTGACAAGGGTAAAGTGATATCTCATTGTGGTTTGATTTGCATTTCCCTGATGATGAGAGATGTTGAACATCTTTTCATGTGTCCGCTGGCCATCTGGATATCTTCTTTGGCGAAATGTCTGTTCATGTTCCTTTAATCACTGTTAAATAACATTAGACAAATGGCATCCTTGCTAATGATTCTGATGTCCAGTCTTACAAATTAGGTAATCCATGTGGAGTTTTAATTATACAACCACATTTAAAATTTTTCTCATGGCAGCAATGTAACCCGGATTATAAGAGACTGGTGTTTTAATCCTCTCTATGTGCTTTTATTTTTTTTTAAGATTTTATTTATTTATTTGTCAGAGAGAGAGAGATAGAAACAGGCAGAGGGAGAGGCAGGTTCCCTGTCAAGCAAGGAGCCTGATGCGGGACTCAATCTGGTATATTTCTACACCAGTTGCAAAAGGCCAGCTGGGAAAGGAGGAATATATGTGTGAATGGGGCAGAAAAGGGGAAATACCTTTTTTGAGTACTCTGCCCTACTCATTGTACTTGATACACATTTCTGAATCTTCAAGAAACTCCATGAAGTGTGTATTATTATCATTATTTTACAATGAAACTGAAGTAAAGAGAAAGCACTTTGTAGATTTCTAAAAGGTTTTGTGTATTTATCGTATCACAACCATACTATTAAATATTAAATGTTGTAGAGGATTATGTTAGAAAAAAAAAAACCCACCAAAATCTAAAAAAAACCTGTTAGGACAATTGCATTGATAGGGTGTTGGTTGGCAGGACAAGAGAAAATCAAAGACAGTCCATCTTTCCGATGAGATCTAACTTTCATTTTTGTCACAGGAATGTGAAATGACTTTACTCTGAGAATTGCCAAACTGTGGCAGGCAAATATGATCCTAGAAGTTGTTAAATCCTCTGTTTTACCGGTTATCTGTATCGCTTTCTTTCTCTGGTGTAGATAAAGAAGGTCGGCTGAGGAAAATTCACGAAGAATGGATTAGTTCCGCACCGGGGCAGGCAGCAGAAGATACAGCTGCAGGAAGTCACTCCCTGCTATACATTTGGGAAGTTTTTGGTACGCTAGAAAGGGCTTTGGTGCAATGGTTATAATTTCTCTTTGACTTCGGTATTTTGTACCTTCAGGTCTTCCTTATTCCTGTACTAGCTTCTTTCAGAACTGTAATGCATAAAAGATCAACTGTTAATTGATGTCGCTTAAATAAACTTTTCATTGGTTGAATGCTTTTGAGAAATATATTCTAAATCTTTACCAAGGCATGCCAAAATCTACAATAAGATTAAAAACCTATTTAATTTGTTTAATGGTTTTAAAAATGTATTAGCTAGGACAAAAACTACATGGAGTCTTACTGGAATCCCTTAAAACCATTTTGGAAAGCACAGTTCTGGATAAGAAGAACACAGTTTCTTGCTGTTCTTAGCTATACTTTGTGATCTTCCGCTGAGTCCTATTATCTTATATATTAATTACATAAGGAAAATTCTAGAGCAGAAAGCCATACAATAATAAAAATTCCAAGAATAATCAATACTGCTATGTATTGTTTTTTTAAGATTTATTTATTTATTTTTAGAGAGAACATGAGTGTGCGAGCAGGGGGAGGGGCAGAGAGAGAGAGAGAGAGAGAGAGATGAGGATTTTCAGCAGAAAACACAGAGCCCGACTCAGGGCTCAGTCTCATGATCCAGAGATCATGACCTGAGTTGAAATCAAGAGTTGGATGCTTAAAGGACTGTGCCACCCAGGCGCCCTTCTACTATGTATTCTTGATCTTTGAAATAATAAATCAGACGGCTTATTGACTCCTGAACATTCATATTTATTGTAAAGGATCAAATATAGTCACTTGGGGACTAGATGAAATAATGCTTGCATTGTTGCTTTATTTTCCAGCGTTTACTTGCTCATTCCAAGATAGAGAAACTTCTGCTTTCACATTCCAAAGCAATCCTTGATATGGTTTCATCCTTTAATGTCTGAGACAGTTATTAACTAAGTGAGAAGGTGTTAAATGGAAGCTAGCTGAGAAGGAAAAGTTTGACATAGATTTAAGAAATTTCTTCTGGCCTGCAGAACACTTTTATCCAGTACCAAATTTGTACAATCCATGGTCGACACTTAGCCATCCCTAATTCTTCCAGTGTTCTTCCTACTGCAAAGTAAATGCAAGCTTTAGTTAATAGTGAGAAATGTAGAATTAGTCCATGAAATCAGGTTCCTAAGATTAGTCACGACCAATGGTAGCCCAGAAAAAAGGTGCAGTATATTCAATGTGTCTTTAACCAATAAAGTAGCAAGTAGAAAAAGAAAATGGGAAGAGTAGTTTGGGTGTAATATGTTTCAGGCTAACTAGTTGGTTTCTTTTATATGCCTATTTGATTTCTTTTAGGATATGAACCCCTGAAGATGTTGCAGATTAAATTTTACAGGATGTTGGAAATGTGCATAATCTAGAGCAGACAAAGTAAAATCTCCACCTTGATTGTAATTTGCCACGTTGCTATCATCAGTTACTTGGAGCAGTAGAATGGCAGATTTGAGCCTATTGTATCACTTGAGGGCTTTTTTTGGTTTGTTTTTTGTTTTTTGTTTTTATCACTTGAGGTTTTTGAAGGAAGTCCTGCACTGTTTCCTAGAAATGGTTATTGTTGCTTCTGACTTAATCACTGACTCTTCTCCATGAGGTTGAAGCAGAAAGAGAAAGTGGGAATGAATACAGTGTCGTCATCACATTGATGGGTAAACCCATGGGACTGAGAGTTTCAGAAATGGGTCACTTGTCCAACGACTACCAAAGATGAGGAAAAATTTTCCCTAGCCATTGGGAAATCTCGGTCAGCTATCGCAGTAGGTTTCTTTGCGACTGAAAGACAATGGCGTTTGTCTTCGCAGTTGTGGTGGCCTACCAATAATTCCACAGTACCTCACACTGCTGCTGCTCAAGAGTCACAGAGGAGTTTTGAGGGGACAGTGATTTAAATGACTCATGACAGAACATTCTAAAACACAACTTAACCCAGATTTCAAACAAAGATTTCAACTAGATCCGTGTCTGGTTAGTAGGGTGCAGGGTGACTATAGCAGTAATTTTGCATTGTATCAGTCATGGGAATTTGCAAGGGAGAAACTGCAGGGGCAGTGTGTCTTTGCTAAAACACAAGATAGTGGGGTGCCCGGGTGGCTCAGTGGGTTAAGCCTCTGCCTTCGGCTCAGGTCATGATCTCAGGGTCCTGGGATCGAGCCCCCTCCCCCCCACCTGTCTCTCTGCCTACTTGTGATCTCTCTCTCTTTGTCAAATAAATAAATAAAATCTTTAAAAAAAATTAAAAAAATAAAACACAAGATAGTCCTCCTTGGAATGAAAGATTCTGAGTTAAGCTTTCAGAATTGTCCTGGAAATGCGATTAGGTATCATGTTGTTCCCATACCTCCCGTGAAGGATAAAACAAAGCATCTGCATGGATATCAAGGCACCAGGTGTCTGGGCAGAGATATTTACCAGAAGATTAAATAATATCAATAAACTAGTAATTTTTTTCTCTTTCTAGAAAGAATACAGACAAGCGCATTTACCAAAAAATAAATTCATGAAATCAAATATACTATTCAAAAGATATTCATAGTTTCAGGGAAAAAACCTGATATTGTCAAAGATACTGGAAAAACCAGTGAAGTAAGAGGTTTGATGGAATATCAAGTGAAGTAAAAACAAAGGATGAGGAAAATTTTGGGTTTGCAGATTCCAGGATTGATGCTGGGCTGCAGCGAGAATGTTGCTTTAGGCCTGACCTATTTGACCTGCATGGTGAGGGGCCCCGTCCCGATGACCTTGCTTTGCCCATTACCTATTTCTAGCCTTCCAGCCTTTCTGCTTTCTTTACCCCCTCCTACTTTAGAAGAAAAACAAAAGTGCCTCCTTGTTCTCTTTTTGTATCTTTCCTTTTTATATCCTCCCTCTTCATTTTCCTTAAAATGCCTTTTTTTGTTCTTGGTTGAATTCTCAGATAATGTATGTTGCTAGAAGAAAGAAAAAAACTGAATTTCGTGATTAAACATGTTATTTCTTTGACACCTACAGCTTATTTACCCTGCAAGTAATATTTGAAGAAAATCTGCTTTAGTCTTACAGTTTTTATCATGAGCTTGTAAAGCAATTGACTTTATGAAGTGTTTTTGGCAAACGAAAGATTTTTTTTCTCCCTTGCACCCTGGAATTGGCTAAATAAGACCATTATGGAAGATCTTTTGTTAAAGATTTTTAATCATTGGCCACTCATCTGTTAAATGTCTCAGTAATATATTCTTGGAACCATGATTGTTGATATTTTTGAGATACTGACTATGCTTGTGATGTTTTGAAGAAGTTTTAAAAATACCAGGGTCCCAGCAGGCCTACGCTTTATAGAGTAACCGAGTACATTAATCAGTAATAAAATGAACCCAATCTTGTCGGTGTGCACCTCTTTAATATCAATTAATCATGACAGTGCATTAGAGAACTCACTAGGTGGAAAATATACAGAGAACTTTAGAAATCAATGTGGAAAATCTTAAAAGTGAGACTAAAGGCAGCAAATTTATTTGAAATGTGCTTTTTATTTACAAACTGGCAGTCTTGTACATGGATAAAATAAATAAAAACTAAAGAATAATAATTATTTAACAGATTAGGCCAGGGATGCTGTTGCAGCTGGGAGAAACTCAAGCTGCTGGGATAAACATACATGTTTATTAAATCTTAAATTACGGTTTAGAATCTTGTGTCTGCAAAGCTAGAAGCAGAAATATCTCTGAAATTAACCCAGAAATTTATCAAGTTCAAGTATGTGGAAGATTCCATACATGTGACAGATTGAAGAATTCAAACTATCTGCTCTCTGGGAGGACAGTCAGGGCCCCGGCAAGAGTGATGAGGATGCTCCCCTCAGCACGAATTAACGAAGGTGAGAGAAATAGGATTTGAAGCAGGAAAGGAGAGTGCCTTACCTTCACCAGTGTTGGGGATTATGTTGGGGATTATATTGGGCTTTCACCAAATTTGATGATGTTTAAGACTCCAGTGAAAGGCAGAAGTGAGCAAAAATGTAACCAAGTCCAGGATTATTCCTTATTTCTTCAAGTGTTTATTTTGAAATGGGGAGAAAGCTCAGAGACTTGGCAAACAATGGCACGGAATCTGATATCATGATGGTAATAACATGAAGTGGTGGCTCATGGAGGGCTGGTGAGTTTCTGAAGTCAGCCCATGTGGCAATGAGGGAGAATTATTCTTGATAAAGTGCTGTATCATCTATGAAGCACAGTATTTGAGGTTTTGTGTATACAACAATATGGTGTAATATGTATACGTAATGAATATAGAATGATGGAATAAAGAATATTAATATGAAGAACAATCTTCATCACTATTTACACATTTTTTCTTGCTTTTTCCTTTTCTTCTTTTTTTTTTTTTTCACCAAGCAGGCGGTTCAATCTCAGGTTAACTGTGCAAATGATATGACTCCAATGAAATACTATTTCATTAATTAATTTATTTATGGGGGTGGAGGCAGAGGGATGGAGGGAGACGGAGAGAGAGAAAGAATCTTAAGCAGGCTTCCTGCCCAGCGTGGAGCCTGACGCTGGGATCTCACGACCCTGAGATCATGACTTGAACTGAAATCAAGAGTCAGAGGCTTCACCGACTGAGGCACCTAGTGCTCCCCTTGAAATAATATTAATAATTATTTTAGTGTAGGTTCCATTTAATGAGTGGCTTCAACTCCACCAGAACTTTGCTAGTGCTTTTAGATATTTTATTTTGTTTAATGCTTACAGCAACACCCTGAGAGGGGGATTGTTGAGCAGTTTACAGATGAAGAACCTGACACCGAGAAAAGTTAATAATCAGGTAGCCAGGATTTGAGCCCAGGTCTGCCTCATGCTGAACCCAACACACAGTCCATACAACATGGACGCACGTACACACTGTGTATATATGTTTAGACACACAAACACACATCCATAACACACACACACACACACACAGAGTACAGTACCCCTGCATTTTTCTCTCAATTGCCTGACTTCAGAGCAATTGATAAAATATTACAATTACATTCAAACTGTTCTGGTTCTTGCTTTCTGAACAGCTGACTGAGACTCTGTTGGAGAGAAGAATTGATATCCTGTGGACCTCAAAGAAGAGTAACGAGGAATGCTGATAGCTTTTATAACCTGCACTTCACAGAACCTATTGGCTAGAGATAGATACTAAAAATTTAAGTACCTAAAGTTTAATGGGGTTTAATTATGAATCAGGCATTTATATACATTGCTGTGAGTTGAATCTCCTCAAAAGCCATATGTTGAAGTTCTAAACCCCAGTACCTCAAAACATGACCTTACTTAGAGCTGGGGTCACTGCAGATGTAATTAATTAAGATGAGGTCATACAGGTTAGGTCATCCCCTAACCCAATAGCGTCCTTCTAAAAAGAATGCCACGTGGACAAGAAGAGACATCTTTTTCTATAGAAAAAGGATGATGTGAAGACACGGAGAAGACGGCCATCTATAAAGCCACAGAGAGGGGCCTGGAACAGATCCTTCCCTCACAGCCTTCAGAAGGAACCAACCTGATTCTGGACTTGTAGGCCCCTGAACTGTGAGGAAATAAATTTCTGTTGTTTACCGCCCCCCAACACCCATTTTGTGGTTCTTTGTTTTCCCACTGCTAGCAAATTTTTACATCTACTGTTTCATTAAATCTTCACAGCAAACCTAGGGGTCAGTGTTCCTGATGTCTTCAGTCCACCAATGAGGAGATGTTAAGTGAGCAAGGGGTCCTCTGCGCTGTGAAGCCAGGTCCCACTTCTATCACCGATATGCTATCTTGCCTCCATGTAGAAGAGATAGCTGTTTTCCTCAATAGTAAAGAGATTGCAAAACATCCAGAAAATTCACTGGTGTGAATTAAAGAGATTGACGATAGTTTGCCTTCTAAGGTCTTCAAAGAGTTAATCATGTGCTTTCCCGGGGTAGTGAGTAGAGAGTGAACCAGCTTCTCAGGCCCCTGTTGGGGGTAACATTCCTGCCTGTCCCAACCATGAACATGGGAACGCACATGCGCACTCCTGATCTGGTGTTTATAGTATGGAGAGAAAGCGTATCTGGGACACTTATTTCCCACTATTCCTCTGAGAGCCCTACACTCACTGGGCTTGGCACAGGCACGGGGTGAGTCATTACTGGAACTCCAGGAGGGTAGAATAAGTACCCGGGCCAGAAATAAGGGCTCTTCTCAAGAAGTGGTACCGTGTATTCGCATTTCATCCAAATCCACCAGTCTTTTTAGGAATAACAACTGTAGGATGGATGGCTAATGCCGCCAGAAAAAATAATCTGAGGATTATTTCCTCAGATCGTTGTGAGCACTTCATGATGATTTATCTTTCCCTTTAATCGTTTTGTTTGTACCTTTGGTTTTAGAGAACTGATTTAACCCAGAGTGTCCCTTTTTCATGTTCTAAAATAGCATGAACTTCGTTCTAAAATAACCTCATAAAGAATGCTTCATTTTTATTGTGGTAAATGAGCTTTCAACTTTAAAAGTGAAAAAAATAAAAATCACATACATTGCTTCCTCTTTCCTACTTTGTGTATATTCGTGTTTAGAGGCAGTTAGGAGGAAAGCATGCTTTTGTAAATAAAGCAAGAGGTTTGGAATCAAAATGAGTTTGAATCCTGTTTCACTATTTTGTGTTGTCATATTTTTATCTAACAATTTGAGTCTCTGTTTCTTCACCTAAAAGATAGAAGTAAAAATCAGTAACCGTTTTTATGGATTTTAAGTTTTAAGTGAGTGATGGATAAGACAAGTTCATTATAGAGTGCTTGGCACATAATAGGCACCAGTATTTCCTGTTTCTGTAGCATGAGAATTGACGATTTTCAAAGACTATCAAGATGCATTTGTATATCCCCAGCAAGAGGTGGTGAGCTAGAACTTTATACCTACTAGAACAACAAAAATGAAAAGTTAATAATACCGAGTAGAGGCAACAATATGGGGGAAATGAGAACTCTAAACTGTTAGCGTGTAAGCAAAATTTTTTAAAAATCTGGAGACAGTGAGAAAGTGTTTAACAAAACTAAACTGGTTCCTATACTAAAGACCCAGAAATTCTATTACTGGCACATTGCCAGAGAAAGTCTTTCACATATACCTAAAGAGGTATGCATAGGAATGTTCACTGTGGCATTTTTTTTTATAACAAAGAGTTAGAAACAAACTATTCTAATGAATAGAATAGGGAATGGATGAATGAACTGTGTTGAGATACCATGCAATTTAAAACGGATGAATTAGATCTAAATACATCAAAACTGATAGATATCAACATTTAAAAAGCACAGTTTTTGAGGGAAAGAGTAAATGCACTACACTGGATGGGTGTGAGAGGTGGTGGAGAGGAGACAAGGGAAGTTAGGGGGATAAAGGAGATCAAAGATGAGGGACCAGCTCTGGATCAGTTGAGAAATGTGTTGTGAACTGAGGACAGGTTACATCGATCTAATTTTGCTGACCTAAGATTCGTACTGTAACAATGACACAGAATAATTAAAGAAGACAAGTTACATACTTTTATTCTTCAAAATATCTGCATTGAGCACTGATGGAAATAATTTGGGGCCATTAAAAACAAAATTTAAGCAAGACTTCCTTTTTTTCTGAAGATTTTCCCCCTCCAAGTCTAAATATGGTTTCACACGAGCTCACTCACACAGGGCCTCCATCTGGTCCCCATGAACACTGATGCAGCCTTTGTCCCTGCCACCTCCCAGCCATTGCCAATGACCCACTTTCCCTTTGAATTTTCTACCAGGTTTTAGTCAGCTTGCCTTTTGTCTTAAAATTTTGAGACATTGGGTATCACTCTTTTATACCTCTTAATTGCCAGAGAAACAAATTAAGTTCCCAGAGGATACTCTGAAAACTGTCATAGCTTGAGCTACAGTAACAAAATACCAAGTGGACTAAGCAACAGA
>CM052798.1:58406068-58423784 GCA_028533885.1 Nasua narica
AGAGAGAGAGAGAGAGAGAGGGAGAAACATACTCCACTGAGCAGGGAGCCCGATGTGGGTCTCCATCCCAGGACACTGAGATCATGATTTGAGCCAAAGGCAGACGCTTTAACCCACTGAGCCACCCAGGCACCCCTGCTGTTGCTTTCTAATTTAGAATGTTCTGTGAAGTAGATTCAGATTGTGGGTGGTTGAGTCAGCTCACGCTGTACTTCTTTTTTCTTTTTAGAATTAAATTTATGAGACTTTACATGGCACGTGGGCTCTCTAGTTCACCCAGATCCTGGTGAATCTGTGTAATGTGGTTTCCAGCCATTTTAGAGTGTTTACATTACTCGCATGCCTCCCTTACGCATCTGAGTAAATCCGTTTAGTCACTATTTCCTAAACTTGCCAAAAACAACAAAAATTTATTATCACTGTGATTTTGCCCAAGCACTTCCTTTTACCTAAAACTCTCTCTTCACTTTTCCACTTGTTAAAATCTTATGCATTCTCAGCATGGCATAACCATTGCCTTGAAGTCTCTTACAATGTCCACTTACAGGTGTAATTTCTCCATCCTTCGCATGCCTATGGTACTTGATATTATCATTTCATGCTTATTGATTATATTTTTCTGCTGGTTATTTATATACATTTTAGAATCTTTCCTCCTGGAGGTAAGCGTCTCACTTTATCTGTCTTTGCGTTCTCCATAGCATCGACCCCTTAGAGCCCAGTATGTGTTTACTGAATGAAAGGCGACTGAGGATGAAAACAGAAGCAATTGTCACAATATGCCTGATCTAAGTAGGGCGAAGACTGTTCTCTACTGTTAACTGCGTGGGGACCCAGACAGGTTCAATGTTTGTCCCAGGTCTCTAGTCCATCAGTACAGCTGGTGACTCAGAGAGGCTAGGTTTACTGATTCCTTACCAGCATGCTGTCTCCACTCCCTCACTTCCATGAGTCACGTCACTTCTAGTCATCAAATATGCAAATGTTAGTTTGCTAACTACTCTGACATGGTTAGTAATATTGCAGAAGGCGGCCCTTGTTTTTTTTTAACTTCACTTATGTTTCTCTCCAAATAGTAGTTTTATATTTTTACTTTTTAATAACTTTCTTATTGCGATGAAAACACAAAAGTCAACTTCAGCATTTCAGATTTATCAAAATGGATGAATGGTTCATGGAATAAACTTTTTTTCCTTTTAATTTTGAAAGTGCATATCCATTTTTGTTGTGTGAAGAAATTAATTGTGACTTTTACTTGAAGACTTTGGATTAATTTATTCTGAGTATAATAGCAATGTGTACTTCCAAAATATTTATTGAAAAAAATTATTCAACTCTGTTATTATCTTGGGATGATCTCATTTTACTTTAGAGAGAAGTCAACCACCCAGAGGATGGCGGAAAAAGCATAGAACAAGTATGGAGTGATTGTCTTATAGTTTGTGCCATGGCAGCTGCTTTCTGATTTCTGGGAAGGCTGTGCAGAGGTGTGAAGAAATCTATGTTCATACAATGCATCTACATGCTATCTGTCAGCTGCATACGTAATACACCCTCTCTATATAAAAGTTTTTTCCCCAATTTTAGACGTATGACTAATAAGATAATTCATGTTAAATTATTATTTATTATTAATTTTTTCTATTTATTCTCCTGGTCATTGAGTATATGAAAGTACTGATATATCATGTGGATGCAAGAGAAATGTTTTCAGCTTAAAAGAAAGACTTAGGCTCCTTAAATATGATGAAATACTGGAATAATTGATGGCTTCATTTTACAGGTAAGACAATGGAGCTGCGGAGAGTGCCCGGGGGGAACACAGGTGGTGAGGGGCGGCGCCCGCATCAGGTGTCTCTGCGCTCAGGGTGGCGCTCTTGCCCTCTGGCCATTTGGTCTCTCAGTCAAGTGAGTCTTGTCCTTAGGGTCCACCTTTTCAGGGCCCTCACCTTTTCACTATAATTTTCCTGACACTCGGGGATGAGTCTTGTAAGCTTTCTCTTTTCTCCCTCTCTTCCTTCTCCTTTGTTTTGTGTTTCATTTGTTCTACTAGACCTGGAAAATTATTGGCTTTCTAATACATAACTGAACCATTAACCTTGTATTCTGGATATGTGAGATTATGTTCCTTTTGGCCCAGAGGAATTTGCTTCATAGCCACGGATCATAGTGGTGCTGTATCCCAAAGATGAACTCTATCCTAACCCACCTTGGTCAATGATCTACACCACCTTTGAATAAAACTAAGGATAAAGCTCTTAAAATACATCAAGCACTTAATGTGGTTCTAGGCTCTAAGACTCACCAGTAAGAAAACAGCTCAGTTAGACCTACAGGACACTAAATAATCAGAGACATAGCTGTGCGTCATGAACAATAATGGATATGTCAGAATATTTTGCTGACTACAGAATAAGTGTCCAGAATAGAAGTATAAAGCATAGAAACAGAAATAGAATAGAAATAGAAAGCATGAATACACATTTAAGTTCACATGAGTAAAATAAGATCAAAAGAAAGTTTCAAAAAATGCATTTTTTCTTTAACTTTTTATTTCAACATAATTTCATAGAGGAAAGTTGCAAAAAATAGTGTTAGCTGGCACTCACGGCTGTGATGTGATGTGAAGGGCGCTCCATCTTTCCCTCTGTGGCATCTACCCTGATGTCCCATAGCCCCAGTCTAATCATGAGCAAAACAGCAGTCAAACTCAGGTTGGGGAACCTTCTAAAACCTGACCAGTGCTCCTCAAAACTATCAAGGTTATGAAAAACAAGGGAAGACTAAGAAATTGTCACAGGTAAGAAAAGATTAAATGCAATGTGGTGGCCTGGAATGGATGCTGGCACAGAAAAAAGTGGAAAAACTAGTAAAATCCAAATAAAGCTTGCGGTTTGCTCCTAATGTATCAATATTGTTTCCATAGTTTTGACAAATGTACCCAAGTCATATAAGATGCGAGTATTAGGAAAACTAGGTAAAGGATGTGGGGAGTTTCTGTACTATTTTGAAAAAAATTTTGATCTATAATTATTTTGAAAGGAAATGCTTATTAAACACATTAACTCAGATTTTGACCATTCCTCACCAAGTCTACCTACCAACACAGTCTAACTCATTGTGTTATCATCAATCTTTTCTGGGTTATTATACTAGACTCCCAAATGTTCTCCATGTCTCCACCTTTGTCCCCTTCTAATCTAGTCTCCATATAGCAAGTGGAACTACTCCTCTTCTCAGGATCTTACAATGGCTTCTCATCATTCCCCTGAGTAGAAGTCCTGATCATGGACGATGAGGGTCTGCAAGGGCTGAAATTATTTCTTTACTGGCATTTCACTATATCTATGTTGGCCTCCTTGTTCCTTGAACACTCTAAGTTCTTCTACACTTGCTGTTCCTGGAATAGTCTACAGATGGCTTTTATTTTTCCCACCTGGAGCTACTGGGGAGCCCTACATGTTTTTTTGTTGACTCCTTTGCCATGTGCATTTTTTTCCCTCACACAGATTTTTCTCCTGAAGGTCTAAGCTTTATGCAGGGTTCAAGTTCATTTCCTACAAAGCTACTTACTTGTCATCCATTTTTGTTTGGAGGAGAGACAAACTAATTTCTAATACTTTCTTAGAAGTTAAACATTTTTTTTAAAGTTAGATTTCACTCATTCAATAAATATTTTTTGAGTCAGTAAAGAAAGAGAAATGTATAAAGTTGCCTCCCCACCTCAATCATTCTTTTATTCTGGATAATTTTAATCAGCAGCCAAATATGTGGCAACAAATCTTATCTTACAAATGACAACAACATTTTCACTTTTATTAATATTATACAAAATATATGTAGATTATCTTATTCTCGAGAATGTTGGAGCAGAAGATGATAATGCTAGAAATAGAGATTTCTGAAAGATGGACGTCATGGACAAAACTTGAATTTGGATAGAAAAAAATGGTGACTATTACTTTAAGAGAGATTGGTTTTGTCTTTCCTAAATGAGAAGTAAGGATTAACATTAAATGGCAGATGGGAAAAGAGTTGATCAGAGAGAGTGACCATATTTTAATGAAAAATTGCAAAATGTTTTTCTAAATATTAGGAAGGAGTCTCATAATTAATTGCTAGGTTTAAAAAGCATTCAATTTGATTACTCTTTCTCAAGGAGCGTATCACATTTTGGCTTGTTTGTGTCCCTTTATTACAGTCTTCGTTTATATTCTTGGCACCAAAAGAACAGCAACATCAATTCAGAGCATCTCTTGCAAATGATGTAAGCTATTGGACAAAACATTAGCCTCAGATACCATTTGAAATGGCTTGATCAGAAACTGCTGAGTAACTAATGACTGAGCCAGGAAATTGATTAAAAGATGGATAAGACTTAAACTCATCCTTTCAATTCCTCATTGGCTGACAGTGGGCATGAAGGATTTTCCAGTGCATTTATAATCTCTGGTATATTTATAATTTTATGACAACCAGAAGAGTGAGTTCTTTATACTGTAAAGCTTCCTTCATATATTGACGCATAGCATGCACTCAATAGTGTTTAACATTTTGATTTTCCTTTGTTTTACGTTAGTTTACTCAGCTAGTGCATTGACTCACATACCTTTTTTTACTTGACAACAATATACAAACCTGAGATTTTAGCACACATTGATCCCCTGAATGATTCTACATTCTTCCCATCTAACTGAAATCATTTATTTCAAGAGAAGCTGTGAACAGATAAGTCAACCAATCCAATTTGGATTTTCAATATCATCAAATACCATTGGTGGTAGTCATGATAATAAAAAATTAATACAAGATCTAGGAGGCTTGGGGCGCCTGGGTGGCTGAGTGGGTTAAAGCCTCTGCCTTCGGCTCAAGTCATGATCCCAGGTTCCTGGGATCAAGCCCCGCATCGGGCTCTCTGCTCAGCGTGGAGCCTGCTTCCCCCTCTCTCTCTGCCTCCCTCTCTGCCTACTTGTGATCTCTCTCTCTGTCAAATAAATAAATAAAATCTTTAAAAAAAGATCTAGGAGGCTAAATGAAGTACGGATGATTTTTTGAGGAAGCAAATGAAACGGAGAACTGAGACAGTTTCTTGATCATTAGGTCAACATAACCACTTCTATTTCTTTCTTTCTTTCTTTTTTTTTTTTTAAGATTTTATTTATTTATTTAACAGAGAGAGAACACAAGCAGGCAGAGAGGCAGGCAGAGGCAGAGAGAGGAGCAGGCTTCCTGCCGAGCAAGGAGCCGGATGCGGAACTTGATCCCAGGACGCCGGGATCATGACCTGAGCTGAAGGCAGCTGCTTAACCAGCTGAGCCACCCAGGCGTCCCCACTTCTATTTCAATTACAGGAATAGTTCAATTGAAAGAGACTTGCAGAGGAGGAAGGGAACTCATACAGGTAGTTCCCTCTCAAGTTCTCTGTAACTTACTCCTGTAGCATAATCTAAGTAGTGTGCTTTTATTCTTAGGTAAGTTCAGGGAGGTCAACTCCGGGAAGAACTGCTAACCAACTACCTGGTGAACTGGTCATCAGGTCAACCTGAAAGAAATTGATCACCTCTCTTATCATTTACCCATTAAAATGATAACTCAACTGGAAATATGGATGACTGGGTTTATATAAACTTGTATTAACAACAACAAAAAAAGAGGTGGAAAAATCCCATTAAGTTAGAAGATACAACTAGGGATTCCTATAGCAAATTATGGCTGGTTATTAGGAAACTATCTGGTTTCTTCAAACAAAATAAAGATTTATATGGACAATTTAAATGTCTAATTGGAAGCTAACCTTATGATTTAAAAAACTTAATTAAATAAAAATATTTGGATATGAAGAAAGACATTAAAATTTACTGCCTAATGTATAAGTATAAGCAAAATAAAGAAGACTAGTGCTATATTAAAATAGAGCTAAGACCTGGATTGCAAAGATGCAGATATCTCTTTAAGTTTAATCTGCTTTAATATCATTACTAACTTCCTTAAGAAGAGCATAATCATATGGGTTAAAGTTCTGAATGACAGTATATTGGACACAATCTTTATTTCAATGATGTGGGAAAATCCTACATAGTTAAATACTTGTGGAATATAGTTGGATGTATTAAGAGAAAATTGAAAAGGAAAAAATAAAACTATCCTTATTTTCAGGTGACAAGAATGTCTACATAGAAAATCCCAAAGAGTTTACCAAAAAATCCTTAGAAGCAATAGGTGAATTTAGCAGGGTCACAGAATATAAAATGTATACACAAAAGTCAACAATATTTCTATATACCAGCAATGAACAACTAGAATTTGAAATAAAAAAAGAATTTAAATTAATAAAAAAAGAAAGAAAATGCCTTCCACATAGAAAGAAAAAAGAATATACTGTTCATAATTGTACCAACAACCTTTAGGTAGAAAGCTAACAAAGCAAGAACATAATTTGTATGCTGAAAACTATAAACATTAATGAAATAAATAAAAGAAGATTTAAATTAATGGAGAGATATCATGTGTCTATGGATTGGAGACTCAATATTATTAAGACATCAATTCTTCCCAATTTGCTCTATAGATTCAATGTAATACTAATCAAAATCCCCAGCCAGCCATTTTCTAGAAATTGACAAATCGATTTTAAAATTACATGGAAAGTGAAGGAATTAGAATGGCCAAACAGTTCTGAAGAACAAGATCAAAGTTGAAGGACTCCCATGGTGTGAATTTAAGACTTGCTGTTGTAATTACCGTAAAGCAACAGTAAAGAAGACTGTGTGGTGTGATACGAGTGAGAAAATAGACATGTATACAGGGCTGACTTTATGGGTGTTAGACAGGTCCCTTCTTCAGAAGCATCCATGCTTGGCTTATGCTCTGCTGGGACAGTTATGAAGTTCTTAATAATTTTGAACATAGAGGCTTACTGGACAGAAAATATAAAGTCTAATTAAAATCACTTAGCTTCTTTTCATTGATGTTCCAGAAAAAAAAAAGAAACCAAAATTTAAAAACAAAAAGTTTTCTGTACATTAGGTCCTGATAAAAGAAAATGACCTATAGACTCCCAGTAGGTAAGAGCAATGTGTACTATTATTTACATTTTTAGAGATCAATAACTTGAGGCATGGAGAACCTCATACAAATTTCTAAGGTTGGTAAGGAGGTAGTGTGGCTGCAGAAGTCATGCCTGTCACCCCCGTGTCATATTGGTTCTTATTGCTAGAAGGCACTGTTCAGCGGTTGGGGAGATCATAGAGTTGTTGACATATCAACAACTGTGGTGTTGTGGCTGTTAAAACATTGATGCATCCTTTGCAAGAAGAGCAAATGATAATAACTTGAGTCTCATGACACATCATTTTGTGCAAACCATTCCAGCTTCAAATTGCTTTTCAATGATTCATTATGCATTAAGAACTCTGGTATAAAGTTTGAGTTTCAATACTTAGAGAAACTTTCCTCCGGATTCATCTGGAGAAACTGAGTTTTCTTTTCCTGCAAATTGCTTTAGGGCTGCTAGCTCAGCATGGCTCTCTATTCTTAGTGCACATTCAAAACAAATAGGCATTTTGGAATTGTTATACCACGACTGATTAGCCAAACTTAGCAATTCAAATGCAGTGCAGAGATCCAGAGATTTGTCAATCATAAACCTTTTTTTCCCGTTCATGTTAAAGTCTTGAATGGGAATTTCTAATTTGTATACAAATAACTAATGTAACCTGAATATACATAACCCCTTGTAGCAGTGTACCCTGTCAACTTTCATTCATTCATCAAATATTTATTATGCACCCATTCTGTAGTAAGGCACTGTTTTAGTCCTGGGGGTTTATTGCTCAAAAACAAAACAAAACAAAACAAAACAAAACCCAAAAACCCAAAAACCCAAAAACCCCCCCCAAAAAAAGACAAAAAAAAACCCCAAAAACCAAACAAACCCACAAAGATTCTAGCCTTTATAGAGCAAATTGTAAATGCTTTCCTCAAGGAGCAATCCATTATAATGCCACTGGAAGAAGTTGGAGCACACTGCCTTCTCATTTTTTCTGCACGAATGCCAAGCACATGGTATTTGCATGTAATGGTATGTCTTAGGGAACCTTACAGTAGTGTGCTCCATTTTGGGTCCAATCAGTGACACTCCTGGTAACCTTCTTGTTGCCTTTGGGAATATAAATCATTTCTGAGTCACAAAAGATATTTCCCCCTGAGGAGGAGATGTGTGAAAGGATTCGGTCTTCCTTGGAGATAATCAAGATTTACTCTTTAGAAAGTTGAAACAATGGAGGGCATGAATGAATCAACCTTTTATATGTGGGTAAAAATGAGATCTCACCAGGAAGTTGTTCTCTCACCAAGAAAAATATAAATAGATCGTGTGTATCACAATGAATAACATACCACAGGTATGGGTGCCCGAATGGCTCAGTCGGTTAAGCATATGCCTTTGGCTCAGATCATGATCCCAGGGTCCTGGGATTAAACACCATGTCAGGGTCCCTGCTCAGCCTGCTTCTCCCTCTCCTTCTGCCTGCCACCACCCACCCCTTATGCTCTCTCTCTCTCTCTCCCTCTCAAATAAATAAATAACAAGCAAAAAAACCATTCCCCAAATAACTAAATCAGTAATTTTCTACTGCTTGATAGTTAGACTTCCCATATTCCAAACCTTCCAGAACATGGCCACAAATCCAAAAATATGTGAAAAAATTCTTTTTAAAAGGATAATTACAGTCCTAACAAGGCTCCCCTGATGTATCCTCTGAGCTCAGCTCACCATATTGAGCAGCACTTGCCTTCTCTCTGTCCCTTAAACAAGCCAGACTTGTTAGCTCCCGTGGCTTGGCTTGTCCTGGAAGGACCATTTCTCAGAACTGTAAGTGATGGTTGGTTCAGTTTTCTTAATCAGATCTCTGATTAAATGCCCCCTTCTCAGACAAGCCTTCTTTGATCGGTCTGACTGAAATACTGTTGTCTACCCACTCTCATGCCTCCTTGCGGTCAGACATCTTGTTTAGTATTGCCATGGAACGTATTCCTCTGCCATCTTGTTTATTAGTTTGTTTGCTTTTTCCACATCAGCTCACCACTCTAAAAGTTAGGTCCCATTAGAACAGGAACTTTGTTCTGTTGTATCCTTGGCAGCCAGAAGCACAGCTGGCCCTTAGAAGGAGTTCAGGAATATTTGCTGAACGAATGGCTATGAGTTACGTTTCATAAAAACAGGCCTGACAGCCAACGAAAAATGTATTCTGCTTGAGTTCAAAGTTATTTTGTTTATAAACTTGTTATTTAAACAGAAAATCATGTTTTCTGTTTAAACCATCATCCAATTGATATTGCTGGAAGTGTTTTAATATTTTGGCTAGAATTTAACCTAAACGATAATTTATTCTCGCCTTAGTATATGTGATTACACTACTATATCTAGTTAGAGGAATACAAACAAACAGTAAATTCAGCTGGAAAGAGTCAGCAATAGAGGCAGCCTGTTGTTAATAAGCCATGACCTTGAACCAATTTCATCAAGAAGTGATTATTGGACAAAAGGTAACACTTTCGTAGAGAAATGGCAGCAGGAGGAGAATTTAGACTTGACCACGTGGCCTCAATTCTAAGCAAGTACAGTTTTATCACAACTGTTCTTCTATAAAGTTCTGAACATCTGGGCATAGAGCTCAATTTATTTGTGATGCAGAAGTCAAACAGATTAATAGGCAGCAGACATTTACTCCATTGATTTCTGTGGGCTAATCTCTTTACCTGTGATGTAGAGAGACTAATTCTTGCCACTTTGGATTTTTGTGAAACTAAAACAAAGCTACGTGTGTGGCATTGAATGTGCCCCAAACACAGTAGGTACTTGGTAAATATTTGCATATTCATTGGTTCATTCAAAAAGATTGTGCATGGTATAGTTACAAAGTTAATATGAGTGGGTTAAAAAAATACCTCGTGACACTCAACAGCCTTTTTTTTTTTAAGATTTATTTGCTTATTTTTAGAGAGAGTGGGAATAGGGGGAGGGGCAGAGGGAGAGAAAGCTCAAGCAGACTCCCTGCTGAGCACAGAGCCTGACTTGGGCTTGATCCCAAGACCCTGAGATCGTGACCTGAGCCGAAACCAAGAGTCAGACGCTTAACCGACTGAGCCACCCAGGTGTCCCGGCACTCAACAGCCTTATGGATTCTTACTATCCAGCTGTTCTGTGTTGAGTAGCCTCTTTTAATAGTCACTGTGTATGTTTGCACACATGCTCATGCACACACGTGTGCTGGGGGTGAGTGAGGAGCATGGTAAGCCATAGAGTGAGAAAAAGAAGTAAAATGGGATATGGTCAATTAGAACGCATGGGAAGTGATTTTCAGTTTTGTATGTTAGAAGTACTGGATGGTTATGTGGGATTATTTTTAACCAGAGGTCATGTGGCAGCTTGTTCAACTACCTGGCATTCTTAAAACTTGTAAATCTGTGTAATTCGGGGCACTCAACCCCTGGAAACTCCAGTAAATATTTGGAGGATGTGTTTATTTAACTTTTGCTTGCCTCAAAACTAATATTCTAATAAAGGCCATTCAAAATTTTTTATTCCAGTAGAATAAAAGACATCTAACCTTTATTCTTATCCTAAAAGCTTTTGTAAATAGTATTTATCTCAATGCTAAAGTGATGTGTACATATAGTACCATTAAACGGGCCTAGATGTTATTTTAAAAGTGTATATTAAAAACTGCTAACTACCATGAAATATTGGGGCTGCATCTGAGTACTTCTGATATAGCAAGGGTATTTCAAATCTGCAGGAAGAGTGAGTTTCAAAGCCTACTTCTCACTCAAGGAGAGTGAGTTTCAAAGCCTACTTCTCGATAAATATTTGGCTCTACTGAAAACTTTGGATAGGTGATATAATAGCTCTCGATGATAATAGCTGTTATTAATAGCTACATGTTATGTGCTTTCGTTATACTTAGTCCTCCTGTATCAGTGAAAGCCTTGATGGAAAATAGAATTCCACCTAGATAATCTATAGAAAGGACTTTAACAAGGGTAGGGACAGAGTTAAGGGAACTAATGAATGATGCTGAGGGGGCTAGCGGCCCAGCAACAGAGGTAAATGGCTATGAGTTGAGGAGGCTAGAAGGGAAAAGGGAATGTCCCCACAGTCCAAGGAGAGGCAGAGCCATAAAAGAAGGTGCAACTGGCAGAAATTGAAGTACTGAGAGATTTAGCCATGGCCTGAACTTTCTAATACCAATGGAGGGGGGATAGGGAAGAAATACCCCAGCTTCTCTTCCTGTTCTCTGATCTTCTATTATTAGGTTACACTACCTGGAGAGTCTATGGATGCAGACCATCAATGTCAGCCTACTGGGGCATAGATTAGGGCAGAGAAAGATGGAAAAGGATTAATCATCTCCAAGGGTAAAAGCTATGGTATAAACAGGAAGACACTGAGCCTGCCAAACTACACAGATTATAAACGGTAAGGTCAGGACCTGAACTCACGCTTTCCGTGATAGCATTAAGATTAATTGACTCAGGATGAAAAAGAATGGGTCTAGACTAGCATGCAAATCAAGAGGGACAATAGGGATCGATTAGATAGAATGACAAAAAGAAGGGAAGGAGGGTTAAGGGTGAATTCCAGAAAAGAGATGAGGTATATAAAAGGTAGTTTCTGAGACAAAGTCAGAGTCATTACATCAGATCAAAATAATCCCACCATGATGAAAGAATGGTAAACAGAATTTGTAAGCAATTGGGATCCTATAATAAGTCAAAGTTTAAGTGTATGGTATGTTTAATAAATACTGTAGAATAAATGAAGACAAATATATTAGTAGTTAAGGTCATGAGGTCTGGAGAAAAAATGACTAGATGGGACCCAGGCTCTAACATTTAGATAATCAGGAACAAAAGCCTCATTTTCCTTGTCTATAAAATTGAGTAATAAAGATAACTATCCTATAGGGTTGTATACATTGAATAAATATAAATTGAATAGATATAAATATATGTATACACACATATGCACACATGCATTGCTTGGTAAAATGCCTAGGACATAGTGGTGTATAATTGTTCTCTATTTTATATTCTAACTAGCTCAGTGGTAACCTCAACCATTGTAGGAACATCATTTGTAATCATTTGCACTACTTTTGAGCAGACTATATTGAGATGTTCAGAATTTTCTCAGAACAAAAATAAACCTATAAAACTACTTTGTATATTTTAATTGTCTTGAGCAGTAGGCCTTAAATGCCTTTAGTCATATCAAAATACACACTGACACCACAAATGGCTATGGGTCACCAGGTGCTCTGATTTATAACTGAACACTCATTAACCGCATTAGAAGACATAACTGATTTGCTATTTTTTAATGTGAACTGAAAGGTGTTTTGTGATTTATCCTCCTTGTCTTCAATAATCTGAACACCAGTGTTTCCAAGAGGACTAACTTGATGAATGCTTGTCTTCATTAGGGGCACCCAATTTCTGCTGTGCTTCTTGGCACTTTTTAAAACAAATTTACTGTCTGTAAAAAGATTCTGATGCTGGGACAACGTTTCATTTAATTCATCACTCTATTTTATAGCAATATCACATATTTTATTTGCATTTAAAAAACAGTGGAAACTTCAGTCTTTTTCCTGGTACATTAACTTTTATAACTTGAATATTTTTATACCACAATTGCAGCTGTCATTATGGTTTATTTCATAATGGAGTCTTGAATCTTTTTTGACACAGAGATGCTTTATTCAAATATACATTCCATTTGGTTTTTATCTTTATTTTCCCACTTTTGATGAAGACACGCTTTGGGAGATGCCCTTGGTGTCTCCAGCCACTTCCTCTTTGCCCACCTTTGACTTTGGCTGTGATCTGGTGGATACTCCCTTGCTTCCCACTGCAAACACCATCTGTATCCCTTAGCTTTTCTACCTCAAGGCTTTACCCAAAGCCCTGGTAGCTTGGGATTCTGCCTAAGAGTTGGGGGGTGAGGGTGGGACAGAAGTGTCCCTAGGGGCAGCCCCCAACTAATGTGGAAAAATGCACCAGCCTTTCAACAAGAACAGTCATGTTTGTCTCTTCTTACTCAGACTTAGTTTTTCAATAAAAGGAATAGTGGAGATGAACGTAACTTGGAAAGGGTATTCTCTATGGAAAAGAGACACAGCAATGTAACTGCAGCCAATCGGTAGGTAACTAGTGGGAACAGGCCAGATCTCTTAGTTTTTCAAAAGAAGTTAGAAACCTTGCTAATTAGCGTTTTTGAAATGAAAAAAAAAATCAAAATAAAATAGCTTGCTTTTAGTCTGAATTCAGCCTTTGGATTACCAGTTACAAAATAAAATTACAATGCCAATAGTGGCTTTCCTGTATAATAGCCAAACGAGTTAGTATCAAGTATCTAGGAAAAAGTGTAATGAAAATGGGAGGGATCTAAATGAAAAACACAGAGTCTTATTAAGAGATATGAAAGAATATTTGAAAATAATAAAGATGCAAATTATCCCTAAATTAACTGCTAAAATTAGCACAATACCAATGAAAGTTGGCTTTTTCTTAAGAACCTGAAAGAATTATTATAAAGTCTATTTGGAAAAATAATTAAGCAAAAATAGTTTCCAAAGCAAAACTGGAAGAGATACTTGCTAAAGCAGATATTAAATGTATTACAAAATTACAGTAATTGAAACCTGTTGAACCACAATGAGATATCATTCACATCCACTAAGGCGGCAATAATAACAATAATAAAATAGGAAATAACAAATATTGGGGAGAATAAGAAGAAATTGGAGGCCTTGCACACTGCTGATGGGAATGTAAAATGATGAGGCCGCTGTGGAAAACAGTTTGGACATTCCTCAAAAAATTAAACATAGAAGTACCATATGACTCAGCAAGTCCCTTTTTAGCAACATACGGAGAAGAATAAGGAAGAATTGAAGCAGTTATTCACACAAAAACTCACACACCAATGAGTTAACAAAGGTGGAAACAACCCAAGTGTCTATCAGATGTAAGTTTGGGCCGATATATACAGAATAGTGAAGAGGAAATTTTTGATCAAAGAAAATTATGTACACTCAAATTATAGTTCATATATGATGCTAATGAAAAGATAAATTCAGAATAGTGGAGAAAATATAACACCAAAAATATGCTTCTTGAGAAATATATCCAGGCATGCACAAGTCAACAGAGAAATAAAGGTTTATGATCCTAAAATGGGGAGTTTGTGGAATTAAAGGAATGGGAGGAGTGTAGAGAACATTTCAATACAAAATAAGTAACCAGCAATTATGTTAAATATTGCTTTAAAATATTGTGAGTGTCGAAAGTACTTTTTAAAAAAATATTTTATTTATTTATTTGACAGAGAGAGATCACAAGTAGGCAGAGAGGTAGGCAGAGAGAGAGGGGGAAGCAGGCTCCCTGCTGAGCAAAGAGCCTGATGTGGGGCTTGATCCCAGGATCCTGAGATCAGGACCTGAGCCGAAGGCAGAGGCTGTTAACCCACTGAATCACCCAGGTGCCCCTCGAAAGTACTTCTTAAAGGAAAAAAAATGTAATACTGAAAATAATAATTTGATGTGACTGGCATATATTGAATTCCCCAGATTATGCTTATTGATGTAGGATAAAGAGAAGGAAAACTAAGTAAATTCCTATTTTACATATGGTGGGGTAAGGCAAACTCACTATTGATTTTGGTAATGAGAAAATTATAGTATTTTTATTTTTAATCTTAATGTGACTCGCAGCATATATTAAAGTTGTATATATCTCTGTGAAATCACTGGAGTAGATAAAAGCTAAGAATAGTTATCCTATGCAACAAAACACAAAAAATTAACAGCATATTTTCTTAAAAGAGGAAATATGAAATAAGAGAACAGTTATTTTAGTTATAACAATAGACACAGATGCGTTAATCTCTCCTGTTACATAGCAACATTCTCTTAGTGATTTAAAAGGATATTTTAACAATAAATTGTATGTAAAGGTTCATCTAAAGTAGTGACACAGGTGATTAAAAAATGAAGGGATGATGAAAAGTTATAAGGCAAGCAGAAACAAAGAGCAAAAGAAGCAATGTTAAATTTCAAAGAAAGGATAATTCAGGGCAAATTATTTAATAGCATAATTTTATATCAATAAGTATGGTTCACAATGACGACATAATAGTCATGAACCATTTTAGCAGGCTATGTATCTTTGAAATATTTCATGCAAAAATATATTAAAAGTATACAAAGAGTTTGATAAAAATAATTGTGGAATATGAAATATGCAACTAATGAAACAAATTATATCCAAAGACTAGATATTTCAATAACTCAGTCATTTTAAAATTTGTATACATTAAAAAAATAAATTATTAAGGACAACCACCTAAATTATTACTAGATACAAAATAAAATCCAAACTCAACCTTACACTATTTAGAGAAAGTAAAATGAGACTATTTCACATCAAAACATGAAATGTATCCAAAAAGCTACTCCACAGCAAATCCAAAACCTTAAATATTTAATAGCTCAAGCAGATGAAATTTAAAAATAGTTGAATTAAACATGTAACCAATGAAATTTAAGAATGAACAGCAAAAGCGTTATTGAAAGCGTTAAGGAATGAACGGAAAATTCTGTAGGAAAGGTAAAAGTAATCTCATTCCAAAAGTCAGAGGAAGAGGCCAATGTCAAAAATGGTACAGAGTATAGAGAAAATAAGGAACCAAGAACTTGGACAATAGTTAAAGAAGAGAATTGATAAAATGTAAAAAATTGTCTGAGGGAAACAACAACCCAATGTTCTTGAAAAGCCTGACAAACATAACTGGGTTAAAGAAGAAACTACTAAAATCAATAATGAGAAGATAGATATAATAACACAGTCTAAATTATTTTTTAAAATTAAGAAAATATTATACACAACTCCATGCTATATATGAAATAAACTGGATGAAGTCGATTATTTCTATTCATTCCAATTCTTCTACATCGACACACATTGTAAACAACAAAAAATATTTTCCAGTGCAAGAAACCCCATTGTTAACTATAGGTACTATGTTGTTTACTCCTTGTTCATTTTGCATGACAGAAATTTTGCGTACATCCAAACTCATCAAGAGTTTGCATACGTTAGATGTATGTAATACTTTTGTATATTATATCTATCTCAATAAAGCTAAAAATGTGAACAGTATTTAACTAGTCTTTTGTAACGGTACAGAGTGAATTAGACTTCAGAATCTTGACCCTATTACTGTTTACTTTGGCCAAAACCTTGTTTGATCTATTATTTAACTGTTTTGTCTCCATTCACTCTCTCTAATAATAATTTTGCATACCATATCTCTATCTACCTGTATGATAATTTATTTATCATTTATCTCCGATCCCATCTTTCATGGAGTGTTGTTCAGACACTAATGCCATCTAATGTTCCCAAAATTCTTTTACGTTTCTTCAAAGCAGTTTGTTAGTTCCTAAGGTGGAGATCATTTGGAGTGTCTTTGTAAACACCAAAATATACTCTTGTTCTGGTACGATACCAGAGCATGAGCATAAATTTATTTGGTCTTACAGCTTCCCCTAAATACATTATGCCTCGGTGGTCTTAGCTGGAAATTTGGGTTAAAATAAATGACCTCAGTGTGAAGTCCATGCTTCATTTGTTCTCAGGTTTCCTAAGGCCATAAATAATGAAAGACAAATTTTAACTTCGTATTTCCAATGACATCATCAGGCATAAAAGCATGGCAGTGACACAGAGCGTTAGGAAATGAGCAGGCTCTTTGTACATAAATAGAAACAACATCTGTTGGATCCTGATCTCTGAACCCTATGTTCTTCAAAACAGGTGCTTAATTTTCCTGTGCTAATAAGTCTGTGTAAATTGAAACATTATATCATCTTCATGGGAAGTACTGTTTCTTCCTTCCCTTGAAACAAATATTTGTTAAACTCTTTCAATATCACCTAATTTTAAAAGCTTTGTGTTAAAATTACGTATTAATCATTAAGCTCATGGCAAGTGAGGGGCCAATATTACTTCTAGAAGAATAGAAAGCACAATGAGAATTTGAAACTTATATTGGGTATTATTAACTTAATAGCACCTGGCAGTTTTAAGCACAAAAGAATTTGTACTTAGTTTCTTTTTTAAAAAAATCCATTATTGAAGTAGAGTTGACATACAATGTTATATTAGTTTCAGGTGTACAACTTAGTGATTCAACAATTCTGTACATTACACAATGTTCTCCGTGATAAGTGTAGTTACCATCTGTTATTACAGTATCATTGACTATTTCTCTATGCTGTTCTTTTCATCTCTGTGACTTATTCATTTATCTTATAACTGGAAGTTTGTACCTCTTAAGCCCCTTCACCTATTTCACCCATTTCCTTACTCTTTATCCCTCTGGCAGCTGCCAAGTTGTTTTCTGTATTTATGAGTCTGTATCTGTTTGTTTGATCACTTGTTTTGTATTTTTGATTCCACATATAAGTAAAATCATATGGTATTTATCTTTCACTGTCTGACTTATTTCACTTAGCATAATACTTTCTAGGTCCATCCATGTTGTCATGAATGGCAAGATCTCATTCTTTTTTATGGCTGAGTAATATTCCATCAGGCCTTATATACCACATTTTCTTTGTTAATCTATTGATGGACACTTAGGCTACTT
>CM052798.1:58424284-58499947 GCA_028533885.1 Nasua narica
TCTGTTCTTCCTATTGTCATGTCTTGAATGCTAGTGGAAGAATGAATTTTTACCTTTGATATACTTTGTTTTATAGTATAGGATATATCCTATTAAAGACAGTAGAGATTGCAAATACCTGCCATTTAGGTTATGTGACTCCATGGGGCTACATGAGAAAGAAGGAGTAGGATTGTGTGTGGATGACATACCCTACATCTTAAAAGGCTGCACGCCAGACAGATACCAGGTAAGAATTCTCCAATCTCTAAAAGATTTAAAATCAGTTTCATCAATTATTGTTGTTAATTTTTTACCCCACGAGGCAGTTTCAACTGTCATAAGGTGTTTTCAACATCAACCAACACTACTTTAAATGAATAAGTATTCGTATAAGTAAAGTAGAGTAACTTATTTTCTAGAACATTAAGAAAGAAAGCCTGGGGTGCATGACTGGCTCAGTCGGTGGAACCTGTGACTCCTGAACTCAGGGTCATGAGTTTGAGCACCACACTGGGCATGGCGATAACTTAAAAAAAAGTAAGGTGATCTCCAACGGAAAAAAAAGAAAGAAAGAAAAGAAATACAGCCAAAAGGCAGTATTTTACTTATACAGATTCCAGAAAAAGGACAGGAGGAGATTGTGTTTATATCACTCTGTATTGTAAAATAGATAGGACAGTAATAGTTTAATCTCATGCACATTTTTGATCAATTAGACAAAATGTTGGAACAATTAACCACTTTTTTTGAAGTGTGCTATTATTATACTGTAAGTACTTAGGTTTCACTACTTAAATGCTCCCTAAATACCTACATCCAAAGGTTGGCTCTGCCACTAGTTAGATGTGTACCGATAAGCAAGTTACATACTTGTCTCCATAGGTCTTACTTTTTTATGTGTGAACTGTAGGTAATAATAATGCCCATTTCATAGGGTACCTGAGAAGATAAATGAGATGATGTACTTTATATTCTCAAAAGGTCAACCATTATCATCACTTTTCTTTTAGGCATTGGGTATAATAAATCAGCCTCAATTTCTGGATAGTAACTTCTGTTGTGGTTGATTGGAAACCCTAACATTGTACTCATATATTAAAAAAAAAAACAAACAACATGGTTAAAAACCTAGTTTGTGCCAGATACTATGCCACTTAGTGGAAACACAGGGTTGACTAAGAACATAATTTTTATCCTCACAATCTAAGGAGACGTAAGATACAGGGAGGTAGAACAGTGCAGAGAGATGGGAGAAATTGTGAGCCTATGAAAACCTTCATTTTTTACAACAGAGAGGAATCAATTCAAGTCCAACATTGAAAAATATGGGTAGAAAATAATGAATGTAGCCCTTTACTATATTTTGTTTTTATTTTTTTAAAATATTTTATTTATTTATTTGAGAAAGAGACAGAGCACAAGCAGGGGGAGCAGCAGGCAGAGGCAGAGGGAGAAGCAGACTCCCCACTGAGCAGGGAGCCCAATGCAGGGCTCGACTCCAGGACTCTGGGATCATGACCTGAGCCGAATGGCTTAACCGATTGAGCCACTCAGGCACCCCCGCCCTCCCCCTTACTGTATTTTAAAATCTGTTTTCTTAATAGTAGAAAGATTATTGTTCTGTGGTAAGGAGATACTAACTTAAAATTTGGTATTTCTTCTGTTTCATTTTTGTTTCTTTTTCTTCTGTGAAATTAAAGAAATTATAGTATTTTATTTAAAAATGCATTTTCAATGTATTTTTCTCTCTCCATTAGTCCATTTAAGTACAGAAAATGTTTTAGAGAGAAGTCTTAAATGATGTGTAACCAATTGCAATGGTAGTTTTCTTTTTTCTTTTTTCTTTTTGGAGACTGGAATTTGAGATTAGCTTTTTTTTTTTTTAAAGATTTTATTTATTTCACAGAGAGAGATCACAAGTAGGCAGAGAGGCAGGCAGAGAGAGAAGGGGAAGCAGGCTCCCTGTTGAGCAGAGAGCCCGATGCAGGGCTCGATCCCAGGACCCTGAGATCATGACCTGAACCGAAGGCAGAGGCTTAACCCACTGAGCCACCCAGGTGCACTTGAGATTAGCTTTTTAAATAGTGTTTGTACTTTCCTGAGAATTTCCATTATGGATAATGTAAAGTATGTGTAATTCTCATTTTCACCAGTGCAATGAAGTGGTTTTTCTATAAGAAAGATATAATGTTACACTCATAGTGAAGAGGAAGTATGGAAGGATACTACTAATTAACCTGAGGGAAGAGTGGGTAGAGAGAGGAAAGTATCAGTTTGGAGGTTAGTGGTAGTCACATTTGAAGCATGAATGTGTCTTAAATAACTCAGCAAAGACTCTCTAAATGTTATCTTATGTTTTTATAACAGTTGAACCCCAATACACCAATTACACCCAATCATCCTAACTTCATCGCCTCTCCGTCACTGAAGGACAGGATTCACTGTGTGGCTTATGTCTTAGATATCAACTCTATCAATGATCTCTCCTTTAAGATGATGGCAAAGTTCCAACAAGTTCAGAAAGAAGTCTTGAGCTGTGGTGAGTCTCATTGTCCTTATCAAAAAACTTCTATTTTGAAATAATTACAGATTCACAGAAAGTTGCAAAGAGAGTTCAGAGAGGTCCTATGGATCCTTCACCCAATTTCCTGAGTTCCGGGTTGGTTGGTGGCAATAGCAGACAGCGATCATTCACATATTTTTTTTTGGTCACGTGATTTTCCAGTTGGTCAATAGGGTAGTCACCTCCCCAGGTTATATGACCTGCCGGGAAGATCAAAAGCAGAACATGACACTATTACAATGTGGGCATGTAGCTCTATATTGTTGAATCACGTGTGTAGATTTAAAAGTAGTGAACGGGTCGCCCTCACTTACAGTCTAGGTGCTTTTCAGTCTGTGGCTTTCTCAGTAGATCTCAGCAACTGGGTTTATGTGGGAGCCCTTTAGGTTTGGGATCTCTGTTCTTTATAGTCTGTGATTCCCTTGATCTTAATCCCCATTGATTTTCAAGACCAGACAGTTTAGGGCTTGTCTTTTTGGTGCCAGCCCCCAGGTTGGGGTGCCTGATGTAGGGCATAATCTTTTCATTCCTTGAGAAAGAGTTCATATTTTTTGACTCCCATCTGATTGTGGGGTCACTGCATCTGGAGTGGAGTCCTGGGTAAGGCAGTGTCTCTGCCTCTCATACCTTTCTGGATGCAATGTTCTTGTTTTCGTGTGTGGAGGTGCTATTCATCTAGTTGTCAGGTCCTTTTCAGAGGACAATTATTCCCTATGTAGTTGTAAGTTAGCTATGTCTGTAGGTGGAGGGGAGTTCACAGTTCTTCTATGCTGGCATCTTCAATTCCTCTTCCATGGGCATTTTAGAATTACCTTGTCTATTTCTACAAAAAATTTTTTTGATTGGATATTGATAGTAATTACATTAAATGCATATATGAATTTTGAGAGAATTGACATCTTTACTCTGTTGAGTTCTTCCAATCCGTGAACATAATGTGTCTATCCATTTATTTAGATCTTTGATTTCTTTCAACAGTGCTCCACAGTTTTTAACATTCAAGTCCTGCTTATATTTTACTAGATCTATACCTAAGCGTTTAATTTTTAAAAATGGTATCATATTTGTAATTTTGGTTTCCAGATGCTTCTTGCTGGTATATCAATTTACAATAGAATTTTGTATGCAGATCTTATCTCTTGTGATCTTGCTGAACTCATCAGTTCTAAGAAAGTTTTTTTTTTTTTTAATTTTCATACCATTTTAAATCAGGATAATTTTCTCCTTCTTTTTAATCTGCATGCCTTTTATTTCCTTTTCCTGTCATATTGTTCTGGCTAGAAGATCCAGTGCTATGTTGAATAATAATGGTGGGAGCACATACCCTTGTGGTATTTCTGATCTTAGGGGGAAAGTATTCAGTGTTTCACCATTACCAAGATAGTTACAGATTTTTGTTCTTTGATTTTTTTTTTATAGTTGTTCTTTGTCATTTGAGGAAGTTCTTTATTCTTAGTTCTCTGAGAGTTTTTGTTTCCTTATCATGAATGGTTGTTGAATTTTATCAAATAGTTTTTCCCCACAGTTTGATATAATCATGAAACTGATCTTTGTCTTCTTAATATGGAGGATTACATTAATTTTTGAATCTGGAGCCAGCCTTTCTCTTTAGAATAAAACCCGTGTAATCATGAGACCTAACTCTTTTAACATATTGCTGTATCTTACTGATAATATTTTATTAAAAATTTGTATCTATATTTATGAGGGATATTGGGCTGTAGTTTTTTGTTTTGTTTTGTTTTGTTTTTCCAGTGGTTGTCAGGTTGGTTGTCAGAGTAACACTGGCTTCATAAAATGAGTTAAGAAGTATTCCTCTTTTCCATTTTCTTGAAGGGATTGTGAAGAATTGGTGTTATTTCTCTTAAAATCTTTGACAGAATTTTTCAATGAAATCATTTAGTGTGGAGATATATTTTTCAGTGTTTTTAATACCAAAAATTTAATTTTAAAATAGTTAGCAAGCTATTAAAATAATCTGTTTCACATTAGGTGAGTTGGGATAGTTTGTAATTTTTAGTTCAGTCTATTCCATCTAAGTTGTCAAATTTATGTGTGTAAAATTGTTCATATCATTTCCTCATTATTTCCTTTCTGTCTGTGGGGTCTGTAGGGATATCCCCTGTGTCCTTCATCATATTGGTGATTTATGTCTTTTCTTTTGTTTCTCTTCGTCACTATTTCTAAAGGTTTGCCAATTCTATTGATCTTTTCAAGGATCCATGTTTTTGTTTCATTGATACTTTAAACTGTTTTCCTGTTTTCAATTTGTTCATTGATTCCTGCTCTTTAATTTCTTTCATCTTCTTGATGTGGTTATAACTTGCTTTCTTTTTTCTAGGTTTTTGAGGGGAGGAACTTAGACTGTTGATTTTGGACTTTTCCTCTTTTCTATTATAAGCATTGAGTGTTACATATTTTTCTGTAAACACTTGTTTAGTTATGTACACAAATTTTGATATGTTGTGTCTTTATTATCTTCCAGTTTAATGTATTTTTTATTCCCCTTGAAACTTCCTTTAGGACTCATGAATTATTTAGAATGTATTGTTTAGCTTTTAAGTGCTTGAAGTTTTTCTTGTTACCATTCTGTTATTGACTTACGGTTTGATCCATTATGGTCAAAGGACACTGCTTTAAATTCTTTAAGTTGGTTTTGAAGTTAAATTATGGCTTAGTCTATAATATATTTTGGTAAATGCTCCATGGGTACTTGAAAATTATGTGTATATTCTACAAATGTTGATTAGATAGGTTTTCTTGGTTTTTGGTATGACAAGTGATTCTTGATTATACCTTTAATATTTGGGGTATTATACTGTGAGACCCTGGGTCTTATTTATTTCTTTTTCTTTCTTTTTTTTTTAAAGATTTTATTTGAGAGAGAGAGAGAGAGAGAGAAAGAGAGAGAGAGCGTGCGCACAAGTGGGAGGAGGGAGAGGGACAAGCAGACTCCACACCAAGTACAGAGACCAACTCAGGGCTCCATCTGAAGGCCCTGAGACCATGACCCAAGCCAAAATCAAAAGTCAAATGCTCAACTGAATTGGCCTCCTCTGACACTAAAGAGGAAAGGGGCACCCTATTACTGATGGTTGGAGCGGATGTTCAGGATCCCAAGTAGCTTCCTTTGATACAATCAAGAGGGATCTAGCACATTACAGGTATAAAAGTCGTGGCTCACCACCCATTCTTCTTCTATGATACTATCCTGGCAGAGTATGGAGGATAGAGAAGGGAAGTGACACTTCTGTGAATGGGACTGAGGCTCTTTTATGGTGTTTGGCTGGGATAGTGTGGCTACTGTGTGAAAGTTTTCCATCTTGCTAGGTTGCTTCTTTTCTCATGCTTGGCAACAGACAACAGACTTCCTGCCTTCTCCTCCCTTCCCTTCCCTCCCCCCATTCCTTTTCCTTTCCCTTCCTCTTTTGTTCCTTTCTTTCCTTTTCCTTTCATCAGCTCTAGTTGGCCTTCCCTAGAAGTGCACTTCTTCAGCTGCCAATATAGCATTTAAGAAGTAAAAAGAAAACCTAGAGAACTCACCACCATACTGTGATTGTAATAATGAACTAGCAAAAAGAGAAATTAAGAAAATAGTCTTTTATAATTACATCAAAAAGAATAAAATATCTAGGAATAAATTTAACCAAGGAGGTAAAAGACCTGCATACTGAAAACTATGACATTAATGCAAGAAATTAAAGAAGACACAAATAAATAGAAAGATATTCTGTACTCAGGGATTGGAAGAATTCATATTAAGTTGTGCATACTCTCCAAAGCAATGTGCACATTCAATGCTATTCTTATCAAAATTCCAATGGCATTTTTTACAGAAATAGAACAAATAATCCTAAAATTTGTATGGAACCACAAAAGACCCCAAATAGCCAAAGCAATCTCGAGAAAGAAGAACAAAGCTGGAAGCATCATGCTCCCTGATTTTAAACTCTATTATATAGTGATTTTAAAAGTATGGTATTAACTTAAAAATGGATACATAGATCAGGAGAACAGAAAAGAGAGCCTTGAAATAAATCCGCGCATTTTGGTCAATTAATTTATGACAAATGGGCCAATAATATACAGTGGGGATAGTCTCTTCTATAAATGGTGTTGGGAAAACTAGATAGCCACATGCAAAAGAATAAAACTCAACCACTGTCTTACACCATAAACAAAAATTAACTAAAAATGGATTAAATTCTTGAATGTTAGACCTGTAATCATAAAAGAAAACATAGGTGGTAAGCTCTTCACTGTAGATCCAGGAGATTAGTTATTGAATCTGACATTAAAGTAAAAGCAACAAAAGCAAAAATAAACAAATGGAACTGCAGCAACCTAAAAAGCTTCTGTACAGCAAAGGAAACCAACAAAACAGAAAGGCAGCCTATTGACTGGAAGAAAATATTTGCAGATCATATAACTGATAAGAGATAGGTATCTAAAATATATAAATGGGTGCCTGGGTGGCTCAGTCAGTTAAGCGTCCAACTCTTGATTTTGGCTCAGGTCGTGATCTCAGGGTTCTGGGATAGAGCTTCATGTCAGGCTCTGTGCTCAGCGGGAAGTCTACTCGAGTATTCTTTCTCCCCCCATTCTTTGCCCCTTCCCCATACCTCTCTCTCTCTCTCCCTATAATAAATAAATAAATCTTAATATATATATGTATATAGAAGAATTCATACCATCAAAAACAAAACAAAATGTAAAAACAATCTAATTAAAAATGGGCAGAAATTGAGTGAACAGCTTTCCAAAGAAGACATATAGAAGGCCATCACATACCTAAAAAGATGCTCAACATCATTAATCATCAAGGAAATGCTAAATAAAACCACAGTGAGGTACCATATTACACCTTCTAGAATGACTGTTATCAAAAAGACAAGAAATAACAAGTATTGGTGAAGATGTAAAAAAAAAAGGAATGCTTGTATACCGTTAGTGGGCATATAAATTAGTGTGGCCATTATGGAAAATAGTACAGAGGTTCTTTAATAAATTAAAAATAAAACTACCATGTAATCCAGCAATTCTACTTCTGGTTATTTAGCTGAAGAAAATGAAAACACTAACTCAAAAAAATATATGCATTCCCCCAGTACGTTCATTGAGGCACTATTTACAATGGCCAAGATATAAAAACAACCTAACTGTCCATCAGCAGATGAATGGATAAAGAAAATGGGGTGTACACACACACACACACACACACACACACACACACATATATTCACCGACAGGAATATTATTCAGTCATAAAAAAGAATGAAATCTTGCCATTCGCGACATTATTGGTGGACCTTGAGCGCATTATGCTAAGTGTAGTAAGTCAGACAGAGAAAGATGAACACTGTATGAGCTCTCCTATATGTGAAATGTTTAAAAAAAAAAAAAAAAAAAGCTCATAGACATAGAGAACAGATCAGTGGTTACCAGAGGTGGATGTTTGGGGGTGGGAGAAATAGGTGATGGACGAAGGTGGTCAAAAGGTAAAAAGACATTTAAAAAAGAGAATTGTTTGGTCATTTATACTCTAGAGACTCTTGTTAAGTATATCAGTACAAATACCACTTAACATAGAACACTGCATGGTGTAATGTACAGAGGATTGTCTTAGTGATGAAGTAAATCTAGATTTTTTTTTAATAGTCATAATTTGATCTTGAGAAAGTTAACTTCAGTGCACTGACCTTTAGTTTCCTATGTAATGGGAATAAGTTCTGAATCTACATATTGTAAGATTGTAATATTTAAATAATATAATCTAAATATTCTAATAAGTACATAGAGGTACTCAATGTAAGTATATAAGCATATACAGATCTACTTCAATTTACAACAGGCTTATTGTAACTTGAAAATGCATTTATTTATTTATTTATAAAGATTTTATCTATTTATTTGACATAGAAAGACACAGTGAAAGAGGGAACATAAGCAGGGGGAGTGGGAGAGGGAGAAGCAGGCTTCCCATGGAGCAGGGAGCCCGAGGCTGGGCTTGATCCCAGGATCCTGGGATCATGACCTGAGCAGAAGGCAGACGTCCAACTGACTGAGCCACCCAGGTGCCCTTGGAAATGCATTTAATACATCTAACCTACCAATATTGCAGCTTAGCATAGCCTATCTTAAACATGCTGGGAACATTTATGTTAGCGTATAGCTGGGAAAAATCATGTAATGCAAACCTATTTTATAATGAAGTGTTGAATATCTCATGTCCTTTATTGAATGCTGTAGTGAGAATGAGAAAGAGAATGATTGTAAGTTTATAAGTTGTTTACCATGTGGTCATGTGCTAACTGAGAGGTACAGCACTGCATATTGCTAGCCCCAGAAAAAGTCAAAATTCCAAATTTGGAAGTATGGTTTATTCCAAATTCACAATGCTTTTGCACCATCATTAGGTCAAAAAATCTGAAGTTGAACCATCGGAAGTCAGGGATTGTCTGTGTAAGCACGTAACAGCTCTAAAATGATGGTGGGTTTGGGCTAAGACTGAGTTACAAAGTGCTGAGGTCTGAAATGCCTTTTCTCAAGGACATCTGGCCACACCCCATGCTGGGTGGCAAGGCTTTGTTCATCTAATTGGGCTGATTTAGAGCCTCTAAGAAGACATTGCATTAATTCTGAAAGAGAAGAATTGCATTTTAGTAGAAGTTGAAACGAAATTATATGTGTCAATTGAGAACTGCCTTCTACACAAATCAGGATTTATTTAATTGGCCATCCTTGCTAGTTATTCCTCTGGGACTTGGATGAAAGGAAGAGGGTAAAAGCACTCAAGTAGTAAGAGGGATCATAAACACTAGATTTATGTAAGGGGAAAATACTAAAAACTCTGGTAAAAAATTCTCTCAGGGGTATCCTTGAATGGCATTTGGAAATCTCAGGTCCCCCCCACCCCCCAGAAGCATTTGTTAGTAAAGCAGAACTTTGATTGGATTAGAAGCCAACTGGGAGAGGACAAGAGATCTGTGCAGATCTGTGAAATCAGTGCACTTTCTTTTTCCAATACTCACATATAACTTTCCTCACTTTCTGGGGTTCTTTTTCAGTCCTCAGTGTCCAGCAACCATACCCCCTCCACCCCCGATCACCTTAAAACACACTATTCGGAATAATAGGTGATTGCAATGCAGTGTGAATTTAGTTGCCTTTAGAAATGATCTCTCTGCTGGAAGAAAAAGATCATTTCCCCTATTAGAAGAACTTCAGGTTCCACATTGACACTTACTAAGGATATTTCATTTTTTTTAGGAGCGCTGCTTTCACTCATACTTAACTACCGTGTTGAAACATTGCTGTTTATGATACAAAATAACTGATTTATCTCTTTGATATAGATACAGCATGTGTACTCTTGCTTACTAAAGCAACTAATTGCAGTGAATTTCTTCAAGACAAGTTTTTAAACATGGATAAACCTATGACTTCCCAGAGCCAGGTAAAAAATGTATTTCTAACCAGGTATTACTGTAATGGTGTTCTATTGCAGGTGTGTGTGTGTGTGTGTGTGTGTGTGTGTGTGCTCATTCTACATATTCACAGGTAAATGAAGACATGAACCGATTGGTTAATTCAAGTTTATGTCTCGCTTTAAAACAATAATTAATTGTAATATAGTTATAGTCAAAAGGGAACTTAGCAAGCTGTTGCTTTGAATTTCAGTTTCTTTCTTGAATTGTATTTGAATTCAGTCAATTTTCAGATATGAGTTATGCTTATTAATTTTTCCATAGATAATGAATGCCAGCAAAATGCTAAATATTCCTATTTATAATATCTTCATGGTTGAAAATTATACATCAGAGTGGGAGCTGGATCCTTTAAAGGACACTCAGATCCTCTTTGTGCTGAGGCAGATGTTACGGGTAGCGGAGGACTTCATCGAGGACTTGGCTTGAGGAAACAGGTGATCTGGCCCCTTTCTGTCCCTCCCATAAAGCATGGTGCTTTTTGAAGATCCCAGAGTTCTACCTCACTGGATGACTGATGCCCATTGGCTTACTCTCGACCTGATAGCTATGTTAGGATATGTGCTTTGTTTCTATTCTTTTTTATTTTGTTTTCAGATAAAATTGTAGAAATGTTTCAGCTCTGCATGTGACATCAGTTGTCTTGGTTCTGATACCTGGCCCAACCCTGGACTAGCAAGCCCCAATGAAAGTCAGTCTCTGCCGACAGCCTCCTTATGATTTCTGCTTTCATTCATGTTTTGCCTTCAGTCCCTGACAGCATCTAACTGGTAGTTTCTTCTAGGATCAGTCCTACCTCAGGCTCAAAGGTCAACCCTGAACAGTAGTGGGCCAAGAAATGCAAACCACCATTTGGGATTTTAATTTCTCAACCTCCCCAGCAAAATGGACTATCTTCCTTACTTATTTGTCTATAGCACTTTATTTAGAACTCTATGTGAGTACTAATACATTGAATAACCATTTAAAAATGGTTACATGGATATCCACTTCCCTAAATAAATTATGAGTTCTTCAGGAAGCAGTGTTTGGATCTTACATACCCTTGTATTCACAGAACTTAGCACAGTGCCTTATAGCGAGCAAGGGTGCCCGCCATTATGCCTCCCTCTCAACTTCCTCAGAATGATAACATGTACCCAAAATTTTTCCTCTTATAGAAGGGAAGACTGGAAGAGGATGAAATGCTGTAGAGAAGAAATGGACATGGAGAAGGGAGAATGCTTTACTTATCTCTGGATGAATATATGAATTTAAGCTAATTAAAAGGACAGATACTTCTTAAGGACTTACATATTATTTCTGTGAAAAAAAACAAAGTTTCTTCCTTTAATGAACCCGTACCTGATTTTCATTAATTGAATTCCAAACCATCCTAGCCAAGTCTCCCAAGTAGAGTGATCAAATGAGGTTACTAGTACAAGTCAAGAAGAAGGTTATCTTATACATGTGCCCCCAGATGATTTTAAATTCCTCTGGGTAGCTGTAGAAGTTAGCACTATTAATAAAGAAAAAGAGATTTTCAGAAGATAGGTTTTAGGTTTTCCCCCTTAAAAACCCTAACTCTCTTTTCCAAATTTCTTAGTATTTTTCAAATGAATATGTTTTGGTTCAATAGTTATCTATATTAAAGCTGTCTAATAAACTTTTAGTCAGAATTATTATCTTCTTTGGGGAACTAAGAGTACTAGAGATTTTGTGTGGTGGGGTGGGTTGTGGCATTAAAAAGTGACTGTTTTGAACTTAAGTGTGTCTATTGACAGAGAAATGGATAAAGAAAATTTGGTACATATATTCACACACACATGCACACGCACACACACACACACACAGAGACACACACACACCCGGAATATTATTCAGCCATAAAAAAGAAGGAAATTCTGCTATTTGAGACAACATGGGTGGCCCTTGAGGGCATTATGCTAATGGAATAAGTCAGAGAAAGACAAATACTGCATGATGATCTCACTTATACATGAAATCTTAGAAAGCCAAACTCATGGAAACAGAGTAGAATGATGGTGGCCAGGGGCTGAGGAGTGAGGAGAATGGGGTGATGTTGGTTGAAGGGTACAAATATCCAGTTACAAGATGAAAATGTTCTGGGAATTTAATGTACAACATGGTGACTGTGGCTAACAATGCAGTATTATATACTTGAAAATTGCTAGGAGAGTAGATCCTAAAAGTTCTCACCACATGTACCAAAAATGTAATTATCTGTGGAAATTGATGATGGATGTGTTAACTAACCTTATGGTGGTAATCATTTTGCAATATATATGTGTATCAAATCATTGCATTAAATACCTTAACTTACACAATTTTATATATCTTTGTTTTTTTCCTGGGGATTTTTATTTATTTATTTGGTATAAAATCCGCTGGTTCTTGAGTAACACATGAAGTCTGAAAACAATTTTCTTGAGTCTTATTTATTTATTATTTATTTATTTATTTATATTTTAATTAAATTTTTTTGGTAATTTCAAGTTTTCATTTAAATTCCAGTTAACACATATTGTACTATGAGTTTCAAGAGTAGGATTTAGTGATTCATCACTTACATGTAACACCCAGTGCTCATCACAAGTGTCTTTCTAATCCCCATCACCCATTTAACCTATCCCCCTGCCCACCTCCTCTCCAGCAACCATCAGTTCTCTATCGTTAAGAGTCTGTTTGTATCAATTATATCTTAACAAAGCTGGAAAAGAAGAGTAAAGTCAAAATGGCTGTTTCTGAAGAAGTCTGTAGCATCAGCCAGCATCCACCTATTTAGTAAAATACCAAGAGAGATATTACGGTGAGTGATGTGTAATCTGGTATCTTTTTCAGAAAGCTAAATTTAAAGATTATATGTTGCTTTTTCATAAAACATGCAAGTTCATATTTAGTACAACAAAATTGATTGAGAGACTCAAGAAAGTCCCCAGATGATTCAGAGACCAGCTAATGAGTAATCATCTTGAAGTGACAAAACTCAGTCTGATGCTCAAGTAGCTACTTGATAGCACGACTGATTGAAGTCTTCATTGGTGTTCCTAAGAGCTGTGGGAATTTGGAAGTCTCCAAATCCCATCTCAAATGTGGTGAACCTCGGGGCCAATTTATAGAGAACAGTGGGATTTGAGTAGATCTGATTTTTGCCATCAATCTGAGCAAGACGGAAACTGGCGTACTAGCTGCAAATCTTTGCAAAATCTTGTTCTGATGTTGGAGAAAACACAGACCGCTGGGTCAGCCAGAGAATAGAATTAGGATTATGGCCAATAGCCAGCTGCTTGCCCCACACATGCTTACCCAACGCAGCTCACACAATGGATTTGAGCGGGTTCCAGACTCCAGGACAGGAATAACGGTGTCAGCAAAACTGCAAGTAGAGATTGTAGGAATGGGGGTGGAGATGGTGAAGAAGAACAAGCTACTAAATAATGGTGTGTAAATATAAGGGTAGAAGTTTTAAAACAATTGATTTCTTTTTGAGAGAGAGAGAATGCGCATGCACAAGCGGGGAGAAGGGAGGAGGGGCAGAGGGAAAGGGCGCTGGAGAGAATCTTAAGTAGGATCCATGCCTCATGTGGAGCCCCATGTGGGGCTTGATCTCACCACCCTGAGATCATGACCTGAGCTGAAGTAAAGACTTGGACACTTAACCAACTGAACCACACAGGCGCCCTCCAACACAGGTCTTTAGATGGGACCTATCACACCTCTGAGCTCATGTTGGGAGTTGGTGTCTTCCACAAGCTCAAGGAAAAGAGAACTGGGAATATTAATTTCTGGAGGGCGCTTGTTCTTTCAAATGATATAATTTATAAGCAAGGGTTATCTGAATGACTAGATTATTTGTGTGTGTAGGGGGTGAGAAGCAGGTTTGAAACTCTATCTTAAATAGAGTCAATTCTTAGGATCTCTTAGAAGAAAATGAGCCAGGTACAGACTACCAAGTGATCTCTTCTACCATCTCCATGTCTCATTTCTTTATTACTAAGGCCCTAAGGCCTTTTTAAAAAAATTCCTATTCCACTGATGTTACAAGTAATTTGTCAAACATGAAGATTCCCGGTTTTCTTAGTGAACTGACAGGTGTTTGCCAAGCGATGTTAGACCCTCCTACTTCAGTCTGAGTTCTTGAGACGGTCTGCAAAATGACATGGAATCTCCTGCTCTTTTGAGTCAGGGAAAAGTGGGACCTGACCATGGGACGGTGCTCAGATGGTGGTGACATGGTCCTCAACACTTGCTGATCTCCAAAGCCTTCTCTATTAGCTCAGTGTTCTCTGTTTGGGATGGTGGCTCCTCTGGCACAGCTTGTCAGAAATCTGCGGTTTTTTGCTGAAATCTGCCTCCCCCCCCCCACCCAGCAGCACAGAAAACAGTGGACCCTGATGAGAGTAAGTCAGCTGAAGTGGATGAGTTTGAGGCATGTGTCCTGGAGTTGGAATTGACAGCCCTTTTTTTTTTTGTATTTCAACATGCAGAAACTGATTGAATTTTTCTTTAAAGACATCACTTAAAAATCTAGTGGGTTGCTCGGTTTTCCCCTCTCTGATTTCAATTCTTTGATTCTCCTAATATTTTTGACTCAACTGTGTACAGTTAGCTGAATCAGTTCCTGTCCCCCTCCCGCCCCCACCGTGGGCGGGAGGAGGCTGACGCTCTGCCCAGTGGGCGGGGCTTTACTAAGGTTCAGTTTCCTTTTCTCCGAGTCCCTGAACCCTGCAGGCTGCCGAAGAATTTTCTGTGTTGGTTTCTGTGTCTTAGCCTTCCAGACAGAGCAGCCACACTCAGCCTCAGTCCTTGTAGAAGTTCTACAAACAGGTAAATGACTTGCTGCTTTCCACTTTTCCTAGCCATTTGCCAATAGTAGTCTTCTTTTTTAATTAAAAAAAAAAAAAAACATTTAGAATGAAAAACAAGTTAATTTTTCGTGCTATCTGTTCATCCTCTTTTTACTCATCTGAAGTGTAATATAGAGTACATAGAGGCACATATCCAAGCTTTGTGACAGTATGTGTTACCTGGTTTTCAATATTTAATGGAAAGTATATTTCATTTTCTGCTAGATTGAGAAGCATGGCAGTGGCAACTTGTTTGACGGCGATGCAAGAAAAGAAGCTGCAAAATTATTTTGGAGGAAAACAGTTTACCCTTCTCTATAAAGCTAGTGTCCATGAATTCTCTGGATATAATTTGCTTAAGAGATGCTGTGGCCAAGGGCCTACTATGATAGTGATTTATGGTGGACGTTATGTTTTGGGGGCCTATATAAGAGAGAATTACAAGAAAGAGAACCTCTTTCCTACTGTCCTTTTTGCCTTTCAAGAGAATGAAATTTCAGAATGCAATATAGGAGCATATTCACTATCTACATTTCTTGATGAATATAATATAGGCCAGAATCGTTCAGAATTCATCCTAAGTCTGGGGGAAAAAAAAGTGACTGTAAACTTAAACACAGCTAAAAAACTTGGACTACCTCAAAAACAACCTATTTTCTTTGAGGAATGTGAAGTTTTTCGTTGTGAAGGTAAGTTTAACCAGATAATCTTATATAGAGTTCTCTCCTGAATGTTTGGAGGATTGGAGGCAACCCATCTCTTTAAGGAAAAATGTCCTTATCTCTGGGTAACCCAGACTGAAACCTGGCCACACCTTGTTTGCTGAGACCCAACCACAGTCAAAAGTAGCATATACAGAATTTTCTGGAGTGTGTTCATGTGGGGGATAGGTTAGGGGAGGGGGGGAGAAGGTAGAAGGAGAAGTGGGGAGAGAGAGAAGCAACAAACATAAAGATTGTGAGATTCTTTTGGAATGAAACCAAACCTCAAACTTCTCTTGATTGGTATTAGACCCTGCAGTTTCCCACTGTATCCATTATATTAAAAGACCAAAATGAATTTACTTATTTTTCTGCTAAAGGACGTTGTTTCCAATATTTGCTGTTATAAACAATGCTTTTGTGATGTGTTTGTGAATATAACCGTGCACAAAAATACTTCTTTATAGTAACTTCCTGGAAATGGGTTTGTTGTTTAAGAATGATTTACATTTGCACTTTGATAGACACTTTTCAAAGGCTCTAATACTTTTCCCAAGAGTGTTATAGAAATGCCTATTTCCCTATCTTCTTGCCAATATTTGATATTATCAAACTTCAGAATATTTGCAATTTGATAGTCAAAAGATGGTTTCCCATTATTCCTGATTACTAGCAAGTTTCTGTGTATCTGCAATTTACATTTCTTCTCTGAAATAGTTATTTATGTCTATCAATTTAAAAGAAGGGACCCTGGAAATAATATCCTCTCAAGTATTTGCATGTTCCAAACTAGTTGTCTGTGGTTTTTATACTTGAATGATCATCAGAGTACATAATTCTTTGGGGGATTTTGTAATGTTTTCATAGTATTGATATTGCTGTGGAAAACCTAGGGCCAGGCTTACTTCTTTGTTTTTATTGTTTCCCTTTGAATGATCTGATCTTTCTTGCTGGCTGCCGCAAACATCTAAAAAATTTTTGTTGATGTCAGTTTACTTGGATATGTGATTATGTTGACAATCCTGGATCAGTTAAGGAAATTTTTTATTGAAGTATAACACATAAACAGAGAAACGCACAATTGATAAATGTACTAATTGACAAACTTTTATAAATTAGACACACTAATGTAGCTACTACTTGGATGAAGAAATAGATTATTATCATTGTTTCAAAAGGCTTCTTGCTTACTCTTCCTAGTTATTACCCAAAGATAACTATTACTTGGGCTCATCGACACTAATTACTTCTTCTGTTTGAATTCTATATAAGTGGAATCATATCAAAATATGTACTCTTGTGTGTCTAGCCTCTTACATTCAATATTATGTTTGAGGGATTGAGTTAAAAAAGGGAGTGGATTATAAAATCAGGCCTCTACAAATCAGATATCATACCCGGTATCAGGCTGGACTAATCATTTCAAGGATAGAGATAAAAGCAGTCAGAAATCTCGGAGAAGGCAGAAAGGGTACGAGAATATTCTGTGTGGCTCCTAAGGCCTTCCTTTGCATATTAGACATATGCTTTCCGGATAAAACAACAGGCAGGGTTGTTTTACGAAGTTTGTGGGCCACCTTACGTATTGAAGATTGGGTACATTATGGAGCATTTGTATGTCAGTGCTATGGACTGAATGTAACCCCCGCCCCCAAGACTCATATGTTGAAGTCCTAACCCCCAGTGTGACTATACCTAGAGATGGGGCTTCTAAGGAAGTAATTAAGATAAAATGAGGTCCTAAGAGTAGGGTCTTAATTCAATAGGATAAGCTTTCATTTAAGAAGGGACACCCGAGAGCTTCTCTCCCCATGAACATACAAGAAGAGGTCATAGGAGAACACCGTGAGATGGTGGCCACCTACAAGGTAAGGGAAGAGGCCTCAGGATGAAATCTACTTTGCTGCACAGTGATCTTGGACTTCTCAGCTTCCAGAACTGTGAGAAATAAATTTCTGTTGTCCCAGTTGATGGTATTTTGTATGGCAGCCTGAGCAGACTAAGACAATCAGCTTACATGACATTCCTATGAGGACATGCTTCATAAATCCATAGAATCTGTAAGCCTTCTTGTACTTGTGTTTTGGTTCACACGTTCATATTTTTTGAAGAATATAAAAATATAAAATTTCTGGGTCATTGGATTGGTGTATATTCAGCTTCAGTGAATTCTGACAAAGCTTTCCAACTTTGTCAGAATTGAAAGTTGGTTCACATAAAAGTTGCCCCTCGGCACAGCAGTGTAGTAGAGTTTCTGTCACTTCTAAGTTTTTCCTAACACTTCTTGTTACTGTATGTAACCATCTTGGCACATGGACTGTGACATGACATTTTATGAATCTGGGTTACTTTGATTAGACTAGTCAGTAATTTACTTATTTTACAGTTTAAGCCAATTACTGTATTAATTTATCCTTTTTTCAATTTATAGAATTTGTCTTGTATTTTTGTTAATTCCTCTTATATTTCTAAGGTTTGTTTCTAGTCTTTTCTGTTTCTATTTTCGATTTTTAAAACTTTCCTTCTTTCTCGTTATTAACAAAGTGTACTTTTATCACGAAATTGATATTAAGTGTTTATATTATGGTTATTTTCTATATATTTACAGTTTCGGTTTTGAATTTCATTTTGGATGTTAACATTAAGAAGTGCTTTGTAAAATTCCAAGAAGTTGCTTTTCTCTCTGTTTATACTTAACTCTTTTCTGTTTTTTTTTTTTTTTTATAGTCATTGTGTGTAGTCTTCACTCTTTTTACTTTTGGTAATTTAAAGAGGTTTTCATTCCATATGTATAGCCATATTTTTAAATGTTTCACACAGTATTTTTTTGTAGTGTAGAGAATTGCCAACATCACTACACCTGATCCTTTCAGTTTTTTTTTAAAGATTTTATTTATCATTTATTTATTTTAGAGAGAGAGAGGCTGAGTGAGAGGAGGAGAGGGAGAATCCACAGCAGACGCTGTGCTCAGCATGGAGCCCAACGTGGGGCACGGAGCCTGACCGGGGCTCCATCCCACTACTGGGAGATCATGACCTGAGGGGAAACAAAGTTTCAGTTGCTCAACCCACTAAGCCGTCCAGGCACCCTGCAGCTGATTCTTTCAGGTTTAAATCTACCACCAAAGAGTGTCTCTCCACAGGAAGTAAAATTCGGGGTCTGAGTCTCACTGGTTCACATAAAGTCCTCAGCTCTTCCTTGAACCACTCACTGTGCTCTGCTCGGGTAAGGGATGAGTCTTTGGAGCCAAGAAGAAAATCAATTGGACTGGAAGTTCCAGGAACTCCCAATTGTAGATAGTAGGTTTTGGAGAAGATTTGGTGCCTGTGGTTTTTTTTTTTTTGTATGTCTGTACATTATCCCTTTCAGACCTCTTGGATTATGGAGAGGAACTATTTTAAAGTATTCTAAGTCTTTCCTTGGTATGTCCATGCTTTTCTACCTTGCTTCTCTGATTCACAAGGACCCCAGTTCTCATTTCCTCTGTTGGAGCAAGCCACATACTACTACTGAGTAATTGAGTGAGAAGAGATCTGTGGACAATCTAGTCTTAGAGTGCCCATCTTGCCTCTAGCACTAGATTCTTCAAAAGAGATGTTAAGGAGATTTGCCAGAATTTTCTCCACTTGCTTTCATTGTACTGTGCCATTGTCGCGGAAAAGCTGTTTCTTTATTTGTCCCTAGTGAATGCGCTGACATTCAGTTAGCCAGTCATTCAACAACTTGTGCTTTTCATTTTTCTTTATTTCCCTAGATTTACTGAATGAAAGAATCATGGAAGGGATTACTCAGTAAGTCCATGTTTTTAATGTTCTGTTATTCTGTTTATTATCTTAGACTTATTTTTTAGAGGTTCTGTCAAATTGGTAACTTGTGGATCATCAAGAATAAACTATAAGTATATTTATAATCATAAAACTATTTGATAATACCAATGTTAAAACAGAAAGAATGCTGAGTAAAGGGAAAACATTCCGAATGTTTTTATATACTTGAATAAAAATGTTTGGCTGTGTGTCTACATTTTTGCTTAGACTTCTTGAAGTTACAGTTTCAACTACTTTAGGGAATTGCTTTGGAAGGGGTGGCTGGTAGGTAGAAGATACTTATATGAACTTCAAGAACGTGTTAAAATGATCCACTTCCATCAACTTCAAGTCACACATTATGTTGCGCTTTTTGAAGTTTATTATTGATATCTTCATACTTAACACAGTTCATATTTATTACTAGGTTTATATGGACTCATGTTAAATCTGAAAGGTTTTGTGTCTGATTGGCTTTAGTTATAAGTGTTATTTTTGCTTTTTTCTTCTTTTACGGTAGGACTTGAAGTAGGATAGTTGCTTGTCCTTTTAACAGGAAAGCAAGTTGCTAATCAAAAATGAATAATAGTATATAAGAAAAGAAAACGAATTCTAGGAAAACTCATGGTAAGTTCTTGTGATCTACTCTCAGTCAATTGTTATAATTGTCCTGTCTGAACAGACTCCACAAGAGACTATTGTTTGACATGAAAACTTACAAACCATATGGAGGCCTTGTTCAGCAAATACGGATTCTGCTCCTGGGTCCTACTGGGGCTGGAAAGTCTAGCTTTTTCAACTCAGTAAAGTCTGTTTTCCGAGGCCATGTAACACACCAGGCTCTGGTGGGCTCTGATACAACCAGTGTGTCTGACAAGGTATGTCCATTCAAGGTCACTCAGCCTTTGCTTCTTTGTTCAAGTTAAGTAGTTTTGAAAACTCTTGCTGATCGACTTCATTCCATGTAGACTTTATTTCCATTTGCAATTTAAAAAATGTACTCTTAAAATTGCTTTTTTTTTCTCCTCTGTAGTACAGGACATATTCCATTAAGAATTGGGAGGATGGCAACTCCTTGCCATTTATTCTGTGTGACTCAATGGGGCTGGGTGAGAAGGAAAAAGGGCTGTGCATGGAAGACATAGTCTATATCTTAAAAGGCCACATTTTGGACAGATACCAGGTATGATTGGGCTAATCATTGAGAAATTATAACTGATATTTAAAATGTTTGTTTTTGCTCACTATTGATTACAGCAGATGCTAGTCTAATTTAATGCATTACCATTTATTTTCTTGAACTATACTTGTTCAAGATCATTTGTACTTTTTTGATATTTTATTTTACAAAGAATTAAAACATCCAAAAGACTCTTCTGTCATAGCTGTCATAACAACTCTGAATGTTGTATATTCAATTGCCTTTGGCTTTGTGAAACAGAAATCCAAATACATCATAGGTAATTTTTCTTATGTAACAGGAAGTCTAAAGGGTAGGTAGCTCTGAATCAGTGTGGACGTTCTCTGAGGTTATCAATTTCAGGAGTCCATCTCACTTTCTCTTATGAGATCCTCAGTATGGGATGCTTTGTGTTCCGTAAAATTCACATGCTAAAGCCCTAATCCCCAGCGTGATGGTATTAGGAGGTGGGGCCTTTGAGAGGTGGTTGGGTCATGAGGGTAAATCCCTCATGAATGGGATCAGTGTCCTTACGAGAAGAGATAAAAGAGAGATGGTCTTTCTCTCTACCCTATGAAGACACAACAAGAATGTAGCTATCTACAAATCTGGAAAAGGGCTCTCATCAGAGGCCAAATCTGCTGGCACCTTGATCTTGAACTTTCTAGCTCCAGAACCATGAGAAGTAATTTATGTTCTTTATGGCACCAAAGATGGTAATTTGTTATAGCAGGACAAGCTGACTAAGACGTGTGGCTTTCATCCTTTACACTCTCCGGACGTTCACAGTGAGTCCCGTCTGTGTTCTGGACAGGAGGAGGGGGATTAAAGAGAAAGCCACTTTAGTCTTGTCATTTTTTTAAAACTTTATAGTCCTTTTTATAGACATTTAGATTTTAAATTAATCAGTAATTTACTTTGTTCCAAATGAATAGTCAATTGTGCCAACATCTTTCACTGAATGTCTATGCATCTTTTCCTTACCAAATATACGGATTGGTTTGTTCTGTTGATGTATTTATCAATTCCTTTATGATATTTTTATTACCGTATTGTTTAATTGTTATAACTACCATAGCAATCAACTATGTCTTGAGACCTCACTGGATGAGTCATATTCATTACTTATTTCTTGCATTTTTTTTCTGGACTATTTTCACCATATACTCTTTCAAGTGAGCCTGTTTGTGTTTGATTTGTTGGTGCTTTGATTAAAATTACATTAAAATTTTATATCAAAATTTGATTTACATCTTTACCTATCCAGCGTTCTTATCCAGAAACATGACATGATTTATTTTTCTATTCATGCAAGGGATTTTCATTCTTTACTACAGCATTGTCTTGTAGAGGTAAAGTTTATTTTTCAATATTCTTTTTTTTTAAAAAAACAACTTCATTACAGAGGATTTTAAAGTAATTCAAAAGTAGACAAAACAGTTAATGAATTCCCATTTACTCAGCTTCATCAATTTTTGACCCATGGCCCATCATCTGTGTCTATCCACTTTCTCCTCCCCTATATTCCTTGGAATCAAATTTAATACATCTTAACATTTAATCCATAAATCATAGCAAGCACACCAATACTCTGTTGACAAATACCAAACTCACCCTTACTAGTCAACTAACACTTGCCCAAACCACATACAATTAGTTTTGGTGTACTGAAATATAGTCTAAAGTCAACTTTACAAAATAAGGCATAGTCAAAGAATCATTTTCTTTCTCTGGCTCTTCAGATACATTTCTTCCCTTTTCTTATAAATGACCGTATAAAAATTTATGGTGTACTTTCCTTTTTTACAACATAAGAAAATACTTACAGATCGGTGGTTCTCCTCTTTTTAGAGAAATCATGAAATACTCTTATGTTATTGCTATATTAGAATCTGCCACTGAAATAGTCCTGAAGTTAATAGACTGGTACATGCATCATTTTGTATTTTTACCGCTATACCTGTGACAGATTCCCAGCAGAAAGATTACTAGTTCAAGAGTAAATGCATCTCGTTTTGAACCGCTTTCAGCCCTTGCATTTGTTGAAACCAGATTTCTTTCTGAACGCTCTCACCTCCACCTTGCCCACATTGCTTCTATTTAGAGTGCTTTTGGCCATGTGCTCATTCCCTTTATCAGACTAATTCCCTGTACTTTGTAGCTCCCAGATTACTTGTCCCTTTCTTGCAGAAGCTTTACGTCACTGCGTGAACAGGCTGCTAGCTACTTGCATAGCCTGTCTTCTCTGCCAGATCATTAGCCTCATAATATCAGAGACTTGCACACTGCCTGATATATAGTAAGTACTCATGAATATCCGTGGAATTAATATGTTGCTTTATGTTTACCTTGCAGTTTAATTCCACAAAACCAATCACACCAGGTCATAGTAACTATATTGACTACCCATCACTGAAGGACAGAATCCATTGTGTGGCACTTGTGTTCAACATAAACTCTGTTGAATCCCTCTCTAGTGACATGATGTCAAAGATCAAAAAAATTCGAAGGGAGTTGATAAAGTGTGGTGAGTCTCATTCCACTTTGCTACTAAGGGTAATTAATTAGACTATATTGTAGAATGATTTTAGAACAGGATGAAAAATTGAGAAATTATGTATGTGAATCTTCCCTGGCCCATCAGTGTGGTTCAAGCAAATCAAGCACTTCATAACTGTACGACTTTGTGCCAAGACTTAAATTCTCTCTGTCTCAATTTCCTAATCTAAAAAAATTAATATAACAATAGCACCTATCTTAGAGATTTATTATCAGGATTAAACAAATCAATATATTTGAAGAGTTTAACACAGTCTTCACTACCTGCTACCACTGCATCCTAACATGAATTCATTTACCAAAAGTTCTAGATTTCCCTTTGGGCCTTAAGTGATTAGAAATGGAAAGCAGTATTTCAGTAAGAAAACATGGCAGGGAATTAAGATGTTAGGTAGGGCGGGGTAGCATAAAGGCTTAGGACAAGGTAAACAGGATCCTGGAATTAAGGTGCCCCATACTGGCTTTTCTTGGTCTTATTACCCATTCTGTCGGGGAAAGAGCCAGTTTATTACAACTTTGATTAAGTTAGAAGCATGGAGTGATTTACTTGCTCACTGAAATTTGAAACCTTGCCAGGGAGGTGTGCAGGGAGGTGCCTGCTAACATTGTGATAGAGGAACAGTTTGTGATGCTTTGACACATGCTATTGCCTTCTGGAGGATTCTTCTCCCCCATCTTGCTTCTGAAATCTCTTTTCTCTAGTCTCCATAAAAACAACCATTTAGATGGGATAGGAGACCAATCAACAATATTGTAGCATCAGTTGTTACCTCTTCAGTTATCTCTTCTAAGAGGTGGCCACATTTCTTACCATGGAAACCCAGGAAGGGAATTTCCTATGTCAGAGGAATTCTAGATACTAATGCATGCTTGAGCAGGGCATTCTTAGGGGTGCTTGGCCTTCCCAAATCTCTGAAATTACTCCACAGAGAGCCTGTTGCATAATTGATAGCTGATTAAATGAAACATACCGATGCTGTCTTTAATGATCAAAGTGACATATATCTATTTGGCCTAGGTGTAGCACATGTGGTTTTGCTCACTCATGTGGATAGTATGGATCTGATTACCAGAGGTGACCTTGGAGACATATATAATTGTATGCTTGTGAAGCCCAAGGTAATGAATGATTTTCCTCTTTGTAGACACATTTTCTGGGATATAGCACTATAATTACATGATATTGCTATGAATAAAAATAAAAATGGACACCTGTTGAACTTAAGAATTAAAATAATTTCTTGGGTAATTCAGACTTATGTCTCAAGATTTAAAAATCAAACATATATTCATCTTTACATGGACACAGATCATTCCATTCATTATAATTGAACCCAAATAGGTTCAATTTAACAAATATTTATTGATTGCCTTTCGTAATTGAGTCAGTGTGGTATCCTCTAACCAGAAACACAGATAATTAAAACAATTTCTCTGCACTCAAAAGCTTATAATTTTATCAGTGGAGGTGAGGGGATGGGGAAGAGGGATAGGAAAAAATTGACAGAGTATGAGTACGATAAGTCTTATGAAGGGATTCAAAACAAAATCAAAAGTTTAAACGAGGAAAATATTGTGTGAAAGAGGATGGAGAAGATTTCATTCCTGGAGTGTCACTGGGAAATAGGTTTCAAAGAGGAGGGGGATTTGGGGAGTTGAAGAGACAAAAGGGGGAAAAAAATAGGCTATGAGGGTAGCCTAAGTCAATACATCCATGTAGGAAGAGGCAGCGTGAGTGGGAAGCATGGAGTCATTCTATTTAGTGGAGGGCCGAATCCTTGTAGAGGGAGATAAATTATTTTTTGCGTGAGGTGACTTTACTTAATTGGGTGCATTATGGGGAATCATAGTAATTTTTTTCTCTTAAGTTTTTATTTAAATTCCAGTATTGTTAACATACAGCGTAATGTTAGTTTCAGGTGTACAATATAGTGATTCAACATTTCCATATATCACCCAGTTCTCATTAGAAGCGCACTCTTTAATCCCCACCAGCTATTTATCCCCCACCCCTGTAACCTTCAGTTTGTTCTCTGTTCTTAAGAGTCTGTTTCTTAGTTTGTCTCTCTCTCTCTCTTTTTTTTACCCTTTGCTCATTTGTTTTGTTTCTTAAATTCCACATATGAGTGAAATTATATGGTGCTTATCTTTCTCTGACTTATTTCACTGAGCCTATATTCTCTAGCTCCATCCATATTGTTGCAAATGGCAAGATTTCATATATATATATATATATATATATATATATATCTCACATCTTCTTTATCCATTCGTCAGTCAATGGACACTTGGGGTTCTTCCATAATTTGGCTATTGTAGATAATGCTGCTATAAAAAGTAGTGATATAACCAAACTGAAGCTTCACAAAAATTAATCTGCCACCTACACACAGAATGAATTGGAATCAAAAGAAAACTGGGGGGCGCCTGGGTGGCTCAATGGGTTAAAGCCTCTGCCTTCAGGTCAGGTCATAATCTCAGGGTCCTGTGGTCAAGCCCTGCATCGGGCTCTCTGCTAAGTGGGGAGGCTGCTTCCCCACCCCCCGCCCGCCTCTCTGCCTACTTGTGATCTCTCTCTCTCTGTCAAATAAATAAATAAAATCTTTAAAAAGAAAGAAAGAAAAAGAAAGAAAGAAAGAAAAAACTGGACTTGGGAATACCAGTTGGGAATATGTAATGATAGCTAGTATTTGTTGAGCACTAAATATGTGATAAATTTTCTTTTTCTTTTTTTTGTGATAAATTTTTTTATTCAATATTTACAACAACCCTGTGAGATGGGTACTGTCGTTACCACATTTTATAGATGAGGAAACACACAGAGAGTAAAGCATTTGCCAGTGTTTTTGACAGTGACAAGAAATAACAGACTCCTATTTTGAACCCAGGCAGTGTCATTCCCCAGATAAATTTGTCTAAGTAAGAATTAAAATATCGTAATTAAGCTAGTTCAGTAAAATTGACTAATCATGAGAATAACTTTTAATAAGAAACAGGGAAATTGCAGATTCTAGCATAAGAGTGTTAAAAATGCTTCAGTTTCAAAGTAATCTATATGGAACTATAGATTTTGTCACTCTTTCTATGTTGCAGTTAGAGATAGTCCACAGAGAACTTGGATTTGCTCTTTCTGACATCTTGGTGGTTAGTAATTATACCTCAGAGTGGGAGTTGGACACTGTAAAGGATGTTCTGATCCTCTCTGCGCTGAGACAGCTGCTGTGGGCTGCAGATGACTTCTTAGAGGATTTGCCTCTTAAGAAAACAGGTAATGCATTTGGTGGTGTTGACACTTGCAGGTGTCAGCTGTATGGCTACTCCCTGATTGGATCTGTTGGGTACGTGGAAGTTCACTGTGTCACTGTAAGTCACCATCTTGTGAGGAGTCCTACCCTTTAACTCACTGGCTGAATGTGTTTCCCCCCCTCACATTTCCCTATTTCCCGCCCTTCAGGTATATCCTAGAGAATTTGCACTACTTCTCTTTCCCCCATGTCTAAAGATAGAATCTTTGAAATGATGCATCTCTTTCATTTCTACTGTGTGAACACTCCAAGTTGTTTCCTTGCCCTCTTCTCTCTAATGTGCTTTTTTGCCTGGGACCCAGAAATGGATCGGATCAGCATTGTTCCTGATCAGATGTGATCTTTGATTACTTGCCCCTGTCTTGGGACCCATGTTTTTGCCTTTTTTGACTTGACTTTTCTGACATGTCTCCCACCTCTGAGTTTCTCTTAATGCCGTGTAGTCAATGCTAGGTAGATGTATGTGCCTTTCGTATTTATGGCCTCAGATTTTAACATTACATGTGTGTTCTCTCGAATTCTCTCAAGAATACATGCTTCACTGTTTCAATCTTAAATCAGACAGAAGTTTCAATTTATACTCAAATCTTATTTTAGTTTGTGAGAAATAAAATTAGAATATCATATCCTCTTTATTTTTTCTCACTTGCAAACTACTAAGAAACTCTCATGCTACTACTGTCTCCACCATCTTGGTTTCTTCATGCCTTCTATTCTTCATGGAGCATGCACTCCCAAAGTCAAGGCTGGTTGGCGTAGACCGCCCAGCAACTCAATGTTCCTTCTCCTTCTGGTTGCTTTTCCCTAAGTAAGCCAGTAAGAATATTTTGTTTCTCTTTTCTCAGAGATCAAAGAAGAGAAATTATCAATTGTGTAAAAGAAGGAAAAAATATGTGAACCCTTCACATACTAATAATTTTTATCTCGTCATAGAAGATTGAAAATTGAAGAATAAGAAAACACAGGAAAAAGAGAAGTAGCTGAAACAGAAGGGGCGTGTTTTATTTATGTCTAGGTTGAAGATACATATACAAAATCATAGTACCTGCAAATAACTAAGAACAGTGGACTTTAAAGCCATTAATGGTGGAAAAAATGATCATAATTTCTTTTGGATTTATGTTCTGTATCTGTGAAAAATGAAAGTTTCCTCTTACAAAGTCTGAATTTATCTTAAGTGTGTGTGTGTGTGTGTGTGAATTTGGCAAAGTTTATTTTAATTTGTCAGCATCTTTTTGTCTTCATCCATGTCATCTTAATTTTGCCTTCCTGTTTTATTTCCAAAGTATTTGATCTTCTATTTGGGTCTCCAGTTAATGGTGTATTCTTTAACCTAAAGCCATTGTTTTGTTTGTTTAATATCTGAAACCCTCTTCCAGGATGTGACAATATTGGTAAGAGTTTGAGAGGATTAAAACTGACAAAGACGATAGTTTGATTTTTCTGTCAATTATGACTATTTTAGTTACAAGTGACAAAACTCAACCTGAATTACATGATTAAAAATAATCAGACCATATAAAAGGCTGAGATTGAACTGACCTGCCTCAGAAATGGTTGAATCTAGGGATTCAAAAGCTATTCTTTCTCTCACACACACATGCACTTGTGCACACCCACACCCACACACTCTGGTTCCTTCTTTGTGTCTCTTGCTGTCATTCTCTCAGGCTGGCAGTCTTTTTTTTTTTTTGGCAGTCTTGATAAATCTTAAACCATCTGAATCCAAGCTTCAAGTTGACATTCATTCAGTCCTGTGACCCCAAAAGGAAGAGGGCTTTTCTTTTCCAGTTTCATTGTGAAATAATCCAAAAAAGGACTGCAATTGATCTAGTTCAGATCCTATGCCTACCCACCCAATGAACAATCACTTTCTCTGCAGAAGATAGAGAAATATGATCATCCCATCTTAAGTAATACTCACCCAAGAAGAGTGATTTATTATTAGAAGAAGGGAATTAATCATGGACATGACCTCTGTGGATTAACTGAGCTGGAGAGGCACCTCAATATATTATCTTATGGATTCAGGAAGTTTTCTATCTAGTTTCTCACTTAGAATATAAGAATAAATATATTCTTTATAAGGATAGAAAGAAAATCTTATTAACAAGTCTAAAAATCATTAACAATTACTTTTAAAAAGCTTTTTATTAAAGTAATGTATACACATAAAAAGTGTACAGTTCATAATTATATGGTTCAATACATTTTGATAGACTTAACCCATGAAACTAGAACTCAGGTAAGAAAGAACATTCTAGAGGTCCCCTTTAAGTCTGAGTCTAGCTACCTAGGATATCCACTATTCTGACTTCTAATTGCATAGATTAATCTTTTTCTTTTTTATCCCTTACATGACATTATGCACTATTTACTCTTTTGGGTCTGACTTCTTTCATGAGATAGTTTATTTGTTTGATTCATATTATTGCCATAGGTAAAGATAATTTATTCTTATCTATCCTATTATCGTGATGCTGATGGTTAGTTCTAATACTTTCCTTATAGGTCAACAATACATTCCATATATGTTGCATTAAGCATTTTTCTGATTAAAGCTATGTAGAAATAAACCATACGATTTTGGGTCTTTCCAATTTTGTATAATAATAAATATTCCATAATGGGAACATACTGTATTTCAATTTGTAAATATAGCTTGAAATTGAGAAGTAGCATCATGAAGAAGTTGACATGATCCTAAAATTTACAGAGTAGTGTAAAGGGTCGAACACAGCCAGACATTCTCGATGAACGAAGTGGGAAAACAGGTATAATGAGAAATATTAAGAAATGTAAGTAAACTGTGGTGCATTAATAAATTAATGGAACGGAATGGAGAGTCCAGAAACAGACTCAGACATGTCTGGACATTTGTCCTATGATAAGGGTAGATGAATGGAACATCAACAGACAAGGCATAAATGGTCTAGTCAATTGGTCATCCATATGGGGAAAAATAAAACAATCCCTCACATCAGATACAAAAGTCTACTTTAGGTGGACTAAGCACCTAAATGCTAAAAGGATTTTAGAAGATAAGATAGAAGGGTACTTCTATAACTTGGGGGTAAGGAAATATTTCTTAAGTCATATTTATTAAACAAGATACAAAAAAATCTTGAAAGAGATTGAAAATTCAACTATATTGAAATCAGTAAATTTATATTCAACAAATCCCATTAAGATAATAAAAAGACACAGCAAAATGTGGGAGAACATATAACTAGCAAAGAACTAACAAAAGGATGTACAAAGAAATCCTACAGGTCTAGAAGAAAACTAAAATATAAAAGAAAATGAACCAAAGACTTGAAAAGGGAGCTCTAAAGAAAAAGGAAATTCAAATATCCAGTACATAAGAAACATGTTCTATATCATTAGTGATAAAAAAATCCAAACAAATAATTTTTTTTCTTTTTTACATTTATTGAGATTTACTTGGCATATAAAATACATATATTCAAAGTGTCAAGTTGACTGAGTTTTGACATATGAATACACTTGTAAAATAGTTTTGACAGTCAAGATAACAAATATTTCTATCCCCCCCCAAAAAATTACAGAGTCCCTTTGTAATCCATTCTCTTTATTCCATCTCTTCTTCTGGTCCTCAGATAACCACTAGTCTGTACTCTGTCACTATAAGTTACTTTTCACTTTTAAGAATTTGTATACACGAAATTGTATAAAATATACTCTTCTGTGTCTGCCTTCTTTTATTCCGTGTGCTTTGAGATTCAACCAGGTGGTTGTATGTAATAGTAGTTCTTTCTTTTTATTGCTGAGTAGTATTTCATTGTGTGAATATATTTCTTTATCCATTCACCTGTTAACAGGACTTTTAGATCGTTTCCGGTAAAGTTCACAATATGCAGACAGACCCAGTGAGCTAGCATTTGATTCTCAGTTATGTACCTTAAGGATACTTTTTATGGGTGCATCAAAATACATGTATAAGATTTTTTGTAGTAGCATTGTTCATAATAGTCCCAATTGGAGGCAACCCATATATGCCCATCAATAGTAGAAAAGATAATAAATTGTGCTGTATTATATAGAGTACTTCATATAGCAAAGAAAACTAAAGAACTATAACTATATACAGCAGTGTAAATATTGCAAATATAATATTGACCGATAGGATAAAGACATGAATGAATCTATACATTGTGAATACATTTGTATAAATCTCACAAAAGTTTTAAATAAAAGAGAGAAAATGATGACCGTAAAAATGAATATGGTAATTACCTTTCAAGGTTTGGGGTCGTGAAGAGTCAGGGGTCTGTCAACAAGGATTCTGCAGAAGCTAAAAGTTTCCTTTGTTTTGAACAGGGTGGTGGCGAAATGGATATTTCCTTTATAATTATTTTTAAGTTGTACATTTACATTTTATGTACTTTTCTGCAAGTATTATATATTTCATAATTAAAACAGAAAAAAATGAGAAGTGATATCATATACAAACATGAGAACTAGCAAAACTGGGTCTTGCTACATAATATATGTGATCTTTAAAAAGTCTCTCATTTCCCTTACAGATGATGATAACAGTTTATTCATAGATATTTTGTGAGAGCTAAATTAGATAATATATACAGCTAGATTATCAGTGTAGGCACTTAGAAACAGAGACTCAGGTGCTGGTGGACATTGCCAATCTTGTATAACGACAAACTGATAAGTTATATGTCTCTCTATTGTAAATTTAACTTTACTGTAGTTGAAAACAAAGGTAAGACTTGGACTTTGATAGTTATAACAAAAATGAAAGAGACCGAAAGCCAAATTATCAGAGTTTTTGTTTTTGTTTGTTTGATATGCGGTGTTTAAAAAAAAAATACATCTTTGCCTTCAAGAGCATACTCTAACTCAAATTCAAAATTTATAAAAGCAAATAGAAACATATTAAATGGCTTGGTAACGTCTGCCCCCTACTGGCCAATTTACAAAGTGGAAGGGAGGCTGAAGGTTGAATTTGGAAGCTTGAAGAAAAACTGCTAAGGTTTCTAATTCTTAAAAAAGCTGTCACAACAGACAAATTTTCAAATGTGTGATTTTTTTAAAGGTACACAACATTTAAATAGAAGATAATTTTCTCCTGGTGTTGAAGATGTGGTAGTACTTTGGAAATTTGGAAATGCTGTGGTCTGTATTCTCTAATGTTTCTGGCATTATATTAGACTTATTATTTATGCATATTTGCATTTTAAGCTAACATTAATGTGTCCTATTTTGGTATTTTTGCTAACCTGCAGGACAGAAATTTGAATATATAATACTTAAGGCTATGGTGATCAGTGAATACACAATTAGCAATAATCGCGCCTCGGATAAACCTCATTGGCTACGATACTGCCACTGCGCAAAGCTGATCAATGAATACAAAAAATGGGTACTTTTGCCTTTTGCTTTTCATAAATGTGATCCCCAATTACATTACTTTTGGGTAATGAAGTCTTGAACTCACTTATATAGGAATTAATTTGTATAGATAAATCACAGTTGTGGGGACTAGGAGAAACATGCTTCAAATGCCATGTTCTCTCAATTTTAATTTCTATTTGATTTAGGATTATTACATATGAACCAAGAGTTTGCAAAGTAGTTACTATAACAAATTGCTACAAAAGCATGAAAATATGCTCCATTTCCTTGCCAATGCTGGCTTCATAGAGATTTACGGTGGATTCCTTTCAGCTACATCGTATTGAGTCCTACCCTTTCTCAGGATGGTTTTCCTAATCTGGACATATTCGATCTCAAACCCTAAAACAAACGCTCAACTGAGTGACGTCCTCCTCTTCACTGTTTTGTGCATCTTCCTGTCTCCATGGCTTCCTCATACTTTGGGGGCAGTTACTTAATTTCTATTTGCCTTGTCTTCTCATCTGGGAAATGGGGATACTTTACCTACGCTGATTATTTTGAAGATTAAATGAGAAAGTATATGTAAAGTACTTTTTCGAAAAGCGTCTGAAACACAGTAGGCACTGAATAACTGCCTTTAACCGTTATCCATTTTTCCCTGACCTTCTGCAATATTCCTCCTCCATTCCCATCTACCACCTACCAATAAAGAATTTTCCCTGCCATTGGCATTCTGCTGACTCTTTGTAGACACCACTCAAGCATCATGACACTGTGAATTATCTCACTGCATGACTGCATACGTGGCACACAGCGTCTGGTGGGCAGGAGTTCAAATAGCATAGTTTCTGCACATAGCAGATGCCCAAGAAAATTTTGGGAGACTAAATGAAGTGATTAGAAAACACATGAAGATTGATAGGATGTGAACCCAATTCATTTAATACCAATTGAGAACAATAACAAAAAGCTATTTTTAAGTATAAGAAACTAAAGTAGGAAAAGGCAAAGAAGGGCGGAGCTGAAGCCATTACTCCTTTTAATAGTCAGTCTTAATGGCTATTTGTATTCATTAGACTCCAGCAGAAAATAGAAAGAACTCCAGGTCATTTAAGTAATGTAATTTAATGTAGAAATTTGGCTATGCAAGTGATGGAAAGGCAAGAGGTCAAATGAAGGACAGAGAAGCAAACCATAGGTTAGCCAAGTACGGGAGACGGAACTTTACCTCTACCCATCTGTTTTTAGCTGGGGATCTTTAACAAAAGTCAGATCGGCAAGAGAAAAACCGTTTATTAACACATGCACTGTGCACGTCATGAGGGAGAAACCTCAGTGAGTAACTCAAAACTGTGGTTTAGAAAAAGATATATGCACCCTTATGTTCATTGCAGCATTATTTACAGTAGCCAAGATATGGCAGCAACCTAAGTGCCCATCAGTGGATAAATGGAGAAAAAAGTAGATACAACAGAATATTACTCAGCCACAAAAAGAATGAAATTTTGCTATTTGCAACAATGTGGTTGGACCTAGAGGGTATTATGCTAACTGAAATAAGTCAGAGAAAGACAAATACCATATGATTTCATTTATATGTGAAATCTAAAAACAAAACAAGGGTGCCTGGGTGGCTCAATTGGTTAAGCATTCAACTGTTGATTTTGGCTCAATTCATGCTCTCAGGGTTCTGGGATTGAGCCCGTGTCTTCGGACTCCACACTTATCAGGGAGTCTGTTCCAGGATTCTCTCTCCTTCTCCCTCTGCCCCATCCCCAACCTCTGAAATAAATAAAACTTTTTTCCGCTAAAGATTTTATTTATTTATTTGACAGAGAGAGAGAGAGAGATCACAAGTAGTCAGAGAGGCAGGCAGAGAGAGAGGGGAAGCAGACTCCCCACTGAGCAAAGAGCCTGATATGGGGCTTGATCCTAGGACCCTGAGATCATGACCTGGGCCGAAGGCAGAGGCTTTAACCCACTGAGCCACCCAGGCGCCCCAAATAAATAAATCTTAAAAAAAAAAATAAACAAAACAAAATGGCCAAACAAACAAATCAGAAACAGACTCAAATACAGAGAACTTACTGATGGTCAGAAGGGTTGGGGGTAGGGGGTAGACAAATAAGTAAAGGGGATTAAGTGGCACAAACTTCCAGTTATAAGATAAATAGATTGAGGGGATGAAAATTACAGCGTAAGGAGCACCTAGGTGGCTCAGTCCTTAAGCGTGCCTTTGGCTCAGGTCATGACCCCAGGGTCCTGGGATCGAGCCCTGCATCAGGCTCCCTACTTGGCGGGAAGCTTGCTTCTCCCTCCTCCACTCCCACTGCTTGTGTTCTCTCTCTTGCTGTCTCTCTCTGTCAAATTAGTAAATATAATCTTCAAAAAAACAGAAAGAAAAGTACAACATGAGGAATATAGTGAGTAACACTGTAATAACATTGTATGGTGATACATGGTGACTACACTTGAGGTGAGCATTGTGTAATGTACAGAATTATTGAATTGTTATGTTGTGCACCTGAAACATATATAACATTGTATGTCAACTGCAAAAAAAAAGCAAAACAAAAAACAAAACACCCAAAGTTGTGGCTTACAACGCCAGCTTATGTAACATTTTCAACAAAGAACAATAAATTTGTAGGGAAATGACAGGACAAGGAGAGCAGTTTTAGGCTTCCAAGGATGGCAAGCTGTGGGATGGTAAATCCATGGGAAGGCACTCAACAAGGAAGGTTTGTTTGCACATTGCTCTGGTGCCGTCTCTGGGCTGATAGGAGTCTGTCTCCTGTAAAGGGAGAATTTATAGCTTACCTTTAGGCAGAAATAGGGTGGATAAGGAGAGCTTTTCTTGTGTTTCCTGCTTCTTATTTGCTTTTAGCTCAAAATAATTTTTATGTCCAAGAAGATATTTTGGGGTGACGTATTCTAATTTCCTTCAGCTGAAACAGGAAACCGCCATCACCCTTCAGGGCGGAAAGCACAATGTGACAAGGCAGAGTTCTCAGGACCAAGAGGCCAAAGCTCTTCAGAGGAAGCTAACCAAAGTGGGAGCTTCCTTGTGACAAGTGACACTGCTCTGGGTGGGGCTATCCCATGGAAGCTAGAGCCAGGAAGAGAACTCCTCTGCTGCCAGAGAGCATGTCCAAGAGTAAGAGAAGAGCCCACGATCTCACAGGTCTGCCCTCTCATCTCCAGCGGGTATCTCCCACTGGCCAGACCCAGACATTAACCCACTGAGGTGGGAGCCTGGAGAAAGCCGCCTGCAGAAGTGGGCTTTTTTTTTTCTTTTCTCTTTTTTCTTTTCTTTTCTTTCCTTTTCTTTTTCCTTTTCCTTTTCCGGACTATTTATTTATTTGAATGAGAGAACACAAAGGGAGAGTGAGAGGGAGAAGCAGACCCCCACTGAGCAGAGAGCCTGAAGCTGGATTCGATCCTAGGACCCTGAGACCACGACCTGAGCCGAAGGGAGATGCTTCACCGACTGAGCGCCCAGATGCCCAGAAGTGGGCTTTTCTGTGACACTGGGTGGAATCCAGTGCCTGCTTGAGGAACAGACCAGGAGCCAAAGGTGCAGCGGACCATCTCATAACCTCTTTTCTTCCCTAGGACTTACATTGTGACCTCTGGTCTTCTCTCCATTCTTAAACACAGGATAAATGTTCATACCTTCCCTGCAGCACAGTGTGCAGTCTCTGTGTTTCTTCCTGTTGGAATTTAACAAATTGTTCAAAGTCCAATTGGATCGCATTTTATAACCTTTCTCATGCTATCAGTTACATAGAGTATCCCACTGGTACTTTATAGTACTTTAGTTATATTTCTTCTGTAACAATAATTTTTCCTTTATAGTATGGTGACTTGTATATGTATCCTCTTCTAATATTAAAAATACTTTTGGCTAATGCTTGACCAAAAAGATCCTCTGATTCAACACTCTCTTTGATGCCAAAATGTGTGGACTACAAGTTGTGTCCATAGGGCATTACCTGGGTGGTTTGCCTCCATCCACAGCCCAGGAAGTATGGCGCCATGGCGAACTTCTATTAGTTCAAAATGACAGGAAAAGAGCTTTCTTCCTGGGGTACGGAGAGGCTGAAAATACAATGGATGTTAAGATTTTGCTCTCTCTTTCGGAGAATCCATTGTTGGATTGTAGTTAGAAAAATAAGTACATTGAATTTTTTAAAAAGATTTTATTTATTCATTTGAGAGAGAGAGACAGAGAGCACACAAGTAGGGGGAGAGGGAGAGGGAGAAGCAGATTCCCTGCTAAGCCAGCCGGGAGCCCATTGTGGGGCTCTATTCCAGGACCCGGAGAGCATGACCCGAGGTGAAGGCAGATGCTCAACCATCTGAGCCACCCAGGTGCCTTAGGACATTGAATTTTTTTAGAGACTGTTTTTCTTTTTTTTTTCCAAATACAGAGAAGATTTCTATCTCTTTTTCAAGACAAGGCTCCAGAGGGTGAGTAAATTATAGTCTGTATGTTTTTCCTTTACAAGTGGTATGGGGACTGATTTATTGGCACCACTATTAGGGTTGGTCACTATTTGCAGATGTACCTTCGAACTACGTATTTTCCAATGTCTCATACAACAAACTTCTCGGTATTCTGCAAAGAGATAGTTCACCTGTTTGACAACATTCTCTATGAAGCATACACGTGCCATGGACTGTGCAAATGTTTCAGGAGGGTTAGTTCTGCACAAAGTTTGGTTATGGTGATCACTGGAATGGTGAGGTGGTTCCTTTCAGGGTGCGGATTGGGGCTATCAAGGGCCCAGTGTGGATTAAAATGATACCATCTAACTGAATCATAGCAATGCCAAGGGCATGCATTTTAACAGATAGGCCTTAGTTAGTCATTCCAAGATCTCAGTATCTAGAAACTTGCAATTATTTTGTGATCTCCACAGACTTGAGACATTCTTCAAAGTCTCAGACTAAGGATTTTTGACACTCCCTCCTGTACTGTTCTAATTTTGCTTCTTTTCCAGGCATATTTTGTTTTTAAAACATTGAGCACTCATCTGGGCTACATTTTCTATGCATTCCATATTTCTATGCATGGAAAATATGCTTATCCTGGAAATCATGTAAATTGTAAGTTACAAGAATGGACTCTTATTTGTATCCAAGTAAATTGATTCCTTCCATCCTTCAAGATTATTATTCATGAGATTCTCTACAGTGTAGAGTATTGTTCCCAATTCTAGAGTCTGAGGAGGTAACATTAAAATGAGACTTTGGAAGTAGGGATTCAACATTTTGCTCTATCATTAAATAGTTCTGTGATTTGAGGTTAATTTGTTTACTTCTGTAAGATTTAGTTTATTTGTAAAATTAGGAGCTTGGACTTCACAAGATTAATTCTAAGCTCTTTTCCAGCTCTGAAATTCTATGATATTATGATTTAAATATTTGCATATATGGGGCAGGTAGCTGAAACTCTATGAAATACACATGAGGTCCTAAGTGATATAACCCAATTTTGCAAGTATCTTTGATGAGCGGGTAGTGGGAGAAATACAGGAGGACATTGGCAACCTGTAGGTTACAGACCATCTTTCTGTGACTTTCATCTCACCTTTCCCTAGTTTTCTATTCAAAACCAGTTTTATCACAATTTGCAGCTAAGTAGAATCAAAGTAGGACATAAAAATCAATTCATGTTTATTCTGTTTTCATAGATCATTTAGAATGACCAAATGATGTGCCAAGGATCTGTAATTGGTCCCGGTGTGTCATTTGTGGGCTCAGATGACGAGACTGTCTCGAGAAGTGAGAATATCATTTCATTACTCTGGGCAGGTGAAGTCTGCGCAGACAGGAAGAGACAAGCTCATATTCCACAGTGAACCCGGGGCAGTGGGGAGGGCAGGAGTGTGACAGACGGAGCAAATAGGAAGGAACAGGCAGGTCTGGGGAGCAAGGACTCGAGAGGCTATGAACACGTCTGCGCTGGAAAAGAATCATGGGAATGCAGGCCCTGGGAGCTTCAACAGTGATCGTTGATCAGGATGATGGCTAGGGGGCTCTGCTCAGCTGCTCATTTCATGTTTTCTCTTTTTTGCCATCAGTCACAAAATGAATCGGTTGCATTAAGAGCCAGTATCAGTTGTAGAATGACAACTCATCAACTATTATTTTCCCTGCACAACATTTATTATTGTTGTTTTCCCTTAATGCGTTACTATAAATACACTGCAAAAATTTAGAATAATATGCAGGATTATAAGACAAAGACTCACAAGGGTTGATGGTAACCCATGTACTCTTTTCGATCATCATTTATTAATTTATAGGATGCTTCAGAGTGATCAAATCTCCTCACCGAAATCACAGCCAGACAACGCTTAAAATATCTAAAGAAATAAGTTGCTTACTTTCTTCTTCCCAGATGCCTGACCCAAAGTACCTGGATATGCAAACAGGTGGAGAATCAAGTAACTTCTGGGCTTTATAAGTCACCTGTGACACCTGCCATGACATTTCTGAGAGTTCTTCCTGAAACTGACCCATGACGAAGAGCCCCCACTTGGGCTCAAAGGGGCCACCTGCTGCTCTGATGTGGTGCTTCCTGCCTGGAGCTGGAGAAACTCATCAGAAAGGGCACTCCTGCTTGATGTTCAGGGGATTTTCAATCCAAGTTCCAAGGTCATTCAAAGGTCATTCTACAGGAAAAGATCACCCTTTCAAAAATAGTGCTGGAACAAATAGATAAATAAATGCAGGGGGAAGAAAGAAATTCCAGCCCTTAACCCACCCACGTATGAAAGTTAACCCCAAATGGGCCATAAAGTTAAACATAAGAGCTAAAATTATTTAAGAAAGCCTAAACGAAAATCTTTATGATACTGGATTAGACAAAGATTTCCTAAACAGGACACAAAACCCGCATAAAACAAAAATTGAAAAATGGACTAATCAGGGGTGCCCGGGTGGCTCAGTCAGTTAAGTGTCTGCCTTCACCTCAGGTCATGATCCCAGGGTCCTGGGATCGAGTCTCACTTTGGACTCCCTGCTTAGTGGGGAGCCTGCTTCTCCCTCTCTCACTGCTGCTCCTCTGCTTGTGTGCTGTCTCTCTCTCTCTATGAAATAAATAAAATCTTAAAAAAAAAGAATTATAGGAAAAATGGACTAGAAAAATTAAAAATGTTTTCTGTTTGAAATATTTATGTCTGCAAGGAGCTGAGAGCCAAGAAAATAAGCTAAGACCTCATCCAGAGCATAAAAAGAACTCTTACTCGAAGATAAAAAAATTTTAAATGAGCAAAGGATTTGAGGAGCTACTTCACAAAAGTGGCCAATGACATTACAAGGGATGACAACCACCAGCAGTCATTAGGAAATGTAAGAGGAAACACTGCATTGCCTCTAACATAGCATATAGCAAGGCCTGCTTTTAAGAAATTAACATTACACTGAAGCCTTCTACTTCCAAAATTTGGGAAAATAAGCATTCTATGGTTACTGAGAAGCAGCAAGCAATAAGTGAAGAGATATAGAAGTAATTGGGTTCTGAGTACTTTGTCCTAGAGCTCAGTATCTGCATGGAAATACAATAGAAGGGACAAAAAAAGGTTATCCAATGGCATTTCAGACATGAGCAGTCATCACAGCTTTATACTCTCTCAGTGGCATTTCACCTGCCAAAGATCTCCTTGGGACCAAATTCCATTCTCATGTAGGTCATAGTCTGGAGTCACCTGTGTCACGTAATTGTATTATCTCTACTATCACAAAGTGATTCCTTTTGACACTCAGTGAAAATATAATATACTTTATATTGTAAAGACATCTCTCAGGATTTCCAGCCTAAGGTCACTTTTTCTTGGAATGAAACAGACAGCTTTATCATTTGGCAATCCTAGTAGCGAAAGTCTTGAGACTATTATTTACTTAAAAAAAAAAAAAGTGGCACTTCTGGTTTTAAGGGAGTAGTTTACATCAGAGCAAACTTCCTGTCTTGAAACAAACAATAAACACTGGATACAATAAAAAAAAATCAATCAATAAAAATGTCTATTTAAAAGCACTGGAAAAAAAATATAAAGGCACTGGAAGGGAACCAAGGCAACTAGAAGTAAAAAGAGAAAAAGAACACTGAGGTAAGCTTCTCTTCCTCTGCAACTTTTGCCCATTGGGGCACTTGCTGATGAACAGTTTGAAGGTCAAAATCTAAATACAAGAGACTTAAAGCTTGTTGTAATCTCACCAAGCTAGTGATGTAAAATAGGAGTTTAGAGATACCCAGGAACCCCTGACTTCACTGGCAAGGCTCTGAAGAAAAGGGAACCATGGAGAAGTGAAGCCATCTTTCCATTTGGATTTTGCCCTTTTATGCTATAAAATGAGTAAGGATCCTACTCTGAAGAACCTCAGCTTGTTTTCTGTGGAAATACCTGGAGCTTCTCAACTCTTTGTTTAGAATTAGCCTCCAGAGACCACCACAGGGGGAAATTCCCAGTACAAGACCTTCCTTTTTTTCTGCATGTAGTTCAAGGTGAACTAACCCACCATGGAAACAACAATAAAAGAAACCCAAGAGTTTTGAGATCAGCGTCTGGTGAAGAAAGGATTAAATGTATGAAGATGAAGAACAATGGATTTTGAGAAGTGAGAGGTTGGCTGCATCGGTTCTCATATTTTTGTGTATGTGTGGTTTTTTTTTCTTCTGGAAACTGGTCCTGGGTGTCTCAGGCTGTAGAGACCACCAAAAGTGTCATAGCACCTGCCCTCTCACCAAAGTGACTTAAGGGCAGGAGTTAGCAAACTTTTTCAGTAGAGGCTGGTTTAGTCAATATTTTAAGTTTTTTCTGTCACCTAGTCTCTGTCGTCGCTAGTCCACTCTGCTGTTGTTGCAGGAACGCAGCCAGAAACGAAAAGTAAATAATGAGAATGGTTGTGTTCCAATACAATTTTATTCACGGACACTGAAATTTAAATAAATCTCATCTAATTTTCCTGCATCATGAGTTACTACTTCCTTTTGATATCTTTTTTTCCTTCACCATTTAAAATCTAAAAAAAGAAAAAAAGGTGATGGGGATTAACGAGAACACTTGCGTGATGAGTACCGGGTATTGTGTGGAAGTGTTGAATCACTACATTGTACATCAGAAACTGATATTACGCTGTACGTTAACCAACTGGAATTTAAACAGAAACTTTAAAAAGTAACCAAAATATTAAAAAAAAAATCCCCATTCTTCACAGGTTGTACGAACACAGGTGGTGGGTGCATTGGGCCCATGGCTATCGTCTTCTGACCTTAGTCGTGTTAGGGTCTCAAGTCCTCCCTGATATTTAGGACCCTCAGGAGATTCTGTACTCTTTTTCTGTAATGAAGGCATTCTGGTCATATGGAATTTCGGGGAAATACTCTGAGGACAATCTGTTCCTGGAGTCGACTTCAGCTGCTTAATACCCACATCAAGAAAGAGGATGGCTTGTTAGTTTCGTGGTTATTCTCCGCGGTGGCTCCGGAAATGACTTGCTTGATTTCTCTCCCTCTTCGGAGTAACAGGCTCGAAACATGAATGAGAAATCACTCAGTGTGATGTGCTGTGTGGTCGAGAATGGAATGTGGAGGGAGACGGGATTTTTGTTTTTGGCATTGCTGAAATCTTACATTTGTTAAGGAATGGCTTCTATTTATGAACAGGTGTAAGACCGCTAGACTCCTGCACACATTTGGGGGGAACCATCAGTAAGGAGGCGAGTGACTGGCTGTCTGGCCGAAACCATATTAAAAAATACTGACATGTATCTTTTCTTTATGAATCGAGCCAGAGAACAGTCTGATAAATGTGAAAATATAAGAAAAAAATACAGATGAAATGGCAGTAAGATAATAAGGACAGGATAGTACGCATCCAACAGTAAGATTGTTGTACTTCAGAGATTTATACTAAAGTGGAAAAAAAACCAAAACCCAACCAAAAACCTAGCCCGAAGAGTCTAAGTTTATGCAAATCTTTTTAAAGCAAATGGGAAAGTGTTAGAAATGAATTTTAGGTGGACATAAGGATACCCCATTCCAAGGCAAGTTTCCAGTTTTGGAAAAGAAAATCAAGCCTGATGTTTATAGCAAATTTGGAAAATGGTTTTTTTGCTTCTATCAAAAACGGCTCCTGTTTTTCCCTGAGAGAGGACTTCCAATAAGTCCGCGGCATGTCGCTGGCGTGGAGAAAGGTTAGGATGGAACAGATGAAGACAGCAGCAAGACGCTGCTTCAGGGAGGGCATCTTTGGCAAGAAATGGAGTATTCGAGTGAAAAGACTCTCAGTACCAGCTCTCAAATGACAGTAGGCTTGTCCTAGCCCTGGAGTAAGTGAGAGCTTGTGTTACAAAAGCCATTAATCGAAAGGACCAGTAGATGGCATAAATAAGTCAGGATAGAGTCGGAGGCTCAAGGAAAGGAAAAGGACATTCTGGCAGCTCCTTACTTTTTGGGTCTAATGCTTCTGTCTGCGCTGGCGCTATTTGCCTCTCGGACCCCAGCACTCTGAGCTATTGTTGTGACTTTAGTTGACATTCAAGAACACTCCCACAAACATGTCCTGAGGTACTTAGGACCAAAAGCTTGATGAAATGGCGAGATCGAGAGAATTATATTTACCAGCATTATTTTCCTATACCCCTATGCTCTTTTCCCTTCCTAACCCCTTCTTTTCCTTCTTCCTCCGTCCCTCCCTCCTTCCATCCCTCCCTCCCTGCCTTTATGCCTCAGGTGCAAATAGGGGAGCCCCTTGTACTCTGCTCACCATCATCACCGGCCGTAAGAACTCTCATTTTTAAACTTTTCCCCTGTCTTCCTGGACTTCCAAACAGGTGTCCCCCATACACATTCACATGCATGTATTTGAGATCTACTCTTGAGGGTGTACGCACATGGGTGACATATGTAGTGTTTTGTACATGTTTATATTCTTAATTTTCACAAGTGACATTATTTTATTGACTTTTTGTTTCTTATTTTTCCCCCCTGAACATTTAGTTTCTGAGAAACGTTCAAGTTGCTGTTACTTCTAATTGCTATCTATGACTACTCCATGGTGTGTACCTACTACATTTTAATTGGCTATTCCTTTAGTGATGGACAAAGCTAGGCCCCGGTTATTTAGGGGTTATCTTTTATTTGTATCTTTCCTTTACTTAGCACATAGTCAGATTTTAGGAAAAAACGACGTTTTGTCAAATGGCTTCTAAAAATGTGATAAACAGTGAGTCAGGCTGAGAAAGCAAGCTGTGTGTTTTAGAAAAGCATTCTGTGTCCAGCACAGATCTGCTCTGCTCCTTTAATGCCACTACGAGAAGGAATTTCTGATTCTCCGTATTCCTAATTTTTACATTTTCTACTAAGCATAAGTAGGAAAATCAAGGAGATATTTATTTTCATTCCACTCTTAAATTTATTTTCTCTTGTTCTAACAGTGGAATCTGAAGAGAGAACAAAAGCGGGAATATCCTAAAATTAAAATAACTGGTTAGTGTTTTATAACCAACATCACCTGTCTCCTCTCTACCTACATGCATAATACTTTTTATGGAAAATGCCCATGTGCTCTGCTACATTAAACACCAGTAAAAGAGTTATGCCACATGGATGGACAATATGGTAGAGTAGAAAGACGGTATTTTTTGGTGTAGACCAGGAGTGTCAAACTTTTTTTACAAAGGCTGCTATGGATGAATTGTGTCTCATCAAAATCTGTGTTGAAACCCTAACTCTCTGTGTGACTATACTAAGGATGGGTTCTTAAGAAGGTTATTGTTAAATGATGTCATAAGAACAGAGCCCTGATTCTCCAGAGTTGGCGCCTTTATAAGAAGAGGAGGAGACACTAGAGCTCTCTCTCAACCATGTGAGGACATGGGAGGAAGGCCACCTTCTGCAAGCCAGGTTTAGGCTCTCACCGAAATCTGACCTGCTGCCACCCTGATCTCAGCCTTCCAGCCTCCCACCCTCTCTACGGTATTTTGTTAGGGCAGCCCGAGCTGACCAATGCAAAAGCCCAGATTGTAAATATTTTAGGCTTGTGCACCAGGACCAGCATTACAAAGCTTATTCTGGAATGCCTTTCTAAGAAGGTGACAGTTGGCTGAGAAATCAATCGTGAGCAGGATATTATGCAAAATTCAAGGTGTTCCTGGCAGAGCAAATAGTAGGTGAGAAGTTCTCAAGGTGGTGAAGGTGGTATCCAGCTGGTGGGGGGCAAGTGTGCTCAGGACCACAGTGGACCCAGTGTGTCTGGCTTAGAGTGTGAAAGTATGAGACATGTGGAAGAAAGGAAAGAGAACGAGGAGGGTCATGGCGAGAAGGTGGAAAGAAACTTGGATTTTCTCGTAAGGGTTGTGGGAAGATTTTAAGTGTCTGTACATGTGTTCTGGGTTTAACTTTGTATTTCTTGTAGACACTTTAAAGCCTGGGAGTAACTTGATTTGATTTATGTTTTTTCTTTTTTTAAATCACTTTGGCTATTAAATGAAATAGAACGTGGGTGCCTAGTTGGGAGCCATTTATAAACTTGTAACATTGGTGCTGGAAAGAGTGGGTAGATATCAGGTCTTATTTCCATGCGGAATCATCAGGATTTGTGGATGGGTTACAAATGGAAAGCAAGAGAAAGACAGGATGGTACACCGTGTTTTGGTTTCAACAACTCTAACAAGGCTGGTGCAAATCGCTAAGATAGAAAAAATAGTGAAAGAATAGTCTTTTCCTAAGGAGAGGGAGGCAAGAGTTTATTTGGGGAATGTGGCATATAGGATCTTATTAGAAATGCATAGAATTTCGAGTAGGTAGTTATATGCACAAATCCACATCTCAGTTGAGAAGGTGGGTTGGCATGTGGTCTTCCACATAGAGAGGGAAGAAAAGCCAGGGGGCTGAATGAAAGCGCCCAGGGCGTCGGTGAGCAAGGGAAAGGAAAGAGCGGGGCTCAAGACTGAGCCTTGGGACCTTTAGATGCTGAGCCGAGGAGGAGGAGCCATCACAGGGCACCAAGAAGAAGCTTCCGGGAAAGTAGGAAGAACTACCTCAGGGTAGAAGTTACTGTAGAAATGAAGGTCAGAGGGGATTTTAAGAAGGAAAGAGAGTTGGTGGCTTTGGATGTTGATGAGCGGTTATGAAGGATGAAGACTGAGCATGACCATTGGGTTTGTTAGTGGCGGTTGTCCATGGAAGCGACAAGAGCAGTTTCTCTAACAGGAGGGGAGAGAAGCTCTAACGGAGAGTGTTGAGGAGAGAATCAGGGTCTAGATTAGGAGGTTCGGAAGGAAAATAACACAAGAACTGAACTTGCCTCATGACACCCGAGACTGAAGCTGATCTCTGCCACTTAGTACTTGAACCATCTGGGAAAAATCACTTAATGTCTTTGAGTCTCATTGTGTTTCTCTGTAAACTGCGTGTAAAACAGCACACCCGGGTTTCTCATGAGGATTGAATGAAATAATGCAGGAGAGTGCAAAATGCACACGATAGGTACTCTACAAGTACCATTGACATTTTCTTCTCACATTCTAGTCCTTGATCTACCCTCTTCTTCAGGAAATGAAGGTCTCCAATGGAGACAGTCACAGCTGGCTCTTCCAAGTGCCAGGGAATTCTGGTGTTGTGAATCCTAAAACTCCTGAAAAAAGATTTTGCTGCTCTGGTTTCCTCTCCTGTGCATGATGTACACTAAGCATAAAGACCTCCATCTCGGTTCCTGGAGGCCACCCGCATGGGAGAGCAAGAGGATGTTTGCACCAGATCCTGAAAACTCTCCTTGGGATCTGTCGAATGTTTCTGTTCTGAGGTCCAGCCACATCTAAGGTGTATGTGCCTAGGGACTGAGTGATGAGAGGACATTTATAAGCCAAAGATGATGCAACTTTCTCTAGAGAAGCAAGATTTGGTGCTGAGAGTTTCTAGGAGCCCCGTCGTGGGTTCCTATTTAATTGCATTGCACGTGCACTTATGCCCGTAATAGAAAAATGGGCTGAAGGAGCCCCTGAATGGCTTTCCTCCGTCTTCAATAGTATTTCTTCCCCCAGGAGATTTCAGTTTCATAGCAGGCCACACTGGTACCCACAATCAAAGGAAAGTGCGTTATTCCAACTGAGAGACTTGCCACATTCAATTTGCCTTCTTTTAAGCATGTGTCCTTATTTCTGTCTACTTCCCCACCCCTGCACCTGTCACTAGGAAAAAAATAGGCTCCTTAAGCTTCATAATTAAAAAATGCTTTACTGATTAAAATATTTGTTTATGTAATAACAATAATAATAACTAATTACATCCAGCTTGATGAGTTTTATATCACGTTTCAGCCAAGTAGGGCTCAAAACAGCTGAGCTATTAAATCCTGATAAGTGATAATGGAAAAGACTGCTCAGCCTTAACTATAGTGAAGCTACCAGCAGCGCTATAATTATAATTTCCTCTTTCACTAAGGGCCATAATTTGCCATTGATTTTTATGTAAAACCCTATTGACTTCAATGGGAATTCCTTACATATAGCAAAGGGAAAATATGGCTTTTGTTATTTCCTTGAATGTTCCTAAAACATTTAAACTCCAATTCTTTACAGTGTGATGGGGTCATCCTATTCTTTTTATTTTATTTTCTGTAGAAAGTGTACATAAAGCTACTACATTCTGTTTAGAATGTTTATTGCTTTTGGAAAAATTTGGTATAGGATCATATTTCCAAGAGAACTATAGTACAAATTGTGTCTGAGATTTGATATAAGTTCAAAAGAACAATTGTCATAGAATCTGTAGAATCTCTTTACGTAGACTTCATCCACATTTCACCCTGCTTTATTTTTGTTTTTATTTATTTGTGTGTGTATGTGTGTGAGTGCGTGTATGTGTGTTGATAGTGTCTGAAGTCTGTGAACTTCCTGAGATATGTTCGCAGGGGATATGAGATATGCTAAAGAGGTGAATTCCCTTTTCCTCCCAAATATCCACTCATCATCCCCCAACCTCCCACACTCTCTACCTCCTTCTCCACTTATGAACACAGTCTCTTGCACCTAGATATCTTCTATTAAGGGCACAACCACTATTGATTTGTTTATAACACACTGATTTTGATAAATTAAGCAAAAGTGGCAAGAAATTAGAAAGTTTTGATTCTTAGGTCCCATTAATATGGCTGTATTCTGTATGTATAATGCCCTAATCCACTTTTGTATTTCTAAAATGCTTGAGAAAATAAGTAGAGTGAAGCCAGAAACTCTGATTTTTTATTCAGTCAGGACCTTTAAAGGTAACTGTCAGGAGAGATATGATATACATTACAAATGCCATTAATTATGTACAATCATTTAAGTGCTCAGATTTTAGTTTAATTGGGACGACTGCTACTTAGTTTTAATTTGTGTGAGTATAAGAATAATACAAATAGTATACAAATTATATTGTTAGGTCATAGTTTGACATTCACTTAATTTTTATTACTTAAATGGTTATTTAACTTTTTTTGCTTAAGTTTGATCATATAAAAATAAAGAGATTGATTTAGATGGTCTTGAACGCCCAGTTAATCCTGGAAATCCCCTATGTTTTATTTTACTGTATGTTTTGAGTTATATTTTCCTCATTTTATTTATTTCATATTTAATTTCACAGCAAATCATGCATGGCTTAAGTCTGCTAAATATTTTTCTTAAATTCTCTTGGAAAGGTAAGTTTTTTTGGCGGTCTAAACACACTTTGAGAGCTTTAGAGCATTTCATTTGTCAACAGATTAGACCATTTGGTTTCAATAGGTGCTGGTAAATTTAAGGTTTGCTTTTTTAAGCCTTAATAGGAGCACTCTGTTCAGGGATAGATGAGGAAGTGTGGTTTGGAAACGATGCTTCTACACAAAGAAAACATGTACAGCTTACCTCAGAGTCTCACAAGAACCTCCGCGATATCTTTGGGCCTCAACTAGTCTCAGTGTAAATACCAAAGAGTGTCATTGAGAAACCACAGCTTTGGCTAACCAAAGTTCAACCTCCTTCTGCACTTTGCCCCATTTTTTCTTCTTTAACCATAAGTATTGTACTTGTGTTTTTAGGCAGGTCCCTTGAAAGCGCCACTTATGGCTTACAAACTATCATTTTTGGTACGCCATCCATCATCTTCCCTAAAAGCCTGACAAACTTGAAGGTTTTAGTTGAGACCCTCCTCAGATTTGTATGTGACCTGGACGTATGTCACAAAGAATTCTTCCAGGTGGACCTCTGATCTTTTGTCAAGTGCAGGGAGGGCTTGCTGTAGTCTGTTCAGGTATTCATTATGCCACTGAGTTTATTACATGAAATTTCGGTTTACATTTTGTTTGAGTTTTCAACTGGTTCTATATATATATAGAATTTATATCTATATATATATATAGATATAAATTGAGTCCTGTTTTCCTGAGGGGGTGATGCCTCCAAGAGTGATCCTCTAGGCTTGGAGAACTGTACTGCAGCATTTTAGAATCTGTCCTCTATTAGGAGTATAAATCCTTCCACTTATTTTTGAAAAGTGGATTTACAAATGAGTCTGGTGTTTGAGACTGAGTGCAGTTATGAAAATAACACTTCAGCTTCATTCTGGCTGGCTGGGATTCGTCTAAACATGTATATTTTTCTACAATATGTCCCATATCTGACAAGAAAGGTGAACAACGATGATTTCTATCATAACAGAATATTTTTATAGTCTGTCTGTGAAATGGAAGTAGTCATAAGTTAACTGCTATTATAATACACTTGTTTGACGCATAGTGTGTGGTTAGATTCTGTCCCACAAGAACGACTAACCATTTTACCATCCTTGTTGCTGAACATAGTGCATGTTTTTTCTGTCACCAAACATGGTATCTAGCCATGTTAGAGCGGCCTACCAACCCTCTACAACAGGGGTAGATACAGGCGGAAATCTGTATTTTCCGCTGCCCTGGTATGTTCTCCTGTCAGTCAGTCTTCTGTAGGTTCCTCAATGTTCTTCAACTTCCTCTGGATTTTCTCACCTCCATAGTTGGCTCACATCACTTCCTCCTTCTGGAATGTCCATTTTGGCCATCACAGCTCTGACGTCTCTCCCATGGCTCAGGGTTCCGTTGACCTGCCACCCCAGGAAGCCTGCACATTGTCCAGTGGGGCCCTGACAAATCATGGCTACTGAACACGTGTTTGTGCTCTTCTTCCTTCTTCATCTCTTTCCTCCAGTGTGTCCTCCCAATCCAAAGTACATTTTCCTTTTCAAGCATCCCATATTTTTGTAGCGGCAGTACAACTATTCTCCCAAGTTTAATTTTGTTTGTTGTTGCCTTCTTCTAGCCTAGAACACGCTTGCCAGGAGGAACCATCTTTGTTCATGGTCTCTCAGGGGGCCTGACGCTGAAGTCTTTGCTCTTCTCCCTGCATACAAACTTTCATCCTTTCGACAATGGATTCATGCTAGTTTGTTTGGTCACCTCTTTGTATTTGGGTTAGTCCTGTGGGGCACGGGTCTTCTTCTATTAGATGGTAAGCTCCTTGAGAGCAGGTTTCATGTCTGAGCCATCGTTTTATGCTCAAAAGTACAAGGACAGTACCACATAGTGCTCATTAAATCCTTACAGAGAGAGAGAGAGAAATGGCCTGTTCAGCCAGTGCACAGGACCGTAGCATATTCCACAGTTTCATGGAAAATGACATTTACTCTCCACTTTTTAAAAGTTTTAATATTTGTTTGTTTGTTTGTATTACTCTCTACTCCCAATATGGGACTCGAACTCACAACCCCAAGATCAAAAGTCATATGCTCCTCTGACTGAGTCAGCCAGGTGCCCCTAACTGTCCACTTTTTAGAAGAGGAATATTCGATTAGAAACATTAGAAGAGGAATCATTAGATTAGAAACAGAGAGAGAATGGATGAGGGGGTGGTCATGTAACTTAGATCACATTCTAAACCTGGATGGGAGGAGGCTGGTGATGTTGATAAGGTAGGAAGAAATTAGCAGAGATTTGAAATATTTAATTGTTTCAGAAAAATAGTGACAATCCTGTTATCATTGGTTTAAACTCTGTTTCTGAATTGCATCTCAGTCCTGTTTATAATAGTTTTTTGGTCACTGAGGCTTTTCCTGTTTCCATTTTAGTGTGTCACAAAATTTAGGGCTCCTTAAAAGATCAGGAAGTGGGAACACCATGGGATAAACAGAAAAATGGCTGCACTTATAATTTTTTTTTTTAAGATTCTATTTATTTGCAAGGGAGTGGGAGAGAGAGAGCACATGTCGGGGGAGAAGCAGACTCTGAGCATGCTCCATGCTCTGAGCATGGAGACCTACTTGGGGCTCTATCCCAGGACCCCGTGATCATGACCGGAGCAGAAGGCAGATGCTTAACCAAATGAACCACCCAGGCACCCCTACTTATAATTTTCTATTTCATTTCTGTTCTCTATATTTAGGAGATTAGTTTTTTTTTTTTGTGATTCCACATATAAGAGAGACATATGGTATTTGTCTTTGACTTATTTCACTTAGTATAATGCCCTTGAGGCCCATCCATGTTGTCACAAATGGTAAGATTTCATTCTTTTTTATGGCTGAATAATATTCTTATATATATATATATATATATATATATATATATATATATATATATATAAATAAATAAAACCATGGTTTATCCATTCACACATCAATGGACACTGAGGTTGTTTCCATATCTTGGCCTTTTGCAAGTAATGCTGCAGTGGACATGGGGGTGCATTTATCTTTTTGAATTACTGTTTTTCTTTTCTTCAGATAAGTATCCAGAAGTAGAATTGCTAGATTATATGGTAGTTCTATTTTTAATATTTTGAGGAAAGTCCATACTGTTTTTCATAGTAGTTGCACAAATTTACATTCCCACCAACAGTGTGCAAGGATTTTTTATCTCCACAGTCTTGCTAACACCATTATTTCTAGTCTTTTTGATAATAACCAATCTACCAGATGTGAGATGATATCTCATTGTGAGTTTGATTTGCATTTCCCTGGTGATTAATGATGTGCATCTTTTCATGTACTGGTTGGCCATGTGTATGTATTTTTTGGAAAGATGTTTATTCATATTCTGCCCATTTTTAATTGGATTTTTTTTTTTTTGCTTTTGAGTTGTAGGCATTCTTTATATATTTTGGATATTAATCTCTTATCAGTTATTTGGTTTGTAAATATTTTTTTCCAGTCAGTAGATTGCTTTTTTACTTTGTTGATGGTTCTCTTTGCTGTGCAGAAGCTTTTCATTTGATGCAGTCCCAATTGTTTACTTTTGCTTTTCTTGCTTTTCCTTTTGGTGTCAGATTAAAAAAAATCATCGCCAAGACCTATGTCAGGGAGCTTATCACCTACCTTCTAGGAGTTTTATAGTTTAAGGTGTTCCATTCAAGTCTTTAATCCAATTAAAACTAATTTTTGTGTATGGGATAAGATAGTGGTCCAGTTTCACTCCTTTGAATGTGGCTATCCATTTCCCCAACACCATTTATTGAAGAGACTGTTCTTTTTGCATTGTATATTCCTGCTCCTTTGTCATAAATTAATTGACCATGTATGCATGGGTTGATTTCTTATTCTGTTTCATTGATATTTGTGTCTGTTTTAATACCAGTACTATACTGTTTTAATTACTATAGCTTTGTAATATAGTTTGAAATCAGGGAGTGTGATGTCTACAGCTTTGTTCTTCTTTCTCAATATTGCTTTGGCTGTTTGGGGTCTTTTATGGTTCCATATATACTTAACCTTAGGATTGTTTATTTTAGTTCTATGAAAAATACTATTGGAATTTTGATAGGGATTGAATTGAATTTGTAGATTGCTTGGAGCAGCATAGATGTTTTAATAATATGAATTCTTCCAATCCACAACTACAGAATATCTTTCCTTTTATTTGTGTCTTCTTCAATTCCTTGGATTAATGTCTTATAGTTTTCAGTATACAGGTCTTTCACCTCCTTGGTTAAATTTATTACTTGGTATTTTATTCTTTTTGATGCCATTATAAATGAGATTATTTTCTTAATTCCTCATTCTTATAGTTTGTCGTTAGTGTAAAGAAACAAAACAGATTCTTGTGTATTGAGTTTGTATGTTGAAACTTTACTGAATGTGTTTATCAATTCTAATAGTAAAGATGGAGTCTTTAGAGTTGGTGCTTATATATAATATCGTGTCATCTGCAAATATTGACAGTTATACTTCTTTCTTTCCAATTTGGATATCTTTTGTATCTTTTTCTTGCCTGATTGCCTTAGGTAGGACCTCCAATACTAAGTTGAATGAAAGTGGCAAGAGTGGACATTCTTGTGTCCCTAATCTTAGAGGAAAAGCTTTCAGCTTTCCACCAAAGAATATGTTATCTTGGACTTGTCATATATGGCCTTTATTATGTAGAGGTACATTCCTTCTACACCCAATTAGTTGAGATTTATTATCATAAATAGAGGTTGAATTTTGTCAAATGCTTTTTCTATATCTATTGAGATGATCATATGGTTTTTATTCTTCATTTTGTTAATGTGGTATATCATATTGACTTATCTATGGATGTTAAACCATCCTTGCAATCCTGAACTAAGTTCCACTTGATCATGGTATATGATTTTAATTGAATTTAGTTTGCTAATATTTTGCTGAAGACTATGCATGTGTTCATCAGTGATATTGGCATGTGAGTTTCCTTTTTGTGGTATCCTTGTCTGGTTTTGGTATCAGGATAATGCTGACCTCATAAAATGAGTTTGTAAGAGTTCTCCCCTCTACTATTTTAGAAGAGTTTGAGAAGGATTGGTATTAATTCTTCCTTAAATCTTTTGTAGAATTCACCAGTAAAGCTGTCTGGTCCTGGACTTTTTTGTTGTTATTGTTGTTGGGAGATTTTTGATTACTGATTTCAATCTCCTTTCTAGCAATTGGTCTGTTCAGATTTTCTATTTCATCATGCTTTAGTCTTGGTACTGCTATGTTTCTAGGAATTTCTCATTTTTTTTAGGTTGTCCAAATTGTTGCCATATAATTATTTATAGTCGTCTCTTACAATCTTCTGTATTCCTGAGGTATCAGTTGTAATATTTTCTCTTTAATTTCTGATGTTATTTAGTTGGGTCATTTCTTTTTCTCATGGTGAATCTAGGCAAACTCTTATCAATTTTGTTTATCTTTTCAAAGAACTAGCTCTTAATTGCATTGATTTTTATTTACTATCTTTTTAATTTCTATTTCATTTATTTCTGCTCTGTGTTATTTCCTTCCTTCTAACTTTGGGTTTTGTTCTTTTACTAGTTCCTTGAGGTATGAAGTTAGGTTTTTTATTTGAGACTTTTTGTTTGTTTCTGAGGTAGGCATTTATTGCTACAAACTTTCCTCCTAGATCTACTTTTGCTGCATCCCATAAATTTTGGTATATTATGTTTCCATTTTTGTTTGTCTCAAGGTATTTTTTTACTTCTTTTTTGAGAAATATATTCATACATTGATATATTTTTTTTTTTGGAATAGCAACTCCACAAAGCCGGTAAGGCCTGTGGCTCAGTGGGGTTTAATGGTTCTTCCATGGCACCTAGTGAATAAGTTGTAGGCTCATAGGCAAAATAAGGTCATAGGACTGCAAGACCAGTGTGCTCCCCACTCCATGGTGACCTTCTCTGTGAAATACCCTAAAAATGGGAAACATACACATGCAGCTCCTTAGAGGTAGAAAAAGGTATTTATTTAAAAAATCAAAAGGAGCTCTGGAATAGTCACTCACTCTATAGCATTATTTTGCTTCATTTTCCCCAGGATCAGAACTACTAGAATTATTTTATTATTGATAAGATTGTTTCTATGATTTCCTTTATTTTGAAAAAAATAATCTTTGATCTAACTAAATTTTTGGCAGCTTGTGACCAAGGCAAAGACACCATATGACTAATCTTTTTGGAATGGGAAGTTGAACATCAGATAAAATTAAATGCCTTTGACACTATCACCCAAGAGACCAGTGCTTCACTACTGATGAAATGGTAAGTCTCTGAGTTTAGTCTTGTGTACATTCTTAACCCACTGCTAATGCCCATCTACTGAGCATGTTTCTCGTCCGGCCTCAGTGCCCTAGTTGTAAAGCAGTACATGGCTAACTGTTTTTTCTTTTACTTTCCCTGAAGGTCATGCAATAGTGGTGCATTCCTATTACTGGGAAGACAAAGATGTAGCTGTATTTTCAAATGCCCACGGTCGTGGACATCATTTTTCACAAAAGCAAATGAAGATTTAAATTCCGAGGCTTGTGGGGTTGCTCTTGGGTTTCATTATGGCTGGTGTGCTGATGCATCCATGCAATCTGTCTTTCTTTTAAAGATGTGCAGTCCGTCACAGAGCAATGGCACTAATGAGCCTTCTAAACAACCAGGATCACACTTTCTAATAAGGATTGGAAAATGAGAACTACGATGTCTTGCCTGTCAGAGAGAAAAAGGAATGTGAGAGATATACAAAGTCCTGCCTCATGTAAATTGGTATTTGCCTTTCCAAATGACATGTTTGCTGGTAAGGTATACAAAGATGTCTTAGCAGGTATTGGAGAGAGCCTTAGGGTCTGCTGGCATGCAGCAAGTAATCAAAAAAATCTGAACTTGGGGTGGGGCAAAGTGACAGTGGGAGGAAATAAAAGCTGTTGCTCATTGTTTTGTCTTTCTAAAGGTTCCTTTTTTCTCATAATGATAAACCCTAACACTGACCGTGAGAACACTACCAACATTTCAGACATTCTATAGACTCTGCCTAACTATATAGTAGAATGAACCACAGCTGACTTAACCTGATAATTAACTGTTTTTCAATAGAAAAGGGCTCTAAAAATACAGAGATATGAGGACACCCAACAGTTTCGGGGTCATTTGTCCAGATGAAAAATAGTAGATAAGTGGGGACCACATTGCCAGCACCCAATTTAATCTTCATTCTGAAGACCATCTTGATCTTAGCTTAAGAAATGCTTTGGGCAAATTCTGTTGGAGAAATTTGATTTGGATGCCAAACACTTCATACAGTGGATATGGATACAGTGGATACAGTTCAATCTGGCAAATGGAGAAGAATATTGCAAGAAACAAACACAGAGTCAAATTCCTTTAGAGATCAGGAACTAGCATTATGTCCATTTACTAATAATCAAAGAATGGTCTTTGTAGCACAGAAAGTCCCTGCAAGCTTCAGGGTAACTCTAACCAGTCTCAATTACTGATCTGTATTATACTTTAAGATTGGTTCTTGTGCTAGGAGTAAAAATGCTGCAATTTTTTTCTCTTCTATGCTGGGAAACATGAAAGACAAAAAAAAAACACATGCAGCATTTTTAGTAGGCTAAATATGAGATACTTTATACAATGAAATATTAAAGGTACCCATTTCTTGTTTCTTTTCATCTGAGCATGATTTAAAAAGGGGATAATGCGATTATAATTTTGAAGAGGAGGGAGAAGAATTTCTGGATAATCTTATGCTCAGCTTGATTGCTTTATTGATAAGAAAGGACGACGCGTGAATGTATATTTTATGAGTAATGCATTTATTAAGCATAGAGGGTACATAATGCATTAGGCTTTATGTGAATTGCATTGGATTTATCTTTCTTTTAGAGCATATTTTAAAAATGTTTTACTGCATCTATTATAACCCCTTTATAGCTAGGGTGTTACTCCATGGTAATAGTGGTTTAGCATTTTAGAGCAACTTCTGAGATGTTATTCAAGGGAAAAAAAGGTCGTTCAGGCATGCATAATCAATAATCAACGTCTCTGGTCTTCCCATTTTCCCTTTTCCTTGAACAATGCTTCCTTTCCTTTTGTAATCTTCTAGTCAGTCAAGTTTACTGACAAATCTGTGAAGAAAGTGGAATGATTATGAATTAATAGTAGGAGAAATAAACAGATCTAAAAATAGTTTGCAGAGGTAGAGCCAAATGTCTCAGTCTGACAGAAGTAGCATAAAGCTTGAGAGTATGTCCTATTCTCTGACAAAATGAAGCCTACTCCTGATTGCTCTTTGTTGAGAACAAACTACCTCCTGCAGACAACTGTAGTTGGCTTCCACAGCCAGCCTCAGAAAGGAGACCATTGTGGAAATTATGCACCAGCCACCTGTTTTCCCTTAATCACTGCCTGAATATTAGCTAATATATTAGCTCTAAATTTATCTTAAGTTCATTCATAAGGATAAAACCTTTGGAGATTTTTCAGAATTTTAAAAACTTCTAATTAAAAATTTCCATATATTCTCAAATCTGCCATAGCATTTGTCAGTTTTAGCATTAACCTGACCACATGGCTTTGTCATCTGCAGCATGAATAAGCCATATCCTTTAATGCTGAAATAATCTAAACGGAATAATATGATTCATCTTCCCAATAAAAATTTTCAGCTGTTTGGAGGTTTATCATGGTGTAGAGATGAGTATTTGGATTAAGTTTGCATAACTAGAATGTGCAAAGCTTTCCTAGTTTTTTTCCTGGCTTTGCTATTTATGAGCAATATATTGCATATGAAGAAAGTTAAAAACTGTTTAAAACAATCCAAATTACACTGTAGATTTGAGTTGGGACTCTCAGCATCATCCGTTTGCCAAATCAAGCAATATTAAGGTCATCTTAGAATTATACTTTTCTGATCACTCTAACCCCAAAGTTTCAAACACATAAAGTGTCATAAATGTTATCCCAATAGTTTCTGTTATACAAAATTTGATATAAAGAAAGAGAAGTCTAGAGTCAGATGTCTGACTGCAAGATTCTGAGTTATCTCATTCACCTGCTCTTCTTCCCTACTGTTCTTTAGGGTAAATTCTGACCAAGGTTGGCATTATGTTTTGTGAACAGGGAGATTTGATTGGCAGGGGAGTCCATGTCACCATTGAAAAAGGAAAGATATCAGCTATTTCCATTACCGTTTCTATAACAATCATCTTTTTCTAGAACCTTCTAGTAATGCCCACTGTGATGGGACATCAGATTGTATATAGGCCTGCCTGTTGTCAGCACATTTCTAATACTTTAAATTCCATGGTGGCCAACACTGACTGTTTTGCTTACTGCTAGACAGCCACTTGGCTGGCAAAGTGATTGGCACATATTAGGTACTTAATACATATTTATGGAAATGAATGAATCAATGAATGATATAGCTGTTCTTTGCCATATTTGCTTGACTCAGGGTAATTCTTAGGGTGGACATCTCTGTTCCAGTTACTGTGACTGTGTAGCAAACCCAAAGCTTAGTGATTTAAAAAAAACAACATTTAGTGGTGCCTGGGTGGTTCAGTTGGTTAAGTGTCTGACTCTTGATTTTGGCACAGGTCATGATCTTGGGTCAGGTCATGATCTCGGGGCATGGGATCAAGTCCCACATTGGGCTCTGTGTGGAGTTTGCTTAAGATTCTCTCTCTCCCTCTCCCTCAGCACCTCCCTGGTCAGGTGTGCTCTCTAAACAAACAAATAAATAACATCTTAAAAAAAATAAAACAATGACATTTATTTTACTTACAAAATAAGAATCAGTAGTTTGGGCTGGGCTTGTTGATAGCACCTCATGCTTTTTTTTTTTTTTTTAAGATTTTATTTATTTATTTGACAGAGAGAGAGAGATCACAAGTAGGCAGAGAGGCAGGCGGGGGCGGGGGTTAGGGGGAAGCAGGTTCCCTGCTGAGCAGAGAGCCTGATATGGGGCTCAATCCTGAGATCATGACCTGATCTGAAGGCAGAGGCTTTTAACCCACTGAGCCACCAGGCACCCCAGCACCTCATTTTCTTTCCACTCATCACGGTGGAGGCAAAACAATGGTTAGGGGCTGAATTATCTGAAGATTTCTGACTCACTGTGTCTGAGAGCTGGACTGGAAAGACTCAAATTGCTGAGGACTAGAACAGCTGGGGCTCCTTGGGCATTCTTCTCTTTCTCCATGTAGTCTCTGCTAAATTAAAGTTTCATTATAGCTGCACTCTTCTAGAGTGGTTTAGCGTGTCAAAAGCCCGTGTCTCAAGGGAAAACAAATCCAGGGTGCCTGGGTGGCTCAGTTGGTTAAGCAACTGACCTCGGCTCAGGTCATGATCCTGGAGTCCTGGGATTGAGTCCCGCGTCAGGTACCCTGCTCAGCAGGGAGTCTGCTTCTCCCTCTGACCCTCCCTTCTCATTCTCTGTCTCTCATTCTCTCTCTCTCTCTCAAATAAATAAATAAATAAATCTTAAAAAAAAAACAACCACCCTGAATTATCTTGTGTAGCTTGGTCTGGGAAGTCACATAGGGTCATTTCTGCTGTACTCTATTAGTGGAGGCAGTTACAAAGGTCCACCCAAGTTATAGGGGAATACACCTAGATTCCACCTCTTGATGAAAGAACATGAACGTCATATTGTAAGAACGTGTGGAATGAGCTACATTTGGGTGTAGACATTTTTAGAAAAATACTATCTGTCACAGTTCTCAACCTTGTGTTATTTTACTTGGAGAGTATAGGAAGCTTCTAAATCAGAAATCCACCAATCTCTCTTTTCTAGAAATGAAAAAGTAACAAAAGCTTAAGTGAATAAAAATCTTATTATTTTTACAAGACCACTTAGGATTCTGGCCAACGTGAATTTCCCATTTATTGTTTTTAGGGAGATGCAAGATTATTTACATTCTACCGACCCTGAAAAAATTTTAAGTTTTGATTTTTGGTAAATTCCAGTTCTTAGAAGAGTGGAGAAAGTGGAATAAAAACATTCATAATCTACTTTCTTATTATCTGAAGAATGTGAAGTACAATACTATCTGAAGAACATGAGAATTTAATGGCATACTTCAGAATCAGATTCTGCTATAGTATTATCCAAATTCCAGCTCAATCCTTGCAAATGCCTGTCCCTGTGACAGTATGCATTGTCATCAGAACTTTGACCTTTACAGATCGTGCTCTACAGATCATAGTGACTCTGGTCAGGAAAAAAAAATCTTCACCTCAGTTACAGAGTCTAGAATAGCATCTGTCAGATCATAGTATAAATAGAGGTTTATCGAATTTGTGTGCTACTCACATAAGTTAATGCCGGAGTCCACTGACCATGGCCGCAATAAAATCAGAAAAGGATTTTTAAAGCCTGCTTAGTTGTTTTTTGTTAGTTTTTACTCTTTCAGAAGATATTTTAAAATTGATTTTTAATTTCTACATTGGGAATACATAGCATAAAAAGTTCTCTAATTTGAATTTTAAGAAATCATAATGGAAACGCAAGAGTCCTCAAACGATGACCGAGAGTTAGGTTCAAGTCTCTACCAAACCACAAATTCAGCCCAGGCACATCACTTAAACCCCTCATGGACTTGCTTTTCAGGCCAAGTAACCGAATACATGCTACATGAAGAAATGAAAGAATTGTTAATGACTAGGCCAGAAAGAAAGCTCATAGGTTCCAAACCATAAGAGACTCTCAAACATGGCAAGGGTGCTAGAACCTTGGTGAAATAAGAAGGAATGCATTTATCCCTAGCTCTCAGGGAGAAATAGAATATAGATAAAAGGAATAAAGCACTTTGATAAACTCCTTTGGTGGGGCATGAAACCCAACAAGGGCTGGAAATATTATTGTCTTCTCAGGTGGCAGGGCTTTGGTTTTGCGGAGTGAAGACAGTTTCAAGCGTTTTCAAGCATTCCATTTGGGGGTTTCAAGAATTCCATTTGAGGGCCTTACGGGAAGAAAAGTTAGGCTCTGTCCCAAGGGAATGTCATTCTCTACTTTCCCCAGTGCTGTTCAGCCTTCCTTCCTCCTTTCTTTCCCTTTCTCTATCAGCTAACATTTATCAGCCACTTACTTTGGGCCAGCTGGTGTTTTTAAGAGTTTTCTATATAGTGACCCATTTATAAATAAATGTTGGACACTTGCTTAATGAATAGTTATTAGCCTGTGTAGGCACCATGCTGGAGCAATTACATGTTACCTCGTTTACTCAGTTTCACTTTTGTCATGTTTCGGGTCTTGGTTTTGGTGAGATGCTGTGCTAATGAACAGGAACGCTTCTTAGAGAACTCAGTTTGTTCACTTCTTTAGGTTTTCTTTGATCAGTCTTCCCCTTAGGTCCTTGACCTGTTAAACTCCCAGAAACCAAAACACCAAAACACCAAAAAAAAAAAAAAAGAGAAGGAACAACAGATACCATCACGTTGCCACCATAAGGAAGAGGTTAGTTTCTTTGCAAACTAAGGTATTATGTTGGGTGAGGTGAAATACCATGGCATTGTGGCCAGAACCATAACGAAAGATAAACCTAGTGAAATGTCAAGATCAAAGACAAAACCTGAATGAGCAATCAGCTATTGAGTGATTCTGAGATTAGGAAGCTGAAACGGATGTTACTAGAGTCTGAATACTTGTTAAGGAAGATATCATATGAATTTTAAAACTATGCAGACTTTGGACAAATTATGAACTCAGATGTATCATGCAAGTATGGAATTTTAAATAAAAATGATTATTTATGTTTTTCCAGTAAAAATCATGTCTCCAGTGAGCGAGCAACCTTATCTTATTTTTCTTTATGTCCCCAGCATCTAATGTGTTGTTGGCTTGCAATGGGAGGTCAAGTGATATTTGTGAAAGAATTAAAAATGAAATTCATTTGTAAAAACATTGAGAATACACAAGGATAACATTAAAAATCAGTAAGAATTAAAATTTAAATCATTTTTCATTAGGATATCACTCTAGATCTCTAGTTCACATTGTAGAAGTAAAATACAGAGATTTTCTGATTGTTTTTGCATATTCATATTCCTTCCTTTAGTTTTTCATTCGATACCTTTTCGTTAGCATTAGCCACTATCTTTGCCTAACAGTGATTCTCAAATGTGGATTCATATTTAAATAACTGTATCTGAATTTTAGAGGGTTGATGCAGACCTCTGTATTTTGAAAAAGGGTTATAGATCATTGTCATGATTTTCCTTGTTAAGAACCACTGGGCTACATTACCTTTATCCACCTCATACTCGTGGCTAATTGCTTCTTGTTTTCTGAGATTTAGCAGATGGTTAATAATCAATGTAATAAAAAATTTTAGGTTTTCTTTTTTTTTATATTTATGAACAAACACAGATGGACAATACCAGTCACTATAGATATATTTGAGAACCTGAAGGTGCATTAAAATTTTAAACAGATGTTATCTGGTATTATAATTCATGTTGATAGGGACAGATATTGTCCTTTTATTGCACATCAACTTTAGCATATTAATATGAAGCTGATATGTCCTGAGGGGGGAAAAAAACCCTTTTTTTTTACAGCATTAAATATGGCATTTTACAGAGTTAATATATGAAAACACACTTGGAAATAAACTATTACATATTAAGAGCAGACTTTCATTTTCAAGAGAAAATTATTTGTAAGTAAAGAACTCTATAACATTCTAAGAGAATCTCAGCACCTTACAAATTGTAGTAATGTATGGTTTAATTAACTAGCTTTAAATTCCTTTTTGGTAGAGGACATAATAAAAATATATCAACCCTCATATTCAGAACCACTTATCAATATCAGCATGATATTCAAAATTAAATAGTGATTTAATGATGCAAAATATATTTTTATTTTCTGGAATGAGATGAAGTACTAATTTGAGTTCATAGACAGTACTATTTCCAACAAATTAAATAGTTGTAATTATACTTCTAACATCTAAAATTATGCTTTTAACATCTAAAAAAATTTTACACATGCCTCTGAGGTAAGGGGTGTAATTTTATAGTCAAGATTCTGAATAAAACCAATAGTCTTGATGAAAGAATTCTACAATTGTCAGGAAATGGTCCAGTTTAAAGACTTAATGGTATAGAACTGAAATTAATGCTTATGACCATTAACTCCAAAAAATAATGAGTAAAGAGTTTTAGTTCACCAAATAACCGAGTCTCTAGTTTTTGACTCTTATAATATGGTTGATTTGCATTTCTACTATTATATATGCTTGTGTTCATATTATGAATTTTGCAGCTCTGATAAATTTATGGTCATTAACAGGTATTTTTTTAGCGATAATTAAGCTACCTTAATGATTATGATGGATCAGCAAATAAGTACATTGAGCCTTCTGTTTTGAGCCTAGTTGGTGTTCACCTACTGTTTCTTTTACTCATATTTTAGTCTTTCAACAAAGCATAATGTCCTAAAATTGTCAGGATCTAATGACACTGACATGATTAAGTAGTTGACTTGTCCTTTAAGGAACTAAAGGACTAGTTGACTGATGAGAGAGTTTGAAAAATATTTACAAAAGAATAAAACAACACTGATATTTAACAACCTTGCCTTGGAAGAATGAAGAAGATCTGATAAGGAGTTGATATGTAAGCAGGTTCTGTAGCATGTGTTGGTATTGACTAGATTGGTTGGGAGGAAAAATGGACACCACTTTGCATGGTCCCAGGGGCCCAGAGATGAAGCTATTCATTTTAGAAGTTTCTTCTAGAATGAGGCTAGAATGAAGGTAGAGTGCCAGTTCCATTAGAATTTCGACATTTGTATTGTAAGGGAAGAAAAAGTTTGCCCTAGCTCTCCTAGTGTCCCTGGCTGGGTTTAAAAATTAAACTAACAAAAAGTAATAGGAGATACATATTCATAAAAATTTTATTGAATTTTTACATGTTTATGGGATCCTTCCCAAGAGAATGAAGACCCAAAAAAGTGACCAGAGCAGAAAGCTTTTATACCTTTTAGATAAAGTAACAATAAATCTGTGAAGAATTGACAAGAGAGAGGGGTTTGGGCTAAAGATAGTAAATGGTTAAGTAAGTAGGATGATAAAGGTTAGTTTATCAAGTTTTGTTTGCAAAGATTTCTTGGCCCTGAATTTCCTGACTCTGGTAGGAAAAATGTCTTCCTTCCTCCTGGCAGAGGGAGAGTGCCTTTCACATTGAATTCTTAGGACCTGTTTCAGGGAAGAAAGGCAAGGTGGGGAGGTCAGAGTTTCTTTCCTGCTTCTACCATTTTCCCAAATGCTTTCAGCTTAAGATAGCCAATATACCAAGGTGCCATATTGGGTAGCATGTCCTGAACCCGTAACTATACTAAAGGTCGCATTCTTTCCTGTCCGTTGGCTCTTGTGCACATGCAAGTGGTCACTATGTTTGTAGCAGTTAGCACCTTTGAGATCTTCTTAAAGAATCAACTTATGCAGAAACATCAATTTTCTACTGAGGATTAACTCGGGTTTCTGTAGGGGAAATGGGGTGGTTGTGGTGGATAAAATTCATCACAATAAAGCAAATCACTTTTAGTCATTTTTTCCAAACTCCTAGCTTTACCAAGTCAACTAATGGGAAAAATAATGGGGTAAGGATGGCAGCAGAGGGTATTCATGGTCCCTTACTCATCACACAGAGAAACTCCTGGATTTATTATTTTTCATTTCAATGATTTCCTTTGGAATTTGCATAGCAATTCAGCTTTATCCAGCTCCTAAGATTAAATTTAGCTACTCGATCCTCCACGTCGTAGTCAATAAAACACATTGCTTGGTCAGTTGTCTGGACCCCCACTCCTAGTAAACTGTTTACCACTTTTTATTGCACGAAATGATATATTTATACATTTATTTCAAAAATTCACTGTTGAAAAAAATTTGGTGGATAAGATTTTGCCCATCTTATTATTTATTGTTTGTATCTCAAGGACCTACTTGTGTCCCCCTCGCTGTAACTCACACAGATCTAAAATCTCCCCTAGTTAGGAGCTACTATTGTGAGCAAAATTACTATGAGCACTTACTTCTCTACTCAGTTAATTAAGTTATTAGTTTAATTCAGATATTTCTGTGTGGTAAACATATCTCAAGTTGAATATCACCTTAGAGAAGAAGTCTGTGTAGTCCTTGACATAAAATCCATGGTACATGTGTATGATACATGTGTGTCTGTGTGTGTGATAATAGAGCTTATTTAAATAACAGAATGGAAGTAAAAGTGTCAGGCCTGGGATGTTATGTGTTATGGTCTTAAACAGGGTTTAGAGAAGATCCCAGTGGAACAAGAAGTGGGGAGCAAACTAAATTCTCAATGGAAACCTCTCCCATATTCACTGATGTTCCCCGTCCCTAGGATACTCAAGATTATAAGCTCCTTGAAGGCATTTACTCTAGCATGTTGGCCACCATGTTCTTTGTATTCCTAGTACCTCAACTTAGTGTCTAGTAGGTGGGGCCACTTAATATTTATTTATGGAGTGAAGGAAATATGGCTGAGGTGGGAAAGACAGGTGGTTAAAAGTGCTGGACTCCCAGAAGTGGAACAGAGATGGGGAGAGGGGAAGTCACAGGTGCCTTCTGCAGAGGTGAGATGCAGAGACAGTGGGGGTATAGGTGGGGTCAACAGTGCCCTCTGTGGGCAAGAGGGAGTTTTCCTTACTCATCAGTATGCTGCTGAGATGATTTCTGCCACCATAATTGGTTAGAAGGCATCACTCATTTGAGACAAAACCTCAAGGGAAAAGGATTATCAAATTAGATCAGAATCTACTAAAAGGAAACACAAGTGTTTTTGAAAAGAAGTATTAGTGGATATTAGTGGATATTCCCATCTCTTGTCAAGAAGATGGGAATTTGACTGTTTGACCTACAGTTATAAAATTAAACTCACCTTTTTTTTTTTTAGACACTGATGACACTGTCAAATCTGATGAAAATTTTATTTCATAGACACTGTAAGTCCTGTTAACTGGATGCAGAAGTCAAGGGCTAAAACTATGCCTAGGGTCATACCAGTAAGAAATAGATGCACAGGGCATGTTTGCTTAAGAAACTGGCTCGAGTGAAGCATTACCTGGGAAGGATGATGGTGGCCTTGTCATTGATGGTCCTCATCTTTAGTACTTTTATGTACCCCATGCACACTGAGAATATATTGAGGAGCAGGTGGAGATTTGCCTGTGGATTCCTTCATGAAAAGAACAGGTGTAATTAAATTCCCATTTATCCATGCCTTGCCTCCACAAAAGATTAGAAGCAAGTTAACAAACAGGTATCATAACATAATGGTAAACAGAATTAAGAAGGAAAACTTAGAAGCAAGAAATTATAAGTAAGAATAGATTGAGGGGACTGCAACAAAGTTTGTGCCATCTATAAGGATGGAAATAGTTATTCTATCTAACCTTAGATTTAGTTGCAAACTTCCTGGGAGCCAAAGAGAAAAGGAAAATATGACCACTATTGTAAGTCTTCTGATAAGAAAGGACAAAGTGCACCAAGTTCTCAAGGAAAGCTAAGCTTTTCCTAGAACTGGATTTCAAAAGAAATTTTTCATGTGGGGCTTTGTTTAGAGGGCATTTTGTGATATGGTATATACATTTAATAGTATTTCTCTGGAGTGATGGTTTCCATATGGCTGTTTCCTGTAATTACTTTCTATAAAAGCCTAGTCAATGCTAAAGTGAAATTCAGTGAAGACATTTCTACAAGAGGCCATAATAACATGATATGGGGGGACAAGCTTCTGTGGCCCAGGATGAGCAAATGATGGTTCCTAGATCAGTGATATTTGAACCTAGAAGACTTTTGGGAAAAAAAAAAAAAACAAAAAACAACAAAACACCAAAACCAAAACCAAAAAACAACATTTTACCCTCTTCCTCATCTTTAAGATTAAATTTGGATTTTCCATCTTAAATGTTACAAAGTTTGTAATTTATGGTACACTGTAAAGGCTGATATTTAAAAATATCTCTTACATTATCCCTTTATTTGTATTCACTGGAAGCTAACCAACACAATATGAAACACATCATCACCCACATATACAAACAGTGTAAGTTCCTTTTGACAGTTATAAATTGTACATCATTTATCCTTGAACTTTCAATTTTATCTATTTCTTCCACAGAATTTAATCTTCATGCAAATTTTTTCCTCATGCAAATTTTTTATGTGCAACTTTCTAATGACCACTCGAACGTATTTCTATGCAACAAAAAGAGTAAATAATTTTTTTTAAATTCCTTTGACCATAAGCTTTAAATGATGAAATTTCTACTGAATCGAGGTTATACAATGATAATTATTAATGGATAATGGATCTAAAACATGCAGATATAGGTTCAAATTTTGATGAGTATCTGTTAGGCATAAAAAGTAAAATATATCTCAATGGGATTCTTGTAAGATGAGGAAAGGATATCCTGTTCTTTTCTAAAATGACAGTTGTGAAAGGGGAGACAGGAATGAAAAACTTGGGCCAGAGGCATTCTCTTAGCAAGATCAATTTTAAGAAGTAACATTATATACAGAAATTAAAGATATAGAAATTGAGTCTCTTAAATTTTTTTTTGGGATTATTCCTTGGAATATTTCTTACATATTCCAGTTCCAGGATGTCTGGATTTCAACTTTTTTTTTTTTTTTTTTGAGAGAGAGAGCATGTGCGCAAGACTGCATGAGCTGGGGTTGAGGGGGCAGAGGCAGAGGCAGAGGGAGAGAGAGAGAATCTTAAGCAGGCTCAATGCCCAGTGCTGAACCTGACACGGGGCTCCATCTCATTCACCCTGAGACTGTGACCTGAGCTGGAACCAAGAGTCAGTTGCTTAACTGACTGAACCACCCAGGTGCCCTGTGGAGTTCAAATTTTTTTTATCATGGAGTGCTTACATGGGGCAAGACTGTTGCTCACGTAGCTTGCCTTTGGTAGGGGCCCAGGGGATTCTTTATAGGCACACATGTATAGGGACAGTAAGAACTTAGATTTCTGACTAAAATCCTGAAATAATAATGCTCAGTAAGTTTTTTTTTTTAATGCTCAGTAAGTTTTAATGACATGCTTCATTTGGTTTATAAATACCAAACTTAGAAACTGTATGGTTATTAGTAAGTTCCTTTAATCATATCAAAAATGACAGTCTGTGGAATTTTATATCTTTCACTATGAACTTGCTTTTTTTTTTTTTGGATTAATCTGTGGCTCTGCAGGAAGACATCATAGCCCAACAATGGACCTCAGGAGAAAGTTTGAAAATTACCTACCTATTGTAATGGATGGTCTTCACGGTTTCCAAACAATCTTTATAAATGTTACCTTTTTAAAACTGAGTTAAGAATAATTTGACTCAAAGGTTTGGTGTCTATGTATTTTCCTTTCTTTCTGACCCCTCCCCAGCACACTGAAGGGATACCTCCTTAGGTCATACCAAAGAAAGCAATGACTCAAGAAAGTTTTTTCTAAGTGCAAGCCAGAAAGATCCAGAGGCATGCCTAAAGATGATTTGTCTGTTCTTGAAGACCATATAAAACTTGGGTTAGGACAGACTCTCACATCAGGAGTTTTGGATTCTAATTCCCCCTCTACCACTTATTAATTCTGTGTGATTTTCACCAAGTTATTTAACCTCTCAGTTAACCTCTCAGTTTCCTCATCTGTCAAATGGCACTTAGGTGAGTTGATATTTGTAAAAAAAAGATGCATAGACTAGTGCTTACTGCATATGGAGAGGTGTATAAGTGCTTGTTTATTTAAAAGTGTATGTGTACATATAATACTCTCAGAGCATTTTATAGTTTACATACCATTCTCATAGTAACTATATTATTGAAATCCTTCATTATTTTATAGTATATGATTTTCAAAAGAAATATAGCTGTTGCTTGTCCTAGACCAAAGAACTATTAACTGACAAGTTTGCAACTCAAATCCACATGTTTGAGGTCCACATGTAGAAGTTTTGTTTTCTTTTTGCTAAATCTATACCTGAATTCACTTTACTCCTTGACTTGTTTTGTCACTTGATTTTCTGATATTTAAAGTTTGGGGGCACCTGGGTGGCTCAGTCTGTTAAACAACTGCCTTCAGCTCAGATCATGATCTCAAAGTCCTGGACTCGAGCCCCATGTCAGGCTATCTGCTCAGTGGAGAGTCTGCTTCTCCCTCTCCCTCTGCCTGCCACCCCCCCTGTCTGTGATCACTCTCTCTGTCAAATAAATAAATAAAACATTTAAAAAATATATTTCTTTTAAACTTTAAACTTACAGCACATTTTCAGGTGCTTAAAGCAGACATACCTATGATTGAAACTTTGCCGGGCTTTTCACCATCCTAGTGGCTAGATACTACTTTCGACTAGGTTTTTCTGGTCCCTGGTCACACCCAGATCAGTTAAAAAACTGCCACCCAGGAAAGGAAAGATCACCTCAAACAATACCAGGTAGCACGTATACTTGAAGTAGAAGTTCTCTTCCACACTTACTGCATTAAGTATCTTAGTCCTAGAAGTAGGACTAAGATTTTCCCAGGTTTCTGGATAAAAACTGTACTTAATAGAGGACAGTACGAATATGCCAAAAGGTCATATGTTTTCTTTCTGCTTCAAGTTCTGCTAATACAAATCCATTATGTTTTTTCTGATGGGTCATTATTTTCTCCTATTGTTCTAGGTAAACTTGAATAGTAATTTCTTACTGCTTCATTTTGTAAAAATAAAATTAACCAGTCTGGAAAGAGAAAAACCTGTCTTTTAGAATTTTTTCAAATTTCTTCTCTTAATTTTCACTATGTTGGCCTGGAAATTGTAGGTCTGAGTTTGGAGTGGGGAAATCTCACCTAAAAACTTAGGTCTCCGAGTTTTTGCCCAGTTGCGAAGTTCCAACGGAATGCAAAGCTTCATGAATCGCTTAGAATTTAGTCACAGACTCGAGACTTCGTGTGCTCTTTCTCTTCCTAGCCACTTTCTTTTCAAAACTACCCTACACAGTCAAGTTACCCCAAGCTCAGTGAACTCCCAGGTCTGACTCCTCAATTTCATTTTTTTTAAGATTTTATTTATTTATTTATTTGACAGAGAGAGGGAGAGAGAGATCACAAGTAGGCAGAGAGGCAGGCAGAGAGAGAGGGGGAAGCAGGCTCCCTGATGAGCAGAGTCCGATGCGGGGCTCGATCCCAGGACCCTGAGATGACCTGAGCTAAAGGCAGAGGCTCCAACCCACTGAGCCCCCCAGGTGCTCCCTGACTCCTCAATTTTTGAGCCTGTCCTGCTCTGCTTGGTTTCCCCTCTCCCGTGCCCTGCCTTTAGGCAAAAAGCTGGGTGATGATAAGGTCCATCTTGTTTGTTTCCCTTCTCTTAAGGATCAAAGTCCTGTGTTGCCTGTTGTCTAGTGTTTAAAAATTACTTTTTCATATATGTTTCTGGTGGGAAGATGGGTCTGGTACTCCTTACTCCATCACCGTCCATCTGTTGAATCAAATAACTAAACTTTGGCTTGAGCTTTGCATGCCTTTCTTCAAAAACTATTTTTCTACCAATTTGTTTTTATTATACTTTAAAAGTATATCAGACTGTGACAGAAGGAAATTAAAAAAAAAAAAGCTGCCTTTAACCACAACAGTTTAAACTTTAATGTGCATACAAATCACCTGGGGATCTTGTTAAAATTCAGATTCAGATTTAGCAGGTGTGGGGGCTGAGGCTCTAATGATTTTCCAGGTGATGCCCATCCTGCTAGTCCACAGACTGCATTTTGGGTTGCAATGCTCTGTGTCATAGGAGGATCGACTTTTGGATTCAGACACACCATGGATATTGATAAACAGTGAGTTAGACTTACTGAAGGAGCCAAACCAATGAAGAAATGTCAAGACAGCCCAGGTAAGGAAAGGGATATTTGTTCTTTTCGTCTTCCTTTTCTCTCCCCAACCCTGGAGGAGTTGGTATTAAAGGGAGAAATTGAGAACAGATTACTCAAAGGAGCCAGGGTCTCAGCTCAAGGCTATACAAAATGGCGGGTGGCACATGAAACCCTAATAGACTTTGAGATTTTTAAATGCTGAAAGTGATAGAATTGGCCCAAGATAACATCAAAGTACAGGCAAAATATACAGAATGTAACTGAAAGCAGTGATTAGAGAAAAAACTTATTTCATATTTATGCTTCTCAATATTAAGATGACTTAACAAAGTGCTTATGTATATATAGCACTTGCCTGGAGAAAAATTTTTAACTGCATTTCGAAGTTTATATAAAAATGAAATAAAATCATGCATAAAATTATTTAAAAATGTTACCATAGAACTGTTTATATAATTAAATATTTAAAACATCTTATTTATCCAGAGCAAAACACACACACAGGCACACACGCACACACACACACACACACACACACATACACACACCAATTTTTATAATAGAGACAAGTCACTATTTTTATAAGTGGCATCTCTGGCCGTTGGCTTCAAATTGATCTCTTTATTTCTAATGTGTTTACGTTTTTTGAATGCAAACTTGTTCAGCTTGAAAGTGGTTGGGAGATGCAGTGAAATCTAGGTAATAGAAGATATACAATGCAAGGCTGATTAACTCTAAAGAGAAAAGTTATTTTGTGACACTGGATAGGCGGCAGGATTGGATGATTTTGTAGATGGCATAAATTGAATTACAATTATTGCCAAAGGCAAGCAGCACCGTTAGAAAGCACATCAAAACAGTAACCAAACCAGACACACTCCCAGTGTTTTTAATGAGTGTATCAATTGTCCGTGGAGTCGCTGTTGAGAAAAAACTCGATGAGACTCTTTTTCTGCTGTGCTGCAGACAAGAGAACTATTAAGATGTACATTCCGTTGACTAAGAAATCAGTGCATGTTTTTGGAGTAGAAGTGAATCAACTCCTGAAAACTTGTGAACAAGAATGTGTGTTCGTGCACACACAGGAAACTTACTCTCTGGCTCTCTTTTTGAAATTCAAGATAAAATACTTGTCTGTCAGCCTTCATCCAGAAAGCTGTATTCCTTAACAACTCCCCAGAGAGAATATGGCTTCTCTTTCACAATTCTGAAATTGAAAGTCCTTTGTCAGCTTTCCTCTAGGAAAAGGAAAAAATGAGTACTAAAATTTTGTTAAGATGAATGAATCTGCTTCTCTTGAACTGGACTTCAATTCTCCTCCTTCTCAGTGAGGCTTTTTCTGGCTGCCTCAACATAAAATGGTCTGTTTCACCATCATTTTAATTTATTAGCTTCTTATCTATATCACTTATTTGTCACTTAAACACTGTTTTGCATCAATAATTATTTTTCCTTCTGTTATTTTCTCAAAAAGTTCTTCCAGGGTAAGGAATTTGGGGGCATCTCATAGTACTTTCCATGGTGCCCAACACCCAATAAATATTTAATAATAATCGCTATCCTTCGTTGAGTTTTAAGTACCTGTTAGATACTGCTATATTACTCACATTTTCCACTTGATTTTTATGCTACCTTTGAGAGGTGGCTATTTTTTCTATTTTTCTAAATTATGAAACTGCGACTCAGAGAGGTTAAATGACTTGCTAAGCCCATGCATTGGGTTAGAGTTTAGGTCTGACTCCAAAGTTCATTCCTGTGATAGCCGGCCTTCCTGGTAGCCACTGTATGTGTTAACTGACAGGTCAGGAGATCAGATTTGAGGAACAGCTCTGCCTCTAAATAGCTCCCTGATTTTGCATTAGCCATGTTATTTCACAAGCTCAGTTTCTCTTGCTGTTAAACAAAACTAAATCCATATAGTCCACATATATGTTTAGAAGAGAACTAACATTTCTTGATGTTAGTACTCAAGAAATGTTATTATTTACCAGAGTATACTAATCACCTTCTTACATACCTTCATCTCACTAAATCCTCCCAAGGCCCCTAAAGAATGATATATCAATATATCTATGTTATAGCTGATGAAGGTGAGAATCAAGGAAGGTTAGTAAATTATCTAAAAATATTTAGCCTGAAAATGAGAAAATGGTATCATTGTCCTTCAACTCGACCATGCCAACAACTGGAGGAAAGCTGCCGTTGAGTTAATTTTGATGTAGACACCCAATTTTCTATTTTGGGAAGAAAGAGCAACATCACTAATCCCCTTTATTCCTCTCTTCATCTCAGATTAGTCTCACTTTAAAAAATACCTTTGCTATCAGAAATGTATAGCTTAAGGCAGAAGTTAATCATGCCAAAGTGGTTGCAATAAGAAAGGTACAAAGTTATTAATGTATCCATCTCTAGATACAGTGGTGATTTTGATCACCTTTGAGATTCAGAAGTACAGGCAATATTTCAAATATCTGTTTATGGCAAATATCATATAGAACGTCTTTGAAACCATTAAAATTTTCCAGTTTTCCAGTTTACGACTAACATTTGCAGTTATCTCTAATGCATTAAAATGATTAGTATGCCCTCCTAAGGACATGTAGTAAAGGATCTGCTTATTCTCTAGATAACAACTTTTTTTAAAACTGCAGGTTTCTAAAAAAATAGCAACTAATTATTTAGGGACGGATTTGGGTATTATTGTTTGTTTATTTTACTCACCCCAATCTGGTGTCTGACCTGCTCTCCCCTGCCCCAGACCATTTCATTATCAGGTCTTATGTCTGAAATCAGAGCAGTGAGCAGCATTTAGGCTTCTGTTAAAATAGTGTAGACTCCGAAAAGCAATTTCCTGTTTAGGTGGAAAGAATGAACAAAACCAAAACTATTTCTCCCAGGATGTGTCCCAGTGCAATTTTCACCTTGAATGAAACCTTTAAGTCAAAATCTGCAAATAGTGCCGGAAACTTTTTGGCTTGATATTATACCGCAGTTAAGACTACTATTATTTTTTCTCTTTCACCAAGTGAGTTTACAAATTAGGTAATTACCAGGAAGTTTTATTGTTTGCCTTTAGGTAAAAATGTTTTATCGGGGATTTAGGCAGTTCTACAAAAGAGCCTTCTTAAAGAATACATACAAAGGAGTCCTCTCTATCCCACGAAGGTCATCGCAACTGCTAATCTCACTTCACTGGAAAGGCCTTCTGGACAACTGGTAAATAGAGAATGTGCTTATTTCAATTTCTTCCTGAGCCCTGACAGCTGATTTCTCCTCAAGGTGATAGTAAACACACAAAGTGAAGAACTGAAGCAAAACTGGCATTTACACCATGCCATCGAAGGGACTTCTTTATCTTGCCAATGAATATAGAGCCCAAGAGTTAATTCAGATCCACATGGTAGTGTAGTTGGGATAAACGGAAGCATATGCAATTCTTCAGAAGTGCTGAGAACACTTATCGAACGAGAGTCCGAGTTCTTCTGAAAAAAATCTCGAGACAATGTCTGTGACACCTGGAAGGTTACCCATCCAGTGCCTGCTTGACTCAAGCCTGGCCTTGAACACTGTTTTGGCCATAATTTATCTGCTGTGAAATCAGTTTGCAGTGAATTTTATGAAAGGTTGAGCCCAGCTCTGTTCTGTTGTTTCCAGGTAGATGTCTTGGACCCTACTGGAACAGATTTGCCCTTAATTGGCCTTCTCGGATCTGTAACACCCTACCTGTACATTAAGGTAGGATTTGAGGATACGAAGTTGTGGATACCACTCAGTAGGTTGAATTTATAATCTTCTGGCACTCTATTCACTATCTTTGGCAGAACTGATACATCTCTGCTGCCTATTGTTAAAATAATCCATTTCTGATTCATTCGGGAAAGCATAGGATTCAGTCTCCACCAAGGGTTAAACTTTGTAAACAATGTTCAAACTAAAGTTACCTGAGGGAGGGAGACATATCTTGAATTAATATAGCTGATCTTATGAAGAGGGCTCTTGGCAATTGCATTGATTTCATTTTGCTGAGAGTGATTTTGAGACATTAAAAAGTAATTGAATATTTTACTCCCTTTGCGCAGTCTGAAACATCTAAAAAGGACAAGGATATTTAGGAGCCATATTATGGAAAATAATATATACTCTATAGTCCCAGTTAAATACTTTTGTGCATTTTCAGTCTGCTGGCTTTGCAGATTATACATCAACAATGAAAATATCTCTTTCTTGTTTTCTGGGGCTTTTTTTCCTCTCTCTTTAGTTTTGCAAAGAGATACTAGCACCAGTAAGTAAACTCTATTGCATTCTGAGAGAATAAATTTCTAACTGTGGTCAATATATTTCCTGCTGTGTTAGGTTAATAGCTCCTTTCCATTGTTTATTCCAGAAAATGTGTTTCTCCAAGGTCACTCCTGTTTCATTTAGCTATTAAAAAAATAAGAAAGTAATAACCTCATGTATAAAAGAGTTTCCACTGGTATGGATGTTGTCACCAGTGTGGCTAATAGTGTGGCTGTGATTACGTCCACACATGCTTGCTGGTGAACACTTCCTTTGCCTGAATCCTGTAAAGCCATGGTGAACAGGATTAGGTCTGTAAGTTATGCAAAAAATGCAATCTTATGTTAGATGCAAATACACACATATCTTTTCTTTCAAGTAGCCAATTTAACCTCTCAGCCATAGAACAAAGTTGAAGCAAGGGCACTAAGTTCTTTGCCCAAGTGAGGAAGAGGAGAATTAGTCTTGCAAAGTCTCCCTGCCTGTTGCTGCCATTATCCCAGCACATGGACAGAAAACAGCTGCTGGTGTCATTGAGTTGAAATGTAATGTTTCTGGCTTGAAGCCATGACTGGGATAACGAACCCCCCCACCCTATTTAAAATAAACAAAAATTGTAAGAAATCTTATTAGCTTTTATCTTCAATTTTATGCTTTCATTCTACCTGGAAGCAGTAATTTAAGATTGCTCCCGTCGTGTTATTTAACACAGTTCCTTGAATATAGCAAGCGGGTGTAGGACTTGAGAACATGGGGTGGAATTGAATTTGATACAAAAGATAAGTTTAATCACTTAATTGCTATGCAAATCTCTTTCCAAGTCCATAGCATCACTGGTGGTCTTGCATTTAGATGTATATTCCAATTTCTATACCCAGGACAGTAAGCTCGAACAACCATTGCTGGTCCAATAGTTCTGGAGACTTGGGCTGTTCGAGAGAGGAGAGAAGTCTCTCTTCTCTAGTATTAGAATCAATCATGGTCACACCTTGGCAGTTCTTGGTCTGAACTCCCAGTGCCAGAGCTCTTTAGAGACAAAGCTATTTCAGCGCACACGCACACACACACACACACACACACACACACACACACACATTTCCCAAGGCAAATAGGTAGCACCAGAGCAGGTGGGTCAGGGACAATTTCCACTGTAGCCATGTAAAGTGCCTAAAATCTTATCAAAGAAGACTATCATTCATTCATTTAACATTTATTATTGATCATCTTCTATGTGCCATACACTGTTCTGATACTGAAGATAAAGTGATGAAAGACAAAGGACGCGTATTCCAGTCAGAGACACAAATAATAAAGAATATAACTTTGGGTAGAGACAAATCCTACCTGAAAAGCAGAGTAAGGGGACAGAGGTGACAACTGGTTTGGAGGTGTGGTCAAAGACAATCATTTGGAAAAGGTGACGTTTGGACAGCCATGGATAAGAAGATAAAGGAGTGAGTCATGCGAAAATCTGTGATAAGAGCATACCAGCCATAGGGGTCTGAAGTGTAGAGGTGTGGGGAAGGAGTTAGCTTTGCGTGCTTGAGGAACAGCAGAAACAAACTGAGGCAGAGTGATAGCAAGAAGAATGTAAGGAGGATCTTTTACTACTCAAGGAGAAATTATGTGGCTCTGACAATGGTGGTATTCATGAAGGCAATAAGAAATAGTTCAGATTCAGAAAATGTTTTGAAGTGGAGACAGCAAGTCTCTTAAGTTATGAGGAGAGAGAGAGAAATGGTTGTTTCATTAGCTCAGATAAGAAAGAGTACGAGTGAGTCTCTTTTCTCCCTTCCTGGAGACATCAAGTGTTCTTTTGAACATGCTAAATTTGAGTAGCTTTTTTGACATGCAAATGGAGATTACAAACACGTATTGACTATTTGTATCTGGAGTCCTGGGGGGAGGAAGTTGGATCTGGTGAGTCATCCACCTGTTGATGAC